>CM041297.1:13456933-14056933 GCA_023052935.1 Piezodorus guildinii | reverse complement strand
CTTGTGAATTTCGCTGCGAAGGATGTCCTGGTCCGTCAAGTCCTCCGACTTGAGATAGTACGGGAACACGTCTTCATAAGCCCAGCCTGTGTTGCCTGCACCCGCGATGTTGTCGAAGTCCCTGGCACAGCCGCGGATGTAAAGCATCCACCCGATGGCGCTCGTTCCTCCCATCGCCTTCCCCAGCGGCCACCTGTTGACTCTCCCCATCATTCCGTTGTAGAGGCCTTTCTCACGGATCGTTTTGAAGTTCCAATCCATGTTTGATTTTATGACGCTTTGGTAGAAGTACGGAACGCCGGAAGTTATTTCCGGGTCGTCGCCCGCCTCGATGAGAAGCACGTTCCAATCTGCTATTTCGGTAAGGCGGCTGGCGACCACAGCGCCAGCAGTTCCTGCTCCTACCACGATGAAATCGAATACTGTCGATTTACGACATTCACCTGGAATAAACAAGGAATGTTACGAAGTGGAAAATCTGATTGTTGTAATAAGGTGTTTTGTAAATAATAATAGGTGTATTCGCAACCTTATTCACATGACAGAAATTCTGATCCATGTAACCATTGCACTGACATTATATCGGTGAGTATTAGGCCTGCGGATTTCTATTACTATTGAAAATAAAGCTAATTATATGCCTCATAAAGTAGTTATGGGAGGCAGAACTATTGCGTAAGGGAATGTCCATCAACGACTCCAAAAGTAAGATTCTGGTTCTCTCACGGAATGAAGAAGAAAATGTTGAAATGGTATGCAATGGGAAGACCCTAGAAGTGGTAAATGAATTCAATTACCTGGGAACCATTATAGACAGGTCTGGCAGAATTGACCAAGAGATTGTAAATAGGATCAATAAAGCGAACCAGGTGTACTACCAGATTAACAATAGTATAATAGGACACCGTGAAGTAGGGCGAGATGTTAAGATGCACATCTATAAAGCCATTTACCTACCAGTGCTTACATATGGAGGCGAGAGTTGGGTGATGCTCGACAAACATATCAGCCGAATCACTGCTGCTGAAATGAAATTTTTACGTAGAGCAGCGGGAAAGACAAGGCGAGATTGTGTCCGGAACAATAGAATCAGAGAGCAACTCGAGGTACCACCATTGAAGACGATAATGGAAAACAGGCAATTAAAATGGTTTGGTCATGTCTGCCGCATGGACGAAATAAGGGAACCCAGAAGGACACTGGAAGCAAGACCTACAGGAAGAAGACCACGTGGCCGACCTAGAATTTCCTATCAGGATATGGTCCAGAGGATTGGGAGTAACAGGGGCAAGACCCTTGTAGAAATGAAACGACTCAGCGGAGACCGGGATAACTGGCAGCGCTGGATCGAGGCCCCTCTACGCCAATAATGGCTCGAAAAGGAAGATAAAGAAGAAGAATAAAGTAGTTAATAACCATTATATTTATTACTTTTTATTACAATTAAAAGTTGTTTGAATGAAAAAATGTATTGTTAGGTTCCTTTAATTAAAATGATCCATTCTCATTCAACTCATTTTATTTTCTTCTCCCTGCGTTTCGGCTTTTTGCCATTTTCAAGGGATCTTTTAATATTCCATCATGCAATCATTTAAATATATATTTTGTCACAATTTAAAAAAATAAAACTATTATACTATTACTGTCCTGGTTGTTATCATCCACTTGGATCCAGTGGATGATAACAACCAGGACAGGGCTGGTCAGCCTATAATAGTTTTATTTTTATTTTATTAAATTGTGACAAAATATATATTTATATGAGTGCATGAATATTAAATGGAAATATTAAAAGATCCCTTGAAAATGGCAAAAAGCCGAAACGTAGGGAGAAAAAAATAAGAAAACAAAATGAGTTGAATGCAAATGGATCATTTTAATTAAAGGAACCTAACAAACCATTATATTGTTAGGAACAGTTGTTTCCATGATAACCAGATTAACGACAAAAATAAGAAGTTCTCGGTTTCCGATTTTTATTTTCACTTACTATATATAGTTCGTCCGATTAGCCATAGTAGTATAAAGTGACGTTAAATAAATAAACAAACAAACTATGTGTAGTAAGGGAAAGTATTGCGATCGTAAAAATTTTCGAATTCCAGTTTTCAACGGAAATAACCAAGTCCCGCAAAAAGGTCTGTGTGTGTGTGGTAACTCCCGAGCGGGAACGGTAAGTCCTATGATACTGAAATTTCATACTTAAGACAAATATACGCCCGAGACGGTACAAAATCTTTTTCATCAAAATGAGCTGACCAGAAGAGCCACTTTATACCGTGTATTTTGCACCTTTTTTTCGATTTTCTCAAAAACGGTTCCGACAATTTTCATTAAACTCGCTATATCCATGTATAATTAATTGGGTTTTTTTTAATTTTGTAGATTCAATAAAAATAACTATATTATCTAGTTAAAGCTGATAAAAAAAAAAACAGATAAATATATAAATTGAATAAATTCGATACCCAACAAAAGGAGAAACAGAAAAAATATTTTTTGAATGCAATTTTTCGTTTTTGAACATAAGAGCATTAATATACATGCATGATATGCCGTTGGAAAGCTAAAGATTTTAGAAAAATATCTCACACACAAGCTTCTAAAAGTTAATATAGAGTGATAGAAAAACGATAAAACTAACTGATTCTTTTAGATAATAATATAATAGATTTTTAATGAGCTGACCAGAAGAGCCACTTTATACCGTGTATTTTGCACCTTTTTTAAGATTTTCTCAAAAACGGTTCCGACGATTTTGATTAAACTCACCATATCGATGTAAAATTTAATGGGATTTAATATGATGTAGATTTCATTGTGATTAAAAGGTTTGACAGGGCTTAAATGCCGATATTTAAAATTTTCTTTCCCTAAAGTACCTTTAATTTTGTAGATTCAATAAAAATAACTATATTATCTTGTTATTACTGATGAAAAATAGGTAAATATATAAATTGAATGAATTCGTTGGAAAGCTAAAGATTTAAGAAAGAATATTATCTCATACACAAGCTTTTAAAAGTTAATAGAGAGTGATAAAAAGCCGCTAAAGCTAAGTGATTGTTTTAGATAATAATATAGATTTTTTAATAAAACACATGTTTCTATATAATTTCAATTTAATTAATTCTTTAATAGTTTTACGTATTTTCATCTCTAACTGTATTTGAAAATTCTTTCATTGATTTTAAAAACGGAGGTAAGTGAAAGTCGTGTGTTTCCCGCACCAGATTTTTTATATTTGATGTGATTTAGTTTTGAGTTGGCAGACGTATAATTTTTTCTTTACCATGATAGATGCATACTAAAAATTTTGGTAAAATGGATCGCATTTATCGTTGCTGGCTCACGGACTATAGCTAAACCATTAACCCCCAGCATCCACCCTAGATTTTGTTTGTTTATTTATTTAACGTCACTTTATGCTACTATGGCTAATCGGACGATGCTACAGTGGGAGTCCTAAATTTTGCCTATCCAGGTTTTATTAGGATAGGGATCTTTAACGAGTACCTGACATCGTACAGGCTCGGGACCACCTTTTAACGTCCCCTCCGAAGGACGGCGTAACTAAGGATTTTTTACTCCCATTAAAAAATCCTAGGACCTTCTGCGGGTTTGAACCAGTGACCTTTAGCATGGGAGGCTGTTACGCTAGCCACCCAGCTACAAGTGATCCCTCCACCCTAGATCCAAATACTCATGCAATTACCAGTTACCTCCTGCGTCGTGAGGATAGCTACAGGGAGCTTCAATGATGCACTCGGAAACGATGAGTGTGTTGATGAGGTCAGCGAAAGCCTCGCCTGCCAAACCGGAAGAGTGTCCTGGGCATGGGTTGAAGAAGTCTCCGCTGTTGGGGCTGATCAGTTCCGGGAGGAAAGCTGCTTCCTGCAAAGGAAAATGCCTTTATATTACTAACTTAAATCCGTTATATATAATATACTCTTAATATGTTTTGGGTTGTTTTACATGAAATGTCCGTTTTTATAGTTTCTGAAATACATAAAGGATTTTGCAGGTCTCTGTTGTTTTCTTCCGAATGTATACATATTTAAAGTAAACAGTTACTAATCCTCTACCTTTGTATTATAAACATTAGCTTCCCAATCAATTACCCACTTTTTAGTATACCTCCAAATATGAATATGGAAACACGCTATTTTCGAGTAATATTTTCGTACGAGTTTAACTCGGCCATTCAGCAGCTGAGGCCGCTAGAAATATTTGCAAGGCTTTTGGGGTAGGGAGTGTTACTGAACGGACCATTCGCCGTTGGTTTTGTTAAGTTTTCAGCTGGGGATACCGAGTTGGAAAATTTGCTCCGAGGAAGACCTCCGTCCGTAATAGACAACGATGTCCTCAAAAATACAGTAAAAGGAAACCCCTACCAAACAGTTAAAGGACTCACAACTAAATGCAAGTGCGTCTACCGTTTCCAGACATTTAAAGTGTATTGCGAAAGTAAAAAGCTTGAAACATGGGTACCTCATGATCTCACTGAGCTGCAGAATGACCCCATGTTTCAAAACATACCGTGCAAAAATTGAAAGAACTGGACTACGAAGTTCTTACGCACCCACCATATTCTACCGACTTGTCTCCAACACATTACCTCCTGTTCAGGAATTTAGACAACTTCGTCAAAGGAAAACTTTTAGAAAACGATGATCAAGTGAAAAGTGCGTTTTCAGATATTGTTTCACTTCAAAGCTCGGAGTTTTTCAGTTCGGGGATAAAAAAGTTGGTGTCCCGTTGGGAAAATTGTGTAGAAAAATAAGGTAAATACTTCGAATAAAATTATCTTGTTTTCATATCATATTTATAACAAAAATCTTTTACCTTGAAAACGCACATTTCATGTGACACAACCCAATAATATATAAAAATCTCGTGACACGTTGTTTGTGGTCGCACATTTATGGCAAAAATGAGAATAGGTCCTAAATTATATTTCATACCACTAGGTGATTCAGTTGTCCTTATTCAGACATTTTTTACATAAAAAATAAATATAATCCCAATTTGTCGCCCTACTCCCCACACCCTCGCATTTTTTAATAGCTATTTTAGTGCTTTTTTGTGAGAAAAATATATAAACAATTTAACTGTCTTTCGTGTTACAAAAATCTGGTGAGGGCAATCAGTACTTTGTAAATAGCAATTTTGGTGTTCAAGGATAATTTTGTCAAGTAGCCTGGATGATAGTCCAAATCGTCTGTTCCGCTTTTTTCTCTTAAAACTAATATGGCCTTTTGCCTGAGTACTCCATCCCAAATATCGTACTTCTTCTGAGCTTGGAATAGGTTTATCCTCGAAATACACTGTGGGACATTTACTATGTTGGAGAGTGAAAACTATAAATACACTCTTAGATTGATTCATTTTTACATTCCACCTTTACTGAAAACCTACCATTTTTACTGAAAACATAAATATATAAATTCTTAGAATAATGAACACTGTCGGTTAAGGCTTATAGTTCAGAGTGAACACCACATGAACACTTGTTGATCTTTCACGTGGTAGCTCAAAGTGCAACTGTATTGAAATGATTTTGAAAAGTGTAACTTATTATTCTGCCTACGATTAATATTAGCAAGATACTCCAATCTTACCAATAATCGAACTTTACCTGATTGCAAATGTTTTGACTTTTCTCCTCCTCAACGAATGCCTCATCGCTATCATCTTTGCTCACCCCGTAGCAGCTAGCAAGACCGATGAAATATATAGCGTTTACAACAGTAAATAGATGCATCCACTTGTCCCAGTTTCTGTATCAAGAGATGTTTGCCAAAGTCGGTTTTTCATACAGCAACCCTCCTCGAGATCTCAGCAACCGCTTCGGCCTTAATTATAATTATGTTAAGATATTATTATACAACTCTACATATTAATAAATAGGTATGTCTATTCTACAGCAGATTATATTTTTGTGATTAAAGATCTTATTAAGAAAGCGAAAGATTATAATCTGTCTGTATGTCTTCTATTTCTAGACTATGAAAAAGCATTTGATTCCCTGAAAACGTATTTCATTCTTAATATGTTAAAGAAGAGGAACATCAGCCCAAGAATATGTAAGATACTAGGAAACATGTATTCAAGAGCCAACGCAGAGTATAAATAAGGAAACTCAAAAGTTTTTTGTTAACTAGAAACAATTCTTTATTGAGTAATATTACAATCTGTCCAATTAGGACATTTTTAATAGTGATGAAGTTAACATTCATACTACATTCACACGATATGTACAAAACAATAAATTTATATAATAATAATACAATATACATATATTCAAAACAAAATCAATAAAATATATACAAAAGTCACTCATACATATATACAATTCACAAGCATACAGCACGTGAGGGGAGAATCTAGCCAATGCTAGAACTCCAATATACATTTTACAAGAGGTCTCGAGGCCACTGCCGTTTCAACCTTCTAGGAGGATGGTAAGGATGTGTGGAGCTGGATAAGGATTGAGCTAGGGAATTAGGGTGATAGATAAGGTTCTGATGAAATTTAGAAAATTTTAATGGTATAAGGTCTAAACTAAATGGAATATTTAGGTCGCGGTGTAAGGTATGATTGGATACATAATAAGGGGCATTAACTATTGTTCGGAGGACTTTAGATTGGAAGGATTGAATGCGTTTGATGTTAGAAAATTGGCTGTCCCCCATAGTTCAAGTCGTAGGTCCAGATAGGTTTCAATACTGTCTTGTATATTAACAGTTTGTTCTCGATAGATAGTTTAGAATTTCGGTTCAGTAGTCTATAATTGTCTAAATCGTCGATTAAGTTCCTGTCGTTTAAGTCTAGTATGCGGGTTCCAAGTTAGTCTTTTGTCCAGAAGGAAGCCAAGATACCGGACTGTGTCGGAGAAAGGAAGCGGAACGGAGTTAAAGAGAACTGGAGGGCAGGATTGGTAAAGGCTTCGAAGGGTAAAGGTGACATGTTTGCATTTGGATTGATTGACTTTGATTCTCCAGTTGTTACACCAGTCTTCAATTTGAGGCCTATAGATGCAATTTCGGGATCTAAGTGAGAGGATAAGATAGCTATGTCATCAGCGTACGTTGTTAGGAAGGTTTTAGGGCAAACTCAAAAGTAAAAATAAAAATTTGCAAAGGGGTATGACAAGGTGATACCTTATCTCTTACATGACTTGATGCAAACCATGAATTGGCAGAACAAAGGCATAAACATTCATGGAGAATGGCTTAGCCATTTAGAGTTTGCAGATGATCAGGTTCTCAGGAAAAAACAAAGAAGAAATCCAAAGCATGGCAAGAGATTTGATAGCTGCAGGAGATAATATAGGGCTCAAAATTAACAATCAAAAGTCCAAATATGTGTCAGTGAGTGCAAAAGGAGATATAACAATGGGTGAGCATATCATTAAGAGAGAAGATTCATTTCTATACCTTGGGCATCTTATTTCTGTTAAAGGGCAAGATGAAGAAATAAGCAGGCGATGCACTCAAGGATGGCGCTCACTCTTCAAGTTTAAGGAGATGTATAGGTCGTCTGTGGGTTTGGAAGTGAAGAAGAAACTCTGGATGAGCACTGTGCTACCTGTCATGATCTATGGTTGCGAAACATGGGTAATCGATAAGAAGACCAGCCAAAAGTTGAAAGTAACGGTCAGAGGCATGGACACCTTCTCGGAGTATCGAGACGAGATAGGAAAACAAAGAAGTGGCTAAGATCAAGGACCGATCTCCCAGATATTGTGGAAAAAGTCCATCTAAGGAAGTAGACCTGGACCGGACATGTTATCCGGAGGAACATGGACTAGGCAGCTTGGTAGCAGTGGTACCCAAGGGAGTTCACAAGGAAGGGTGGACGTCCACCGACAGACTGGGACCAGGAGATGAAGAAGAGCTACGGAGGGGCAACCTGGAAGAGAGTGGCACTGGATAGAAAAGAATGGAAAAGGTGGGGCAGGTTCATTACTTAGTGTGCTTGCAAGAATACCCTATTAAAACATTCAAACAATCGAACTCAAAAACCTCAACTTAAGGTTAATTTTGTATATATATATATATATATATATATATATATGAATTAATTAATAATTAAAGTTATTATTATTATTAATAGGTATGTAATAATAATAATAACACAACCCAATAGTTTAGTCTAAAGATCCTAAATTCATAACTACATCGGTGAAAGCGTGCAATGGAAGTAGGTCCTAACAACTTGCATTACAAGTTGAAAAGCTGAAACTCCAGTACAGTGAAGTAATTACAAAGAAAGGAGAAACATGCTCTTAACTGAAATCAACCCAGACCTTCTGGAGGCGATCTCAATAAAAAGAGCTACTATTACAAGATGTGCAGAAAGTAAATTGTTTATTTATTTAACGCTACTTTATACTACTATGGCTAATCGGACGATGCTACAGTGGGAGTCCTAAATTTTGCCTATCCAGGTTTTATTAGGATAGGGATCTTTAACGAGTACCTGACAGAGCAGAGGCTCGGGACCACATTTTAACGTCCCCTCCGAAGGACGGCATAACTAAGGATTTTTACTCCCATCAACAAATTCTAGGACCACCTCCGGGATTGAACCCGTGACCTTTGGCATAGGAGGCTGTTATGCTAGCTAATAAGCTATAGCTGAGCCCTGGTTATTTTTTGTTCAAGAGGTTGGTTATTATCTGTTTCTTCTCTGGTTTGCTCTGGTTCACTATCAGAAACCTGATGGTTGTGGAAGTTAAGAATGGGCAGAAATTCATCTTCAGGAGATAGTTGCGTTGCCTGCGGGTTCGAACCCGTGACCTTTAGCAGAAAGTAGAAAGTTGTGCTCTTCAGTCTCAGAACGGGTTACAACAGAATTAGGGAATACCTCTATATCAAGTTTGGCATAATCGAAAATTCTCTTTATGAATGCAGAACTGAGAATGAGATTGCAGCGCATATCCTCCAATCAAGAAGAAGCGGATCTGGGCAATCCCGACAGACTCGGCGATCAAGCGCTAGGGTGTTCTGGAGGATCTCAATAAGAACATCCAGTTTTAAACTTAACCTAACCATTTGTTTGTTTATTTTTTTAACCGCACTTTATGCTTCTATGGCTAATCGGACGATGCTATAGTGGGAGTCCTAAATTTTGCCTATCCAGGTTTTATTAGGATAGAGATCTTTAACGAGTACCTGACATCGCACAGGCTCGGGACCACCTTTTAACGTCCCCTCCGAAGGACGGCGTAACTAAGGATTTTTTACTCCCATTAAAAAATCCTAGGAGCACCTGCGGGTTTGAACCCGCGACCTTTAGCATGGGAGGCTGTTACGCTCGCCACCCAGCTACAAGTGATCCCTCCTAACCATTTTATTTGTGCGAAGATCGACGAAGAAAAAGAAGACATACAAAACCAACAATTGGGATTCATGTAATGTGCAAGACTTTCTTATTAGTTGGAGCTTAGCCATGATGCCAGTAAACAACCTTCAAATAATAACCTAAACTGACCTTGACATCAGGTGATTTACTTGCAACCTGTTGTGGTGCAGAAAAACCTTAGATTCATCGGTGTTACCCCGGTATTTATTTCTTCTAACATAAAAACTCCGTTTTTTTAACTTAACTTTTATTCACCGTGCACGGTTCCCATATTTATTTTAAACTACTGTTTTCGATTTTGACACCTATAAAATTTCTTTTATCAGCTAAAACTCACCTATTGATGGGGGATTTCAAGACTCATTAAAATGTAGCACCAATATTGGTTGTTATGCATATCCATTTTATTTTATACAAATGAACCACTAAATATGTTTTATTTATTCAAATGATATAGGTGGCAATGGGATTATATAACCCTATTAATGTTAACAAATTTGAAAATGATACTATTGTTTAAATGTTATTATTGAATTAATAGTTAAATTTATATTGAATAAAGTATTGAAATATTTCAAAACAATTCTTTACTATATTTATTATTAATTATCATATAACATATCTCAACGAGATTTTGAAAATCTCGCGAAACGTAGTGTTAGGTGTGCTCCAACTCCTCTTTTTAACCTCTAGAAATACGCTGGAACATCTCTTTTTAATTTAGTCCCTTGTTTTTACTTTCACTTACTATGTATAGTAAGGAAAAGTATTACGATCGTGAAAATTTTCGAATTCCAGTTTTCAACGATAATACACGTTTTAGGGTCCTTTGAGTTCAAATAACCAAGTCCCGAAGAAGGTCTGTGTTTGTGTGTGTGTGTGGTAACTCCCGGGCGGAAACGAAAAGTCCTATGAAACTGAAATTTCATATTTAAGACAAATATACGCCCGAGACGTTACAAAACCTTTTTCATCAAAATGAGCTCACCAGAAGAGGCACTTTATACCATGCATTTTGCACCTGTTTTCGATTTTCTCGAAAACGGTTTCGACGATTTTGATTTAACACGCTATACCGATGTAAAATTGAATGGGCTTTAATATCATGTAAGTTCTATTCCGATTAAAATAGTCTGACAGGGCTTAAATGCCGATATTTTAAATTTTCTTCCTCTAAAGTACCTTTAATTTTGTAGATTCTATAAAAATAATCATATTATCTTCTTAGCATTGATAAATAACAGTTAATTATGCTAGGGTTATTTAATCCCATTACCACCTATATCATTAGAATAAATAAAACATATTTAGTGGTTCATTTGTTAGGACTTGATGTTCGTTCAACTTGGTTTGTTCGCAAACCCCATATAGCCAATGGGAAAAAAAAATCTGGTGCGGGCAACACACGACTTTCACTTACCTCCGTTTTAAAAATCGATTAAAGAATTTTCAAATACAGTTAGAGATAAAAATTAGTGAAACCATTAAATAATTAATTAAATGGAATTTCTATAGAAACATGTCTTTTATTAAAAGATCTTTATCTTATTATCTAAAATAATCAGTTAGTTTTATCGGCTTTTCATCACTCTCAATTAACTTTTAAAAGCTTGTGTATAAGATAATATTTTTTCTAAAATATTTAGCTTTCAAACGGTATATCATACATGTATATTACTGTTCTTATGTTCAAAAACAAAAAAATGCATTAAAAAAAAATATTTTTTCAGTTTTCTCCTTTAGTTGTTTTTTAAATTAGCACTTTTCCTAGTTACAGGACAAGTATCAAATGGGACCTGAACTATCCGAAATAAGGCAACAAATCAAAGAGAACTTCAACAAAAAAGCTGACTACATAGACACTCCTCGTAAGTTATATTCAAAATATAATGAAGATAAAACATTTTTAACTTGGAAAATAATAAATCTAATCATTGGAACGTTATTCTAGCTATGCAGACCCTACCAGACGACGATTACGAAGATCTCATCGAAAGATTGAAGATGGCCGACCTTATGTACAACGAGTACTCTCTGGAAGAAGTGATTTATCAGTTGGCAAAAATAATGTTCAAGCAGTCTCTTTCAAGGGGTAAGTGGTATTACGTAATAAAAATAACAATAGTAACAGTTATCTACAACAAAACGAATAATACTAAATTAACAGTTAGTAGTGTGAAGTATTAGTGATGCATAACCAGGTTTGAATTCTGGTCGATAAATGCAGACTCCTCCAACCTCTAACTTCAGGTTCATTGTACTCCCCAATTTCTTCGACATTAATACTCTCCTCATAATGGCGTCTTGCACGATGGTCATGAGCATCCAAAATGACTGTTTGACCAACAATGACGAAAGCCCTGACAAGCAGTTTTTAGTAGGAGGTTTTTCAAAAGTGTATAAGCACAAAGGTAATGAATGAAATAAGGAAAGCTCAGAACATATCTAACACCAAATGCAGGATTCAGTCATCACTGCACTACCTTCCTATTCATGATTAAAAGAACAGAACACGCCAAGAGGTTGATCCATAAGAGCAAGATTTCACGATTGCTATAAGGAGAAATCAAATTCAGTGGAGTCCCAGCGTACTGGAAGTCTGTTACGTTGAAGATCGTCCTTAAGAAAAGGTGAAACAAGATCAGACTCTGTTTATTTTACAGCGAGTTTTGGCACATATTGAAAATATAGGTAACAGAAGGAAGGCGAGAAGAAGAGTACCGCCGTCCAATCAAAAGTTCAGGTTTCTGGAGTTTTATAGAATCCGGCCTTTAAGGATTATCTAAATACTCACTTGTACTTCCGGTGCCAGAGGTATAGAGCCACTCTCTAATCAATTGTAAGAAAGGACTTAATTACAGGTTGAGTGAAAAGTTCAGACACGTGATAAATCTATGGCGTGAAAAAGTGCCACCACAATGCAAGAACTGCAAACCTTCTATACTGTACCAAACTTTTTAGTTTAGTTTATTTAACGTCACTTTATGCTGCAGTGGCTAATCAAACGATGTTACAGCGAGAGTCCTAAATTTTGCCTATCCAGCTTGAATTAGGATAGGGATCTGTATCGAATACCTGACATTGTCGTCAAGGACGCCATAACTAAGAATGTTTTACTCTTATTAGAAAATCCAAGAACCATCTGAGGGTTTGAACCCGTGTCTTTGGACATAGAAGGTTGTTATGCTAGCCACTATACAACAAGTGACCCCTCAACTCAACTTTATATTAGTACTCAACTTTGTGTGAAACGTAAAAGATGAAAATCTTGATTCTCGACGATCGTATTCAACTGCTTTAGACCCACATTGATTGAAACAAACGCTGCGCTGTAACCTGAAACCATGCTAATGTATTAATTTATCTGACCGTCAGTAAACACCTTTAAACTAAACTTTAAATTTCCTTTCATTGCAGGTAGCGCTGAAGCTCAGGACGCACTTCAGAAGTTCACAGACTTTTTAGAAAACGAAGCACAATCCGGAAGAATTTCCAGAACTTTGGAGAAAAAGGTGTTGGGTAAGTCTCTGTTCTGACAAATATTTAAAACATTGGAAAGTTAGAAATGTTTCATAAAATTAATGATGATGGTGTTTGGTTTCAGACGTAGTTATCGCATCGCTGTCCGACGTGCTGACTCAGTACCCAGAGCTAGTGGAAGTAGCAAGAGAGACCTTGGGCCTTCTTCCCGCACAATCTTTTCCACAAAAGCATGGTAAGTAGCACTTCTATGAAAACAATTATTTAAATCAATTACATACATGTCAATTTCTTTATTTTTTTGGACTTACTATTCATCCTCATGCCATTTCATCATAAAGAATCGAATCATTATTATTATAGACAGGCATCTATGGTCTCTATGGTAATCAATGGGCAGATAAGCTGTGCAAAGATGGTTCAACATTGGAACAGCCAGAAAATCTGACGTCCTTGCATTTAGCAAATCTGGATTCCTTAAACATTAGTTCAGTTGAGCAGCATTGGGACAAATCCTTATTGATAAGATAAGCCGTGCAAGGTTTCGCAAGATTACCTTAGATTACTCTTGACTAGCAGGGGAATCACCTACATCAAATAGAAGTGGCAGATCTGAACAACTCTGCAACAAATAAAAGAACAAATCTGCAATTCAGGAAAAAGGGTGGATGAAGGCAAAAACAATGAACATGTTCTTAAGTGGTCTCAATCCATAGTCCCATGCCCACAGAGTTTGGAACTTTCTTCTGTTATCAGTATGTGATAGGATGGTTTTTTTTTTTTTTTTTTTTTTTTTTTTTTTTTTTTTTTTTTTTTTTTTTTTTTTTAATCAATCTATCTCTTTTATTCTACAGCAAATACGAAACAAATGTAAAAATTGCAAAAACAAAAATGCAACAGTTTCTTTCAGAATTAACCCATACAGAATTTAAATTTACAAGAACATGGACAACAGATATGACTCAATCAAATTGAAAGCCAGAACAGAGAGGCATAGTTTAAAAAAAGAAAGAAACCTTAATATAGACCTATGATGTATAAATGAAAAGCTTACTTTTAAAAAATTACATTGATGGTTATATTTTTTTTTTTTTTTAAAGTTATTAAAACTTTTCACCATATGCAGTGGACTTCGGAATTTTCAACTTGAAATACCTCAAAAGGTAGTGTAAGTTCTGAAAGACATGAACTGTTGCATTATTTGTTTTTGCAATTGTTACATTTATTTCTTATCTGCTGTACAGTAAAGGAGATATGAAAAAAAAATTGCATGCTTATAAAAAAAAAAAGTTCTTATGGCATGGGACTATGGATGGAGACACAGAAGATGGGTAAGACCTAGTCTAAAAAGATGCCTGATTTCGCTGCTCAGCTTGGCACAAAATGGCTCTACAGAGAAGAGTGGGTGTTTGATAATTAATTTTTTTAAATATTTCACATTTTCAATTTAACTAGGATAAACTTCTCAGAAACCCCTAATCATTTCCAAGAAAAACAGAAAAATCCCTATTACTGTCAAGACATTTGTTAGGTGTTTGTATCAAAAGTGCCCATTTAGAACTTGTTTAGGTCTAACAATAGTGACAGTATTCCTCTTTCAATCTTGATTTCATCTTTTGGAAGAACTTCCTTAATACAGTTCTGAAGGAAAATAGTGGCAGTCAAGACAGGATGCAATGATATAGTCTTAACTATTTATTGCCTTGGATTGTTGTTCCAAACAATGTGTCTTCATCAGAGCATCTCATGGTATAGCCTGTTGGGAGAGGATTGAGATCTCCATACTTGTAAATATAAATTTGTATTCGCTGAAATTTACAATTGTACTCCATAATACAACCAGTAATATGCTGATAGACAAGAGCCAAGAAGCATAATTGCAGAGAACCTATCCTTAGGCATCACTTCAATGAGAATTCTATATCAGAAGGTCCTGTGGTCGTCTTCTTTTTAGACACCTCGGCGGATTATCAGGGATCAAAGAGGAAGCACTGAAATTAGTGGGCTAGAATGGTAATAGAGTTTGTCATGAAAGGATTAGAATCCAGTTCAGGCTGTCAGCAGCATATGGAACACTAAGGACTTGATGATAAAGTAAGGAGTACTGAGGATTTGATGATTTACCAGAGCCCCAAATCTCAACTCTGTAAGTACAGATTGGCCTTATGATAATTATGTTCGTTTGTTTATTTAATGTCACTTTATGCTACTAAGGCTAATCGGACAATGCTACAGTGGCAGTCCTAAATTTTGCCTATTCAGGTTTTATTAGGATAGGGATCTTTAACGAGTACCTGACATCATAAAGCCTTGAGACAACCTTTTAAAGTCCCCTCCGAAGGACGGCATAACTAAGGATTTTTTACTCCCATTAAAAAATCCTAGGACCATCTGCGAGTTGGAATGATAGTTATGTAAATGAGCTCTTTGCAGTTTAATGGAAGATTAGAATGATTATCTGGTGAGTGTTAAAGTAGCCAAAAACGTCTAGCAGTTTCTTGCCATTTCAGTCTTGTATCATGGTTCCAAGTAAGATGTTTGTCAAGATGGAGTCATAGGTATTGGATCTGTTCAACAAGGACAAGCGAAATGTTATGAAAGGATACTGTAGGGCAGGTAGATTAAAGGGATGAATAGGAATACTTTCTTTCTTTGTCTTAACCTTATACCTTATACCTCCCTAATTGTTGTTAGTTTCTTGAACACACTCTTCCCAGCCAGTCCCGCTATCAAATCCTCCCATTTGTTTCTCGGTCGTCTTCCCTCAACTTTGGCTTCCCACAAAGGTTTTGGCAGACGGTTTATGGTCATTCTCTATACATGGCCAAACTACATAATTACCCTTTTATGTATGTTAGCCAACCCTGATTGGATATAGAAACTTGATGCCTCTATTAGCCCAAGCCATGATTTTTGCTGGTGATATAGTTCTAGTAGCTAATTCGTAGGGAACTTACAACAAGCAGTTAATTAATGGAAAGAACTTAAGAAAGAGAATGGCTATAAATGCACAGAAAAGTAAAATCATGAAAGTAGGGCAAGACTAAATAAACATAAATGTGACCTGCAATGGTGAATTGCTTGAAAATGTAAACACATATGAGTATTTGGGCACAACCATAAGCAATGATGGAAGGATATAACATGAAGTTAATAGCCCCCGGATTAGAAAGGCCAACCTCACATACCATCAAATCAACCACATAATTGGTACAAAATAAATTACTAATGCCACCAAATTTGTTCTTTGTAAAAAAAATTTCCTGCTGTATGGAGCAGAGCACTGGATGGGCCAGAATGAAATAGAATGCGCTCGAATGGAAGGATAGTAGGAAAAACAAGAAGAGACTGCGTCAGGAACGAAGTCGTCAAGGAGGAATTGAAAGTGGTGGCACTGAAGGAGATAATAGAAGAGCGCCAACTGCGCTGGTTTGGGCACGTGTGCAGACTCCCAGAAGACAGGAAAGTGAAATGGTTCATGAAAGCCAAACCAATAGGAAAGAGAATGGTTGGCAGGTCCCAGAACTACATATATGCAGTACTTGGAGGGACTCATAAGAAAGAGAGGCAAATCAGTTACCCAAATGAAAAATATGGCCATTCAAAGGGATGAGTGGAAGCGATGGACTGAGGCTGGTGCTCCACTCTGAAAGGCACTAAGGAGCTTGTGAAAGAAGAAGTATGTTACCCATGAGAGGTTCCTATCCAGTCTCTTCTCTTATCCTTTGATTCCTCAGACAGTCAAATCTTGTCCTATTTATAGCTTTTCTCAGGAATTTCATCTCTGTGGCCTGTATACAGCTCTCGAGTTTCTACATGCTTGGCCAGCTTTCAGCAGCATATATTAGTGTTGGAATGAAGACTTGGTTATATGTATTCATACTACTTGTATATTAAAAATAATAAGGTATCACCATTCTATGAAATGTATTATTGTGATCATGTTTTACGCTCATGATGGTTTAAAAATTTAGTTCAATTTGTTGAATTTTACTTTTTTTTTCCAGATATGACTGGAATGGATAGCAACATGAGTAACCACGAGTCCCACAGGTTTAAGGGAAAGAAGGAAGGGACCTTACAGGATTCTGGTCTTCAAGGGGAGAAGAAAGCAAAATGAATCCATCTTAAAGCTATAATCCCTTTTGTTTGAAATTTCCCAAACATTGTTCTACTTTTTTTGTTGTTTCTTTTCCAAATGAAACTATATCCAAAAATCCTACCTCTCTAATCTTCGAAATATAAACAAAACCTTACTAAATACTATTAATGTTGTAGAGATATCAATCTGTTAGATACTGTTAAATAAAACTCAAATAAATGTCTTATATTTTTCTTGATTAGCTGTCGGAATAAGTATTCTTAAATGACTCTTGTTATTGGTTAATAATTACTTTTCATTAAATGTAATGATTGTTCATTTAATGTTGAGGTCAAAGTATTTCTATTGATATTCACTCTTCGCAGGGATTGCGGAATTAGTTGCTCTTAAATAAAGCAACAAAAATAGATAAACTATAAAGTTATATCAACGAATATATAAGTAACTTATTTGACACAATTTATTATTCTTATAGATTTAGATAATCTAATAATTTATGCACAAAATGGTTTATGATGATTTTCTTTTTTTTTTTTTACAATTAATTTAATTAACTTTTTATTTGGTGGTAAATGGGAAGAGAAATATCATATTTATAAGTAATTTTTTTTTCAATATTTTTTTATTTTAAAACCCATCTCAGGATTATATGGCAATAATCGTAATAAAATTAATGCTCACACACAATATTTTTTTTTTACAAAAATAATTGTTAATTGCAACTTATTCTAATTTATTTTTGTGCAATTTAAAGCCACTTCCACAGATCAAAGGTGTCGTATTGCAGCAGGGTATTGCTCAGATCTTTGTCCTCAACTGAATCCTGCTCAGATCTGATGTTTTTACCTAATTGAATAGTTTTAACTGAGTTTTTTTTTTTAATTTATGCATCAGTGAAAATGTTTGAAGGAATTATTGAAGTTCAAAATGGTATAAATCAGATTTCTGAAGATGGGAGAAGACCCCGAAACATAAAATTTTGATGAAATAAAAAAAAAAAAAAATTTAAGTTCTTATTGAAGAATTTAATCAGCCCGTAAATGTACCTTTAATATTGTACGAGATCTTCTGGTTTTTTAGAATATATTGATATAAAATAAAAATCTTTATGCGAAGGAAGAAATTTGCAATCAATGAACAAGAATCGAAATAAACCATTGACCAAAAACAAGATTCATTTACAATAAAAGTAGATAAAATTCTAGACTTTATTATATTCTAGCTTCTGCTTAAAACGCGATTGGCGTTCCATATTCTATTTATTGAGAAAAAAAAAATATATACATAATATATTTTCTACCTGTAGCAAAAGGAAGTCAGTAGAGTAGTTTAATTGATTACATATATATAAAAGTATATATATGTATATATAACTTGTATGTACATTATAACATATTTATATGGAATTACTGAGTGAAACTGTGAACTATTCAGGGTATTGTTATATCAAACGACCAAATTGTTTTTATTATTTTATTTTTGTTTTATTTTATTTATTATTTTTTTGGTCATGTGATGCCACTATTGAATGTCCTGTTGTAATATATTTTATTTTTTAAATCTATTTTCACTGAGCGACTTCCAAAATTATTTATTAAAAATAATTAGATAAATACCTTCATTTATATAAATATATATATTGCATGTTCGCCTGTTTGTTGCCTCTTTGGCTTATGTGTAAACTAACATATCCTTAAGTGATCCTACATTTAATTTTAAAAAAAGAGAAAATAATAAAAAATAAAAGGATGTAATATTTTTAAAATATGTGCATACATTCTTATCAGGGAAAGGATGCGGGGAGAGACAATAAGGTATTTAAAGGTGTGTGAAAAATATATAGAAAAACAAATTATAACAGAGAACTTTTAGTTTTTAGGTGACAAATTATTTAATTTATATAGTGTATGTTCAAAGATGCAAATATATAAATTATTATAAATACTTTTAAAATAAATTAGTATAACATTCCTTTTTACCTGTTTGCTGATGAATCCGTTTACGAGTGAAGTATATTTTTATTTAAATTCTACTTGGTGAACTCCATTGAAAACTCATATTCAAAATTATTCACGAATGCAAAGATTCTTCCAACTACATAGAGTGGGCAAAAAAAGTATTGATAAACCAATAATCAAGGGGTAATGTATTGGATAAAAAATTTGAGGAGATAACAAGCAGACAAGATATCCTCATGGAAATATAGCTGTACCTATGCATATACTTTTCTATCAGAATCAATGTTCAGTTTTTGTTGTCAGTTAGGATTTATAGGGTTATCATTTTTAATGGAGAGCCCATGGCTGAGTGGCTAGAGCACTAGTCTCTCACGCTAAAGGTTGGGAGTTCGAATCCCAGTCCCGATGGGACTTTTATAAGCATATAATAAAATGAGGATTCACTCTCAGCCCCTTCCCCGAGTATGTGAGAGCCGTCAGTCTATTTGAGGCCACTTGCAAAAATAGGCGTAGGGAGTGATGATCCTACACTATAAAACTTCATCGAGAAATGTGCATATATTCTCCCAGGAGATTGATTACACCTACTATTTTATGATTTTACTTGTATAACTTCTTTTAAAATAAAAATAGTAAACATAAATGCTTAATGGTAACACACTAAATCTATCAGTTAATTTATGTACCTACCTGTACCACTATAATCCATGAAGGGTCTTGGGCTCATTAGATATAGAGATTCATACTGTTTTTAAGCCAACGACCGTGCTATGAGGTTATTAGGCCTTGATCATGCTCAGCCACCAGGTTTTTCCCCTAATTTTTTTTTTTTGTTACCCACTTTACAGATGCTGGGTCTGCCCCAGGAGGGTATCCCTCTGACTGAGTTAACAGAATAAATAATATTCTTCCACAGCCGGGATTCGAACCCAGGACCTGGAGAACAGTAGACTAGTGCTCTATCCACTAGACCACACCGCTCCCAGTTAATTTATGTACAATAAAAAGTATTTTAACCGAAAAACTCTTAATGCAATTATTTTTTTTGCTCACTGTATAACTCACACAAAAGGTAAGTGAAAGTATGTCCTGAGTATGTTGATTAACATATGAGCCATTTTCTTTGAAAGTGGTTTAAGTACATTTTATATTATATGGAAATATTTAAGGGTCTTTAATGGTTGAATACGCCCATACTATGTTTTTGAAGTGTTAAATTGATTTTTACAAAGCAATTATTTTTAAAGAAGAAGTTTAAAGAAATGTATACATCAGATGATTTCTAGCAGACTCCCTAACCCCTTTTACAAAATATAAAAACATCATAATTATATTTGCATTTACATTGGCCTTTAACTGGTGAGGTAAAATTTATAGTCATAATTGAGACGTTGATTTCCAAAAGGTACTAAAGGACATTTTTTACGAAATTGATATTTTCCCATATTTATATTCTCCTTATTTAGTTTTATCTAAATCTTAAATCTGATTGTATCTAATCAACACTCATGTCCTTTAATAACGTGATTTAGAAATGCTATTAATTTGTTAAGATACTAATTACACATTTAGTTTCATTCCAAATCATACCAGAACACTTCATTTCATAACTTTAATATGGTTTTATTAATATATAGCATTTCCAAGTCAATTGTCACCTTTTCCAAGTCAAATGTAACTTTTTCCAAGTCAAATGTAACCTTTTCCAAGTCAAATGTAACCCTTTCCATTTCAAATGTCACCTTTTCCAAGTCAAATGTCACCTTTTCCATTTCAAATGTTACCTTTTCCAAGTCAAATGTCACCTTTTTCTTCACTTCTAGCCTTAAATATTCCGTTTTATTAATTTATTTATCGAAAAATAATTAGTTTAATTAACATTATGACTTTTTTAATAATTTTGGTATATATTAATTGATATTTTTTTGGGTCTCTTAGATATTTGATCTCAAGTTCTGTTTTTTACTAGCTATTATTTAAAAAAATTAATTACCGTCTATTTAGTTTTAAGATAATTGTTGATTTTGATTTTTTAGAGAGGAGGGGTAGTTTTTTGGAATAATTAATGTGTTTTCGGGTATTATAATTAACTTTTTCGAGCCTTATTTTTTTATCGCTCGCGTGAATGTTAACTCGCATTAAATTTTAATGATTTTTATTGATATAGGGATTAATTAATGTGCTTTCGGGTGGTTATGATTACGTTTTTTGAGCTGTATCTTTTATCGGTCATGCGTATTTCAACTCACATTAACTTTTAATGTTTTTTTATTGATATAGGGATTAATTATTTTGCTTTCGGGTGGTTATAATTACGTTTTTCGAGCTGTATTTTTTTCGCTCGCGCTTATTTCAACTCACATTAACTTTTAATGTTCTTTATTGATATAGGGTGGTTAATTATTTTGCTTTCGGTTGGTTATGATTACGTTTTTCGTGCTGTATTTTTTATCGCTCTCGTTTATTTTAACTAAAATTTACTTTTTATGTTTCATATTGATATAGGTGTTGATAATTGTGTTTTCGGGTCCTATAATTATGTTTTTTTAGTTTTATTTATTTATTGATATAGGGATTAATTATTTTGCTTTCGGGTGGTTATGATAACGTTTTTCGAGCTGTATTTTTTTCGCTCGCGCTTATTTTGACATTTGACTTGGAAAAGGTAACATTTGAAATGGAAAAGGTGACATTTGACTTGGAAAAGGTGACATTTGAAATGGAAAGGGTTACATTTGACTTGGAAAAGGTTACATTTGACTTGGAAAAAGTTACATTTGACTTGGAAAAGGTGACAATTGACTTGGAAATGCTATAGTAAAGAAATTATTCTAGATTTTAATGCGAAAAGAATCAAATTAGCTGGTTTAATAATATAGTAATGAGAGATTTTCGCGCTCCCTGTAAAGTTCCCCAGAATGGATATAGTACCTTTTGGAAATCAACGTCTCAATTGAGACGTTAATTTCCAAAAAGTACTAAAGGACATTTTTTACAAAATTGATCTTTTTACATATTTATATTCTCATCAATTAGTTATATCTAATTCTCTTATTTGATTTTATCTAATGAACACCCAAGTCCTTTATAAACGCAATTTAGAAATATAATTATTTTCTAAAGGAAATAATTACACATTTAATTTCGTTCCAAATTATACCAAAACATCTCAATTCATATCTTTAATATGATGTTATTAATATACTAAAAAAAACAATTCTGGATTTTAATGCGAAAAGAATCAAATTAGCTAATTTAATAATATAATAATTAGTGATTTTCGGGCCTCCTGTAAAATTTCCTAGAATATTTTTTTTTTTTTTTTAAATCCTGAAACATCTAGAATTGTTTATTTTTGTAAAATACGTTAATTCAACCTATTTTAAATAGGTGCCACATGAAAGGATGCTTATAAAATTGAATAAATGCCTGACATTATTAAATCAATTTTATAAATACTTTTTTATTTTTTTTTAACATTATATTCTAAGCAATGAAAACATTTGTAAAATAATATATAAACAAGTCCTTATCTTAAAGTTTAATATATTTAAATAACGGAAAATGATAAAAACAAATTATACCTTTATATTTTAAAGAAAGTATGCACAGCTAAAATTAGTCTCAGTTTTTGCAATAGGAAACCGAGCATTTCCCCCCTAGAATGAAGGAAAAACTTCATTCCTGCACACCTTATCATCAAAGCTGACTTGATCATGATGGGAATCTGTCGGAAATCGCTGTGACTTTGATTTGGCACTAATTTCTAATTAATAGGTGGCTTCAAACTCTTATTTTTTCAGTTAAAATGAGCATGTGACAGTAATTGGGGTAGTGTCAGCAATTGTGCCTTTACCCTTCATCCTTGAAATACACCGCTGGACATTCTCCATGGTTAAGCACGAATTCACTCTTTATTAAAAAAAAAAAAAGAAAAATATTTTTTAAAAGATAAATATGTTAATACATCATTCAGTAAGGATCATAATATAAAAAATAACACATTTTGGGTAAACAAATATCATTTATTTTTCAATTTACAAACATTAATACAATTATATAAAGAAAAATAAATATATAAGTACACTGTCATTTATGTCAACTATTCTAATCGGATCGAGAATCTTGACAAGTACAATAAACAATTTGAAATTTTATCACAAAACAAAAACAAAAGAAAACATTGTAATTTATATAAAGCCTTAGTGAATTTTTTATAATTTTAAATTATTTACAATGACTACAGACATTTCTGTCATTTATTTTTTTTAATTTTTTTTTCTTATTAATCTATCATTCCCACATGGAATAGCTAGAAAATTGCAAAATATTTAGCTCTTTCTCAAAATTCAGAAATTTGGCACAACGATGCAAACATTTTTAAAACTGCTAGGAGCGCATTGTATCGTGAAAACTGTAACAGTACAATTAAAAACGCAGAAGCATTTGCAAATATATAAAATGAGAGCTGATCATGAGACATTTATATATGTGGCATTTTTCATTTTCATATATATATATATATATATATATATTTTTTTTTTTTTTTTTTTAATAACCATAATTGAATAAAAAATTAATGATACATTTAGCCTAAGTCTGTGGCACACATACAGAGAAATTTCATATTTTCTTATTTAACCATTTTACTCTGTCTTTACGTTTACAAAATATACATAAAACTACAAACCATGTACATATTTAGAGAAGGGAGGGGATAAGTATGAAAATAAAAGATAAAAAAAATAAAATAAAAGTATAAACAAAAAGGTGTGGTCTGAGACTATGTTAACTTCCAAGCATGAATTTTTAAATTGATGAGTAAAAAAACAGCATTTTGGGAAAAAAATAAAATATATATATTTATGGATATTGAACCTATTTGACTAGCTTCTAAATAAAATTCTGAATATGCTCTTGAATTTCACTAGTATTCTATTTTAATTTATTAATCATAATTTTTAAAAAATTACTTGTTACCTTTTTTAGAAACAGTGTCTTATCATCGAACAGTTATTAGAAGCAGAATAAGAGAAAAGAAAAATCTAACATATCACAATTCAGTAAATAAATCTAACAAATTCTTAAAAGTTATATTTATCTTTAAAGAACCATTTTAAAGAGCACCTAAATATCCTTTATTTTCATGGCCTTCTATATATGTGTCTCCTGGAAACTCATTTACCATTTTATAAATGACAGAGTTTGGGGTTTATTAAGTTGGTTGGGAGTGTGGTCAAGAAAAATAAGACAATCTTATTTCATTTTTTGTGCCGATGTATTTTCTAACCTCCATCAGGGTTCACTCAGTGAGATTAGACCAAAAAGTGACCTTTTGTCACGAATTTTATGCCGAAAAGTGACTATTGCTTTTTGAGATAATCTTACTGAGTCAACCCTAATGAAGACCCACAATGTAGGGCACAACGTCGGCACAAAAATAAAATAAGTTAGTCGCATTAGTGTGTTTATTTTTTATAACAACACCTCCAATCATCTTCTCAATTGTGAATACTCAATATTCAACAATAACTCTATTCTTTAATTATTAGTGGGTCTAAGCAGTAAAAATCAGGAAATATCAAGTAAAAATAATTAAAATCCATGAATATGGGGCATGGTAAATAATTTTGTAAAATTAAAGTGTAAAAACTAGCTATATAACTGAAGTTTTTAAAATTTCCCATGCATCATTTACTAGCGTCTAATGTTATATAATAAATAGCAGGTATAGAACCTTTTTTTTTATAAGTGTTATAACTAATTCTTAATTTTTGCAATTAACTGATAATGCATTCATTTAGTAATAAGACAAAAGTAATTTTAAAATAATTAGAATTGTTAAAATGGTAACGAAAATGAAGGAGTCATTAACACCAGTTTTTAAATAGAATAATAATGTAATAAGCAGTATTAAAAAAAAAAAAAAATGTATATATGAATAAGGTGACAACAGTAACTTATAATCACAGAAGAAAAATCAGATGTTTTTTCGTTTTTTAAAGATCTTATTTAATTATTTTATGTTTAATCTACATTAAGCATAGCTTCATTAAAATCACAGATTAATATTTTTATTTTCAGTTATTAAATATCAATGATTAATAGCTGGTTAACGGATTACAACATATTTCTCATATACATAAAAACTAAAAAATGCTTGAATTTATTTTTTCAACCGTAAATGTGATAACAAAGCATCAAAAAGTAATTTATTTAGATATTACAAATACTTCTTTGGAAATAGCTATTTTTTAAGCTTTAGACTATTCTCATTAAAATTATATTCAACTCTTACTTATACAAAATTAATTATTGCTCAATTCTGCTAAACAATGATCTTTTATTTAACAATTGAAAAATATTGTCCAAAATGGTTTGAAGGTACATCGTATTAAAGTAAATTTATAACTTTCATGATTATTCTTTTGAAAAAACGAAATTCTAATGATATGACGCAAAATTTGAACTTTTGGTATGAAATAAACCTATAATATTATTAAAACTTATAATAACAAGGATAGGATACCAAATGTGTCTCACCGATTTTGATGATTTTTTTTTTTGTTAGTAAAACTAGACATTAAGCCATTGGACTCAGCAAAACATTAGAGGCCAACACTCACCAGAAGTCGCATAAAAAAATCGTAAAGTTTGCGCACGAAAACTACATTTAATTCAAAATCTCTTGTTCTAGCGAAGGTAGTAAAATAAGTTTGGTGTTTAATATTTAGTACTTTTATAAAATACTTTTAATAAGGTTTCTTAAAAACTGTGCTCAGATTGAGATTCCTTTTTAGGAGTGAGGAATACAATTTTTAAGAAACCTTATTAAAAGTACTGTTTTGACGAGATTATTTAAATTTTTACGGGTATTACCAAGCATAAAACTTAAATATTTTAATGGCTTATTTATTTTTTTTTATATTCTGCTTTGAAATAGGGTAATTTTGACACCAATCTTATTTTTCTAACTTCACTAGAGCCAGACATATAAATAAAATGTGTTTTTAACGTGTAAACTTTCCAATTTTTTTACTCGACTCCTGATAGCATTGGCCCCTAATATATTGTGGAGTTTAATGGTTTTATGTTTACTTTTACCTAAAAAAAATATCTTCAACATTGATGAGACACCTTTGGGATTAGCTCCTTGTAAGTAATAAAAAGTCATGAGTATCTTTTAATTTATTTCACTTTTATGATTGAAACAGCTTTAGTCTTACTAAAGTTAAAAAAAAAAAAATAGTGTCATTTAAAGTAGTTAAAGAAGACTATTGAAAAATCTGTTGTAATTGAAGATTTCCTAACATGCTGTTGATGTGAAAAATGCTTCTAAGTTTGCAGATAAGTATAAAAAATAAATCAAAAACAATAAAACCGAACTAATTAAAAAAAAAAAAACTAAATGAAAGCCTTTTATTTTGTAAAATATGAATCAATGTTCAGTTTCTACATTAAAATTCCTGACAGTTAAAAATAAAACAGAAAAATGCAAAAGGACAGTTTAAATAAATTAAACAGAACAAATAATTAAAGTAGAATTATTGTCTAAAAAAAAAAAAAAAAAAATTGGCTTTTTTTTCAACTCGAATAGATATGAAATATATCCTATATTATGGCATTTTTTGCAGTAATACATCAGTGAATTTTAAGGACTGTATAGGACTTGAATGCAAGTATTCAGCTCCCATGGCAAAAAAATTTAAATAAAAATGATAAAACAGAAAAAATTAATGAATCAAAACACTGAATAAATAAAATTAATCAATTAGCTATACCAATGGGAAGAGTGATAGAATAAAATCTAAAATATTTTAAACTACATGACAAAAACTAGAGTGTAAAGGAAAAAAAAATTAAAACATTATGAACAAAATTATGATAAACAATAATCAATTAATAATTAGAATTCTAATATTATTATTATTTTATTTTTTTTTTTTTTTTGGTTAATGGATATGAAATATTTCAAAACTAAAACTAATTTTTTTTGTTTAAAAAAAAAAAAATGTTTACCCAAACGTAATCGAAGGGAATCTTTTAAATTCTTTGAGGTAACATTCCAAATTAAATTAAAATCATTTCTATTGAGAATTATCTCAAAGGATTATTTTATTGAGGAACGAAATTATGTTGCAGAAATTATATAATAGAGATCATCATGAAATTCAGCAATATATCACCGAGTTATCAAATTTAAAAAAATTATAAATAAAACTACATTAATAAAAGGAACAGACGGGTAGGAAAAAAGATAAAATGATATAATTACAAGCTAAGTTTGAAAGCACCGCTGAACCAGAAGCAGTAATATGGAGAAAAGTTATGAATATTTTTGAATAAAGCTTTGAGGTTAATAAACATCTGAAATAAAATACAATTTTTTTAATACACTTTAACCGACCACGCCTGTTAGGGGCACCTCATCTTGTGGACCAAGCGGGCGTATCACTGTTTCAGCTGAGACCGACCAAAACTGACAATTTTGGTCCAATGGCAAAAACATTATTATCAGTTATTTGTGTTTTATTTCACCCAAAAAACATATAGTATTAATATAATTTATAAAAGTTATTTTAGTAGTAAAATTAATAGATGCCCAAAGAAGTCGGCGTGTATGCCCTCTGAAGATAAAAGAGATGTTCTTATACTTTCTACTAAACACACAGATGAAATGAGTGAAGTTGTGACATGAGTGGATGACTCTTCAAATCAGGGTTTATTGTCGAACAATCGTGAATCGTCATCTATACGTCAGACCAAATTCTTCAATTCACAAGCTTACAGCAACCTTAAGTGGTATCACAAATTGGAATTGACTATTTTGAGTCCTCTACTGAATCCCAATTATTTATAACGGTTTAGGAGAGAAAAATTGTCCATGGCAATAAATTTAAAAGAAGAGGTTGAAAGGGCACTTCTTGAAAAAGATCTCTGAGTGACTCCGCTCCTTCACCTTCAGTTAGTCGACGATCTCTTCAGTCGCAAAGATTGAAAAAAAAACCTAGGGCTCTTCAATAAAGTTAGATATACTGTAAGGGTGCTATTTAAAAATTTCAGGAAGCAAAATGTACAAAAAATAAAGTGAAAAAAGTTGTTACATATTATAATTTTTGTTCAAGTATATTAGAGAAATAGGAAAGGTGTCAGATGACTGTTTGTACATTATTTAATAATATATTGCTATGATTAATTGTTTAAAAATAAATGAATAACATTTATTTTTTTTTTGTTTTACTTTGAGAATAGCCACTGGTATCTATATTTACAATATCATAAAAAACTGAGAGAAAAGGTACAACCCAAGTTCAAATGTTTCTAGGACCCAACGCGGTCGTTATCAAGAGAAAATCAATTATGTAGCGGGCGTCTGGTCCTCTAGCCAAGATTTGTGGATGAGAAAAACGGATTGTGTAGCGGGCGTGGACGCCTGCTGGAGATTGATAGTGGTAGCGGGGGAGCGGGCTATACATCCACTCTGGTCCCTCTCGCCCTGCACCTGAACCAGGGAGCAGGCCAGGGGTAAACTAAGACAGCGGGCGTATTCGTCCCCCTCTGGTCGTTAAAGTGTTAAAAATAATCAAATAGCAACTTTTGAATCAAAATAAACAGTTGTAATGAACCAATTATGAAAACATGTTTTTTAAAAGTAGAAACACAATTGGAAGAAATTAAATATTATCATAAAAAAGTTAATTATTACATTAAATGGTAATAATATATTTCACTTTATGGAACAAGTAATAAGGTAATTTTGATTTCAATAATATGAAAATTTAAAAAAACGAACATTAAACAAAAAATAAAAAAAATCTTTGAAGCTAAATGTTTGTTTATGTAAGCTAAAAATCAAAATAATACAGTCAATTATAAAACAGACATCAAGAATATCAATAATAATTATTCAGTTATTAGAAATAAATAAAAAATTTTAAAGCTAATTTTAAAAATAATAAGAAATGTTAAAGTACTATTACATGAAAGGATAAAAAACAAAGGATTAAAGTACATCTTAGCAGTTAAGAATTGTGATAATAATAGAATGTTGGAAAATGATAGATAAGTAAGGTGAAAAGAATAAAATGTAAGATTTTGAAAACTTATAAAATGGAAAATCATATTAATGAGTTAGGATTTTAAGGTATGCAAAAATATGATGATATATTATGTAAAAAAAAAAAATAATAAAAAGATCTAATTAATCAATAATAACAATAAAAATAATAAGGTTCTGATGTTTGAAAAAAAAGCCTCGAAACATGTTGGATGATATAATTAATATATTATTTATAATAAAACAGAGATGAAACAAAAGGTATTTCATAAAGTGAAATATAATTAATTAACTTTAAATCGATAATAAGTGGAAGGTTATGATATATTTATTATAAATACATTGAAATTTCGGGATAACATACTATTATTACATACTTTTAACTTTCACTTGTCTGTCTCTAGCATTGTGTAGCAAGGCCTTAAATCATCAAAAAAATAAATAAGAGAAAGTCATTTGCAAAACTAATGAATCATTTAATTAATTTTCAAATTAATTAGACCAAAACAATTAACAAAAGTAAAAATAAAGTTTCTTCACCTTCGTAGAGGACAGATAAAAAACTAAATGAACTAACCAATATCTCAGGTAGAAATCTCTTTTGTACATTATTAAATCAGAAACATTTAATCTTGTACTTGAACTTTGTAACTAAAACATTTATTTTTAAATTATATGACAACAATCTGAATCCTTAAATATGTACTGTGAATTTCCCACTCAAACATAAAAAAATTGTTAATTATTGAATAGTTATTTGTTAGGCAGGCTAGCAACCAAATTTAAGTATTGACATTTTTAATTTGGATGTTTGTTTGTTTGCAAACATGGCAGCCATTTTGGAAGCTTGTTTGCAAACATGGAGGATGCTGAATAAGGCCACTGCCATATTTATCTTCTCAAACAAAATTTTAACTTAAATACTGTAATAGAAAAATTAAAGATTTAAAAGAAGAAACATGATCCACAATATCAAAAGTAATCAGAACAAAAAATGAAGCTAACCTTTGTAAAAAAGTGAAAGATATGGTGGCCTGTCAAACAAAAAAAGACAGGAAGAAGGAATATGGTTCTTGGTGTTTGGACTGGTAAAGGCCTAACTGCACTACAGTAAACTATCATGCACTCTCACATACTTTCAATGTATTATAATAAATATTCAATGACCGTATTTAAAAAAAACAACTTAATATATCATTTATTTTTTAAAACTTTTATTATAAACAATGTTTACTTTCTTAAAATGGAGTTTCTTTGTAAAAAAAAAAAAAAAACATGTTTTCATTATGTGTTTATTTCATTTGTTTGTTTTAATAGAACCTTATCACTTAGTTTTTTAATATTTTAGAAAAAATAACATTTAATGATATAATAGGATTTTTAAGAAAGTAATATTTGATGTTATTATCCGAATTTTTTTATAAATAATTATACCTTTTCCTCTACCGCTACTGTCATAAACTCTCACAGTATAGCGTGGCCTTAAGAGTAAAGAGCTGCTGACTCAAGAAAGAATATCATTTTCAACATTATTAGCCTGCATATGCAGTTTATTCACTTTTTGTAAGTTTAGTTATAATTAGATATAAAATATTAAATTTTTGCCTGATTGTCAGGAAACCCAAACCCTATGACAATAAATTTAAATTCAATTGAATTTGGTTTACTTAATTTTCCCTTCAGGAGGCAATTTTCAAAAATAGAATATTACAGTTTAGCTAACTAAATATTGCATTGTCAAAACATAGAACCTAACAAATAATATATTCTGAGAAATGGAAAACAAATATTTTGATTTTAATGTTCTTTTTCTCTATAATCACAAAACATATTTTAAATAAAATATGACTAATATTCAGTAATGAAACCTTCAGATAAATTAGCGATATAAAATAAAATGAGATAAAATAATAGAGGGAGCGACCTGCGCCATGAACTAAAACTAAATCTCTTCTAATACTTTACTATAACACTTTGGCACCATTCGTAAAAAATAAGTTTTTGACACTATATAAAAAAAAAAAAATTTGGTTCCATTAGCACTACTTCACTACTTACAGAACGAAAGATAGCCCACTCTATATTTTTTAATTAAAAACTTTGACATAATTTTTAACTTTTATAAAGATATAATTTAAATATTGGTTTATTATAATTAAATGTAGTTTACTAAGTCCACTTAAATATAGTTTTTAATAGGGTTGTTCCAACAAATGCTTTAAACTGTTGCAGATATCCACTTCTTAATCATTATAAAGAAGCTGTATGAGCCTGCCAGTTGATCAATAATGATCATCAAAACTTATGTAGAAACAAACCAATTCAGATGATTTCCAAAAGGTACTATATCAATTTTAGTAAATTTTAAAGGAAAGGCTAACATCTCATTAAATTATTATTAAACCAAATAATTTGATTATTTTTTCATAAAAATCTAGAATTTTTTTTTTTTAAGTTGTTGTTAAGCGAAAAAAAAAAGTTTTTCTTTTTAAAAACTAAAATCAAATACCTCTCAGTAAACCAGAATAACCCAAATGTGTTTGCTTTTTTGAATAGTTTAACACAAACAGTTCAAACGAATATATTTAAAAAATTGGTTAAGAAAATTGCTTCATAATAATTTTATGGGACAACTATGGGAAATACATATCTCCTGGAAAAATACCTGCATTAAAAAAACAATTTTTTGGGGAATTCAAACTTCATTTTTTAGATTTCGGCAAATATTTAATAAAATATAGTACCTGCTATTTTTTAATAATTGAAGTTTTGGGTAACTTTTTACTTTTAATTTCATAGTTTAGTTTTTTTTCAAGGGACCTTCAGAAAATTTATTTTAGTGAAATATAATTTCAGTATTAAACTATAATGGTTGAATATCATATATAACTCTGAACAATTTAGATGTTTTTATTTCGACAGTTACCAATTTTCACAATGGAAAACCTTAAATATGAAATTTGAAACGGGTTTCGTAAGAGTATAAAATTCATTATATATACTTTCGAGTGAGCTATCATTCATAACACTTGTTTTTTTTTTTTTAATTTAAATTATGAAACATGTCGAGACCATTCGATTTGTTCGATAAATAAATATAACTAACAATTTAAAAAAAAAAAAATTATTTTGTTGACATTTTAAAATTAACCTAATTGAAGTGTAAAACTAATTATAAAAATGAAACTACTTTAAACATACTCCTTCCAATCTTCAATGAACACACCATAGTGAACGACGTCAAGGTCACAGCCAAAGAGGTACAAACTTAATGATTTCAAAACTTAAAAAACAAAAACGACTTGTTTCATTTCAGACACAGATTAAATTCTCTGTCAATGTTTTTCATTCAAACCTTTTTAAAATATCACTAAAATAAAAAGAGAACTGTCAAGAACTGTCCTAATAAATCATACTTAAGAATTACAAAATATAAAACAACATTTTGAACAGAGACTAGATTTTAATGCAATCTTAAACCTAAGTTTTCCTACTTCTAAGAAGCTTCTTACATGTATATTTAAATTAAGTGCATTAAGATACACACAAACCAATTCTTATTTCTAACATTTTTGAATATTTGACAATAAACATACATAACAGAGTATTTTTATCAAAACCTTCTTTTTTTGTTAATTATAAATTAAATTTTATACATTTTTTTTCATAATAGGAAATTCTCTCTAGAGGAAATTTTTTTTTTTTTTTCTAACTCTATGACAATTCATCTGATTTCAAATTTTCAAAATACACTTGTTTTCTTTTCCATGTAATTTATTTATTTAATTTTTTTTTTTTTTTAATAACAAATAATAATTTTATGGTAAGTTCAATACAGAAAAGTTATATATTTAACTTAAATTTTATAATCCATATCAAGTTCTTATTATTCTATTCAAACTAAACTTTTTTTTTTTAATATCTGTTATACATTAATTTATTTATCTTTTTTTTTTTTTTTTTTTTTTTATTTGTGAAAATATTCATTGATAAAACATGTTAAAAATAATGTAATTAATTATTAAACTTAGTTCACACAATTTTTTTTTCCGACTCTTTTTTAATTATATGTACGTAATTTTTTTTTTAATGATAAGTGTTAAATAGAAAAATAAACTGATAATAAATTTAAGTTTGTTGTTTTGTTTTTTTGTTTTTTTTACAGCATAAAAATCTAGTCTCTGGTTTAGAAATAAAAAGGATAAATATTAAGAAAGCAAATTAACAATAAAATATAAGCACAATTTCATCAATGAATTAAAAAAAGAAATAATTTTTTTTTTTTAATTTTCATTTTACCTTTTCTATCTTGTAAGAATTTTCTGATATTTATGTTGGCTATTTGATGATAAAATATGGCACTTTAATACACCGTGATCTATCAATTAATGAAATTTAACATCATTTTTATTATTTTATCAGATGATTTTTTGTTTTTTATATTTACTTTTTATTATATATTTTTTTTATTACCTGTCCTGAACAGACAAGATGTAAAATGAGATAATTGTAAATTTATATAATAAATACAATTATTTATGAATATGAAAAATGCACCAGATTCGTACCAACATGAGCTTGATTTTAGTCAGAAATTATGTTAGAATAGAACCATTACCATACTCGTAAAAGGAAAAATATACGAAAATGAGATATTTAAGTGCTTGAATTCAGTTTAAAGTATCACTAATTAATACTGAAGAAAGAAAAATGTAAATAAATATGAAAATTGATAAAACAAAAAAAGCTTATCTTTATTAAGAAGAAACAAACAAAAAATACCGTAGTATCTGATTGTGTTAAATGAAATTTTATGGTTTCCGGAGGATTAATAATACATAATTGAGCACAAGAAATCAAAACAATTTTTTTAAATAGAATTATAGGCAGATTCTCTGGCATATCATATACTATTAAAAAATATATATGCCTTCCTTTCTGTTAGAATTTTTAAAAAATCACAAATAAAAATTGAAAATCTCCTTCATCAAATTCCCTACAACAAATCTCTGAGATGTTTTATAAATTAAAAAAAAGTTTTTATTTTTTGGTTATACAACCAGATACACCTAAAATATGTAATTTAAAATAATTGAAGAGTTGTTCTTTTAATAATATTGCATAAAAATTAGAAAACTAAACAGTAATTCCGTACTCAATAAGCAACCTATGTAATTACATTCATAACAACTTTGATGATTCTATTGAAATAAGGCCTCCAGTTTATGAATGAAGAAAAAAGTTCATTCAATTTTTCTTTTTTATTAATAGAGATGTTCATTTCCAAAAGGTACTATATTCATTCAAGGAATTTTATAGTAAGCATGAAAATCTCATATTAAATTAATAACAAAATTTAATGTTTAATTACTACCTTTGGATAATAATTACATTTATGAATCACATTTTTGAAGGACTCGAGTGTTCTTTAAATGAAATAGGACGTCAGGTTTTGATGAAACTAAATAATTTGAATACATATATTTAAAAATATCAATTTTCAAAAAACGTCTATAAGTACCTTTTAGAAATCAACGTCTCGATTGTTAAGGAAATAGAATTTATTTAAACTTTAAAAACAAATGTTTTAATAACAATGATTAAATATTATGCCACAGAAGAACAATTTCAACATGAATGTTTCCTCTTAGATATTCGATAAAAAATGTGTAAAACATTCAAATTTCAAGCAATTCTTTAATACTGAAATCACAATTGGTAGTAAATGTATAAATAAAATTATCGAATGAACAGCATACATAAACTATTTATAATATACGATTTTAAAAAAAACAAAACAAGTTTTTCCGTAATAACAATTAAAATAAATTATGCGAAACTACATGAGCTTGACAAATATGAATATTCATCTTATAATAATTTTTTTTTTAAGCGCAAAATCACTCCTTACAGACAATTTAATAAACAAATGGAAAAATAGTAAGACATTTATTTATATCTTGATTTAATAAATAAGCTCCAATCAGATATAATGTATATATCAAACTACCTAAACAGGATAATAATCTAACACCATATTTACAATTTATCCAATAAATCTATGTATTAAAATTAACCTTTTTTTTTTTTAATTTATTTCTCTCTCTATATCTCACTTCGAACTTATTCCTACCTATAAAATAAGGTTTTACAGAATATAACTTAATTCATAATCGTTCTGATATTTCAACATGAAATTGCTGTACAAAAGAGAACCCACAAGAAAAGAATGCGGATTCGTTGGAAAATATATATACTAGAGTCCCATGTAAAATATATAGATGTTTATACATCGCACAAAAATTTGTATTTAGATACATATATATAAATGAGTGTTTTGCTGAGCACTTGTTTCAAAAACCAATTACAAAATCACCTTAAACAATAAAAATACATACATAAAAATTAAGGGTTATTCCGACTGTTCTTTGAGATCAATCACTAAAAAACAGATTCGCTCCTGTAAATAGTCACTGAAGCTATGTGTTGGTTTGGCATTACCTAAAACAAATAAAACACAGCATTAATTATAATTAACATTATTCAGGCATTTAAAAGGGAAAAAATTAGCATTATATCATATACGCTTTTCTGATCTACCTATCCTTCTCTCCCTCTGAGTCATTAGTAGCATTCGCTAATATTCGGGAAAACCTGGATAGAATTAATGCCTGGGCAAACCTTAATAAATTAAAGCTAAATAAATATTATGAAAACTCAGGTCATTGTTGTAGGTTCCAATTTCCTCCTCAGATCCTATACCAACTTTCCTAGTCTAATCCTAAATGATCCCCTTCAGTTCATCAGTCAAAAACCTGGGTATTAAAATTGACCAAAATCTTCATCTTTCCTGAAAACCTGATATTGCCCATATCTCTTGCAAAACAACAAGTACCCTTAATTTTTATCATCCCTCCCGTTATCTTCTACTATTCACTCTTTCCCTCCACTAGTAGACAACATTTCCTAGGATCATGCTTTTACCAAACCATTAACTCCCTACATTCAAAATCTCCTTCAATTTAAATCCTCATCCCACTCACTAACATTTCGATCCAGATTTAAAGTCTTCGTCAAATAAGGTACAAACTCCTACCCACCAACCAGCCTTTTACCATCTTTATCTAAAATATTCGAAAAACTCTTGTTTCAACGTCTAAATTCAATTAATGCTTTTGATATTATTCCAAGTTTCCAGTACGGTTTTTAACAAAACCATTCTACAATACAACAGTGCTACCGATTCTTCTTCTTTTAGTGCCTATCCGTTACAGATGTTAGCGATTATTAAGGCGCACCTTATCTACTGCTGCACGAAAAAGGCCTACTTTTGTTGTATTATACCATTTTTGTAAGTTTTTCGCCTACCAGGCCTCCTCCAGGTGGAGGGTAACCTTGCCCTGTAAAATCAACTGCAACAAGTTATACCGCTGGCTGTTTCTCATTATATGTCCTAGATATTTCAGTTTAAGAGATTTTATTAAAAACATCAGCTCCTTTTCTTCACCCATTATTTCTAAAACTCTCTGGTGACATGATCAGTCCATGGGATTCTTAAAATACGTCGGTGTAACCACATCTCAAACGACTCAAGTTACTGTTACCGATGCTACCGATTAGTTGATTATATTTCTTTCTCGTTAGAATCAAAACATTACTGTCCCGGAGTGTTTTTAGATATGAGTCAGGCCTTTGACAGAATATGGCACGATGGTTTGCATGCGAAGTTAAAACATTTTTTAGTCGAAACTATTATCTGATTTTACAATCGTACTTGAAAGATAGGTTTTTCCATGTGAGGGTGGGTTCAGAGTTCTCTTGTATTAAACAAATAAAAGCAGGTGTACCTCAAGGCAGCATATTAGGTCCAACACTGTTAAATATATATTGCTCTTAAATCCCTCAGCATCCAGAAACACTTAGAGCGACCTTTGCCGATGACTCAGCTATCCTGACATCCAACAAAGATGCCTCAAAGGCTTCTCAGGGACTCCAAGAACATTTGGACGACATAGCTTGCTGGGAAAAAAAATGGAAAATCAAAATGAATGAATCAAAGAGCCTATTCGTCACATTTTCTCTAGAACATGACTCCTGCTCTCAGGTCTCTTTCAATAATATACCAAAACCAGTTTCAGACACAATACGTTATTTAGGCCTTTACCTTGACAAACGACTGACATGGGCATACCATCTCAAAAGAAAAAGAAAAACAGAATCAACGATTTGGACTTCTTTCGAGATTACTAGACAAGCCTTCAAAATTATCTTTGACAAACAAATCAACTATTTATAAAGTAATGATATAGCCTATTTGGTCTTATGGCATCGAATTATGGGGAACTGCAAACAAGACAAGCATCAAAATTATCCAATCATTTCAATCAAAATTAATAATAATAATAATAATAATAATAATAGGCTTACCGAACCCGAAGGTTCGATGCCGATACCACCAAACTTCGCCTGCACAGACTCGTCCAATGTTCACCGGTCAAGCCCAAGCCCCCGAGATCAGCCTTAATGCAATCCTCCCATCGACGCTTCGGCCTACCTTTCGGACGCCTACCAGTCGGTTCAGCGAATACCAACTTTCTCGGAATCCGTTCCTCACTAAGCCCAACAACTTTACGCGCCCATTTGAGTCTCCGCGATGCTATCAACTCAATTATATTCACAGGGTACAAACTCCGCAACTCCGCGTTGTGCAACATTCTAAACTCCCCAGTTCATCTCTCTTCGGACCAAATATTTTACGCAGTACCTTATTCTCGAAAACCTTAAGCCGTTGTTCATCCTTCAAAGTAAGCGGCCACGTTTCGCATCCGTAAAGAACCGTTGGAAGAATAATAGTTTTATAAATTCTAACCTTTAAGTTTTTAGACAGAAGCCGCGAGCTAAGCAATTTAGGAACCGAATAATAACACGCATTTCCCACCTTTAACCGGGACTTTATTTCTTCCTGGATTTCATTTTTTCTTGTTATCATTGAACCTAAATACTTGAATTTCTCTACGTGTTCAAAAGTATGACCTGAAATATTAATATCATCAAGATCGTCACCATTTCTGCAACTAATCATATATTTCGTCTTATCGGTTATTCCCAATCAAAATTACTAAGGAAAATTGTAAATGCCCCTTTTTATGTATCTAACGAGACACTACATACTGGCCTGGACATTCCATTCGTCATTGCAACTGCCACAGTTCGCTACAATAAATTTCAAGACAGGCTGACCCTAAATTCAAACCCGCTGACTCAAAACCTATCCACTGCCACAAACCCCTATAATCCGCCCAGAAGACTATCGAGGCGCTGGCCAAGAGATCTGCTATACTCATAGTTATATGTTTTGGTTTTTAATCTATCTTATGCAGTCTTGCACTTACATCATTTGTTATTGCATAAGCAGGTAGCAAATATCATTATACTGTCAAAACTTCTATGAATAAATAAATATATAAATAAATAAATAATTAATTTAATACTCTTATAACAACAAAGAAAATTATTGGGCTATATTCTAAAAAATAAAACAGATTGGTTAGAATAAAAAAATATTCCCTCAAGCATTGATTAGATCTCGTCTCTTGGCAATTTTTATATAAATCACTTCTTCTATGTTTCCCATATTTCAACTTTTAATACCAATCTATCTCAATCGATAGCATGCTTAAACTTTATTCAAATTGATGTTTTTATTATATAGACTTGTACTTATTAATTTGTATATTCTCTTGAACAAATAAATCCTTCAGACAAACAACTGTATATTATAACTCAAAAGAGAATTTAAACATTTCATACTAACCTCAAATATAAAGTCTCGGTATCCGTAGCACAAAGTTGGTCCGAAGAAATTTTTTGTGTTAATAGAAGAAGCTCTGTTAAGAACGACAGGCTTAGGGCTGGCATTAAGATGTTCGCTAATCGTTTCCCATTTCGTATAAGCAGTGACCTAATTAAAAATATATATTAATATTTAAAATAGATAAAAAAAAAAATAATAATAATAAATTTAGTATTTAAATAACTACCTGGATATTAGGGCTTTCTAATTGTTCCGTTCCTCTTTCGACAGGTAAGTTAATCAGAAATTCGCATCTGTGGTACCTAAAATTGAACAAATAATTTTAAAATTAATTAACTTTTTATTATCATAATTTAATTTATTAAAATTGTCTACTGTCCTCCAAAGCCAAATAAATAAAAAGGAAAGTAATGTTTACAATAATAATTATTTTTAATACAGTTATTTGTAGATTATTAAAACAACCTTCATAGAACCAAATATTTTTTCGGTTTGAAAAAAAACCTGCATCACTATGGCCAAGGAAGGGTCTTGGTTGGTTGGTTGGTTTAATGGCACAAAACTGAAGATGTATCCGTGAACAGGATGGGTAGATTGTGTGAATAATTTGGTGATGTAGTTGATGGCCAGTTTATCACGTCGGTAAGATAATGGTGGTAAGCCAGAATCTGCGCAAAGACTTAGTGAAGGACTTGTCCTGAAAGCTCCTATGGCAATGCGTATGCCTGCATGGTGTACTACATCGAGTTTAGGAAGGGCCATGGGTTAAGTACATAGTAAAGATTCATACTGTTTCTAGGTCAACAGCTATGCAAGGAGGTGATTTGAAAGATTATTAGCTCGCAGGTCAACAAAAACAGTTTCTAGTACATAAAAAGCCAAGCAACAATATCTATAAGATTCATCATCTTATATTGGTTTATCTTATTATCTTTTGTCTAAAATCTATGACTTTTATCTAACAAATATAATAACAACATTTAGATTAATATACATTTATTTACTCATTTAACATCACTTTATGCTACTATTCGGACGATGCTACAGAGGGAGTCCTAAATTTTTCCTATCCAGGTTTAATAAGGATAGGAAATCTTTAACAAGTACCTGACATCACACAGGCTCGGGACCATATTTTTACATCTTCTCTGACGGAAGCCATAACTAATGAATTTTAATCCTATTAAAAACTCAGTGAAAAATCAATTGATAACAGTGTTTATTTAGATTTGACCTAACAAATATCTATTAGAGAAACAAATGGACAAGTCAAAAAGACTAGATTTAATTTTTATTGACTTAGAAAAAGCATGTGACAGCATGCCTCGTAAACTTCTGTGGGAATACCTAAATAAGGCTGGAATAGACCAAGGAATTGTGGACCTTATTAGAGAAATTTACTCAAATAATAGGTGCCAGATGAAAATAGGCTCGTTATAGTCCAGAGAATTTCAAAACAGAAAAGGATTACTGCAAGGATGCTGCATGTCTCCCACCCTATTCAAAATATACCTTGACGAATGCCTAAAAGGATGGATGTAGAAATGTGGGAAAATGGGCGTCGAGTTAGGAGAAAAAAACCTATGCCATTTATTATTTGCTGATGATGAGGTACTAATTGCACAAGATGAAGAGGACATAAGTTACCTATTTAGGAAAATAATAGATCATTATGAGCAAGGAGGACTCAAAATAAATTATGAAAAAACCAAGTATATGCGCACGGAGAAGGAGGAAAGTACCGACCCAACATTGTGCAATCTATGTTAAGTGGAACAGTTCTGTTATTTGGACTCCATAATCGAAAGTAATGTCCCAGCAGAGGCAGAAATCCAAAGAAGGATCACATGCGGAAAAAAAGCAGTAGGAATGCTCAACTCATTACTCAGGAGCAGCAATATAATGATAAAAACGAAGAAGCTCATATACAAAGCTTTGGTAGAGAGCATAATGTTGTATGGTTCGGAGGCATGGCCCCTCAGCATAGCCCAGGAAAAAAAATTTCTTTCTGTTGAAATGGATTTTTGGAGGAGGGCGGCAAGGACATCGAGAATCGAAAGGATGAAAAATGTCACTATAAGAGAAGCACTAGAAATAAAGCACAACATTCTTGAGGTGATGGAAGAAAGGAGGCTTAGGTGGTACGGCCATGTGAAACGAATGGGAGACAATTGCTTATCTAAAATAATTATGGATTGGGAGGCAGATGGTAGAAGAAGGAGAGGAAGACCCCTAGTTAGATGGAAGGATAGAGTGGTAGAGAGTATGGCTGGTAGGGGGCTGTCGGAGGAGGATGCGATGGACCGACAGAGATGGATAGAGTTTGGTTGAGGAAACCTTATCTAACTATTTTTAAAATATATATTTATACATTTTCATTTTATCTTACATTGCACACATAGTATTCAATCCACTCCTCGTAATACAATTTTTTAGAGGAGCAAGCTGCACACCCGGTGTGCAATGATATAATTTAAGTGAATTCTCTTACGAATCATGTGATTCCGTAGTAAACATGTTTTTTTTTATTTAAAATGAACAATTCAAGGAAAAAATAAATTTCGCTCCTGAGGACCGTGTTTGAAAAAAAGTGTCGTCTCGAATGGTTAATAGAGTTATAATGTGTCTAAAATTATTTAAAGGTAACTATTAAAAAATCATGTAATAATTGAACCCTCTAAAGTTGCTGGATCACACGAGCAATAAATATCTTAAGCGCAAAGGGTTATAACTAAACTTTCCTTCCCAGATCATATTTGAACCAGAAAAGTCATTTATTTAAACTAAAAAAATTAAATATAAAATCCTCACATGTTAAAGTTGTAGTGCCCTGGGTAATTAGTGTGCAGAATGAATTTCTTCGCTTTGTGAGTTCTTCCGTCAAACAATATATCCTGAAAATAATTTCATTCTCTTTATTAATAAACCAATGTATAATTAAATTAATATAACATATCAATAAGTAAATCAATTCCATAAATATATAAATACACTTTAAAATAGCAGAACTGAAAGAAATTGAAGACATTAAATGAATAAACAAACAAATATTTTCTATAATTTCCATAACAATATATGGGCTATTCTCAACGAAACGTACAAACGCTGTCCAAATGGTTTCCCTATTACTAAAACTAATTATTTTCCAATTTTTTTTTTCTTTTTTGGTAGATATTTTTCTGCTCTACTTGGTGCACATTCATAAGTTCAAATAAATGAATTATCCCTGTATGAAAAATTTGAATAAATGTCCGAAATATCATTGGCTTACCCTGTCCAAATCAGATTTGGCCAACTTTAACGTGGTACCTAGTCAAGGTGCTGGAAAGATTTAACTGGTTTGTTCCATTGCGTTCATACATACACTCTATAGTTTCAAAATACAGAACTGCAGGTTGTGAAAACGGTTATATCCGTTTCAAATAAATAAAACTGAAATTTCCAAGGGGTTAAGCGTCATTGGCGCACCCCAAACGGTTTTTTGGGCCGTGATCTCCCATCAAGCCATAAAAAGGCGGGAAAAGGCTTGCAGAAACCTTTATACCTTCGGCAAGCCGACCAAGAGGTTTGTAACCGCCTTCTGTATCTTCCACAGTGGCAGGGAGTGAAGACATACTCTAGGGAGTGAGAGTATTTTTATTGGCCGTCATTGTCGCACCCACTCTACCTCATTAGCTACCTCATCGTCATTAGCTCACTTTATAATTTCTGGCATAATTAATTTTAATTATTAATTGAATTAATTATTTTGCTAATTACACCGAATCAAGCTCTACTAAGTGCTACATCAGATCATATTTCATATATAGGGACACAAAAAAAAAGAATGGATCAAAAATTCAACTTTTGAAATTTTCAAGAAAGACGCACCTGATTGTATGTTTTGCTGAGAATGGCCCATATGGAGATAATTGGGGAAAAAACAGTCATTTTCGAGGAAACAGGAAAAAAAAACAAAAAAAACATTTGTCTAGAGCATTAGAATGAGCGAAAAAAAAAAACATTTTTATTAATTTACTCTATAGGTCAGACTTCAATGAATAATATTTCTGATATCTCAGGTTTTTTACCGAAGTATAAAAATTAGAAGAAAGAAACTTTGCTTTCTGATACATTAAAAAAACAATAAAAATTATTTATTACACAATGGTTTATTATTTCCAAATAACAATATTAGGGTATAACTGTTTATAAAGCTGTAGATATGCAATTAAGATATATGAAAAGTAATAAATAATTCATAGCACATCACCACTGCTAATTTCGAAACGCTACATCTCGGGTAATTCTTAATAAATTTCTATAACTAGAAACTTTTTTCATTTTATTTTGATATTATAATTAACGCACTTTACTGATTCTAAAACTCTATACATATTTTTCTTTATCTCCAAAAATAACTGAGTTATGGGCGTATTTATGGGCAAGAGTTCAATTTTTTTCCTTTTTCTTTTCCGGATTATGTTTTTCTTGTTTATCGCCCTTTACTGATTCTAAAATTCTATACACATTATTCAAATAAAATTTCACAAGCCCTGAGGTGGTCATAAAAGATAAGAAAATATTTATAAAGATATAAAAAAACATGTAAAAAAAAAAAAAAAAATTCAATATGGTTCATGTTCCCAGGTTTCCATCGGAGCTTCAAGGCAAGAGTCAAGAAGCAAACAGTAACAGAGTTGCAGTGTTGGTCAAAATATTGGTTAATAAATAGTTTTGGTTTATAATTTTCAATAATGTTGTGATCAACCCAAAAAAATTTACCCCTCTGAAAATTTGAGGGGTTATGTTTTAAGATACGTAGAAAAGAAATAATGAATTTTAAAAAAACCTGCTTGTCTGCCATCAACCATAGCTCTTCTCTGAAACTACGAGGCCTATTTTTTTTTTTTTATTTGGCACAACAATACCAGGGCATCCAACAATGAGTCTGACGCCTAGGCGCTGATATCAGCTTATTAGTTTTAAAATTGTGGCCGATTAAAAGTGATTTAATTCAATAACTCAGTTATTTTTTAAGGTAGAGAAAAAATTTATTAGATATTTTTAACTAAGAAACGACACATAGTTATAAATAAGAAAAAAAAATTTAAATTTTACCTATAAATATGCCCTTCGAATTTTAAAGAATTAAAGTTCCTACAAAATGAAGAAAGAATCATTGAAATCGGTTGAGAAATAGCAGAGCTACTTCTACTACATTTTCTTTTGAATTATTTATTGCTTTTCATATTGTAATTTATTGCATTTCATAATTGCCTATAAACAGTTATACCCTAATATAGTTATTTTGAGATTCTAAACCATTGTTTAATAATTTGCAGATTTTTTACTAATTTCTAATAATTTACGACCCACATCACAATCATCCCATCCTTCATAAAAATAGATATGTAAATTACATGGTTCTAATACATTTTAAAATTATTAATAAATAATTAAGAAAACTTTAGTAATAAATATACTTACAATGCCAAGTGAGAAGTAATTAAAAAAATAATCTGTTCTACCGACAGCTTCAGCGAGTCTTCTAACAGAGTGAATTTTCATTTTGTCTTCCGATTTATAGAAGACGCGACCTGGTGAACCTAATCGACTCACGACTTCTTGTGGCGTGTCCCCGAGGTGAATCTGACAAGTAATTGTCTCTTTCCTACCCTCAAGGGGGCGGCTAGTACCTAGCATAAACAAAAAAACAAAACAATTAGGATCATACTTTACCATTTCGTACAACATTTTCCACCATTATCTAAAGGACCTTAGGTGCAATTAAATAGAAATTTATTAATTGAATTTTTATTTAACTAATAAGGAGAGGATCCTTAATGTGTCTCGCCAATTTTAATGAAATTTTTAAAATAAAACTAGACATTAAACAATTAGCATCTTATAAATATCAGGAGCTAACGCTCCCTAGCAGTGGTGTAAAAAAATCGGAAAGTTAGTGCACAAAAAATTTAATATTTAACACATTCACGCTGGCATGATCCACAAGTGGATCACACTTATCTGTTCGGTGGGTCGGCGTGACCCACTAGTGGTTCACACTTAACTATCCAGTTGGGGGAGGTGCAACACAGGTGAATCACTTGTTTTCAGAAAATAAGTCGTTAAAAGAATAAGTTTATTTCATTTTTTCTCAACATTGTATGTTATAGGAATTAATATAAGGGTTTAATTATTAAATACGTTTATAACTTTCAACATCCCCCCTCAAAAGACTCTTATCGGTTAATTTTATTTGATTACTCTTAAGAATCTCCTTTATTTTCATATTCCGATTCTGAAAATATAAGAATAATTTTTAAGAATTTCAATGATTTCTCCTTCCAGTCACATGTGTATGTCAAAACTGTTACAATATCGCATTTAGCACATTGGAAGCCTGGAACTGTTGTGATCTCGCATTTAACACGTTGGAACTTGGAACAGTGTAAGCAGCTAAGACAGTCCAGGCTCACACAAAAAAATTTATATATTTGCTCCAGCATGAACATGTTACTATATCTCTGATTTTAGTGAAGGTAGTGGAATAATTTAAAAAATAATCCATTTAAATATTCAAGTTTCATGCTTGGTAATAACCCTAAAAACATAAAGGATGTCGTCAAAACAGTACTTCTAATAAGGTTTCCTAAAACCTGTGTTTCTGACTCCTAAAAAAAAAAATACTTGTACCACTACAACCCAACAAGAGTTTTGGGTTCAGTACATGTAGAGATTCGTACTATTTCTAGGCCAATGGCCGTGCAATGAGGTGATTTGGCCGAGATCACGCTCAGCCACCAGGTTTTTCCCCATTTTTGGGTATCCACTTTATAGAGGCTCAAGTGTGCCCCAGGAGGATCTCAAGGATCACTCCCCAGCCGAAATAACAGAATAAAAAATATTCCGCCACAGCCGGGATTCGAACCCAGGACCCAGTGCACAGTAAACTAGTGCTTTACCCACTAGACCTAAAGAGGAATCTTAATCTGAGCAAAGTTTTTAAGAAACATTGTAAAATTACTGTTTTGACAAGTTTATTTATATTTTAAGAGTTATTACCAAGCACAAAACTTAAATATTTTAATGGCTTATTTTTTTTTATATTCTGCTTTGAAATAGGGTAATTTTGGCACCAATCTTATTTTTCTACCTTCACTAGAACCAGAGATATTATTACGCGACACCTGGAGAGCGTTAGCCCCTAATATTTTGCTAAGTCTAATGGTTTAATGTCTAGTTTTACTTTACAAAAATGTCATCAAAATCGGTGAGATACATTTGGGATTCTCACCTTGTAAGGTGTTGACATTGAATAGGTAATAATTGCCAAAAATAAAATTTTACAGGTGTAATTCATAATAAATGTAATTTTTTCAATATCTGGATCTATGAGATGTGTGATAGGATGGTTATATTTATTTCCTAGTCAAGATTTTTTACTTTTTTAGTTTTCAAGTAATATAAATTTATTTTTCATTGCACATGATCATTAATTAAAATGTTAATACAATCAGAATTCCATTTCTTTTGGTTTATGAATTTAATCCACAATTTGATGCAATCTAAACAAAACATCTAAATAAATATTTGATTCAATTATAGACACAAAGCAGGCTATAACAAACTCTGATTCTTGTTAAGTAACATGATCAATAGTATAAAGTTGAGACAAGATACTTATGAAAGTAGAAACAAATACATTCAAAACATCTTTTCAATAGTGACACACAACTTGTATTGTCACAAGAAAAAACATGACAGAAAGAAGGTTAATATATAGAGAACATAACGATAGATTTCAAAGAATAAAATAAAACTATTTGTTAGACAAAAATAAGCTACAACTACATTTCTTATTAATAATGACATATTTTCAATAACTGACAAGGAAGGCATAAAGCTAATATTTATATGTAATGTTATGTGTTTATTGAATAAAAAAAAAGGAGAAAAATATAATAATATAGTTAGCAGTGACTGATCAGTCTCAATTATACCACATAAATACAAAGCAATTATATAAGGTTATATAAAGAGAACAGAGCAGAGAGAAGAGCCATTGTTTACCATGCAACTTGCACCTTTTTTAGATTTACTCAAAAATGGCTACAATTTTGACAAAACTCGCTATATCGATATAAAATTTAATGGGCTTTAATTTGATCTAGGTTTCTTCATCATCATAGTCTACCGCTGTTCGGATATGAGGATCCTACTTATGGAGTCTGGTCCAGATGTCTCTCCTGCATCAACTCTACTCTCCTATTTTACACTTCCTCTGGATGGTTAAGATAAGAAACCCCGAAGGATAATGAGAGTACTAAGGGTTGGATGACAGTGATTAGAGCAGGTTGAAAATTTTAAATATCAGGGAGCTCATCTAAATGAGTGGCTAGATAGAGGAAGAAGTGGCCCAAAGAATTGTAGCAGCAGGGAGGATGTTAAGTAGTGTTGTAAAAGAGCTGAGTCATGAAGCTATAGGACTCGAGCCCTGAACGCTCCAGCTTCCACGACTCGAGTCAAGGTTCGAGTCTTTTGAGTCGCGGCTCAAGCCTTCTGAGGTTTCTGAGCCTTATAGCCTCACGGCAAAAGACTCAACTCTTATCTCAACCTTTATGAAGGTAATAGACAAGTATACGCCCGAGATGTTACAGCAATAGACCGGAAGGGCTACTTTATATCAAGCATTTTGTACTTTTTTACCATTCACTCAGAAAAGGCTCTAATGATTTTGATTATACTCACCATATTGTTGTAGAATTTATATTTTGTACATTCCAAAAGATGAACCATACCTTCTTATTGGCATTGATAATAAACTGCTAAATATAGAAGTTAAAGTAAAATTAAATGCTAATTTTCATTTTAAGGGAAATTTCGAAAATTTTTGATGATTATTATACAGCAAAATTATCTAGAAAACTTTTGATTTAAAAAAATGTTTTAATCCCATCACAGTGCTTCATAAAGTTTGAGATAAGACTCGAGTCTTTTGTTATGAGGCTATAAGGCTTGAGCTTTCAGAGCCTTTAATTTTCGAGTCTTTTTTCACAACATTAGGCTAGGAGGCTCGAGGCTTTTAGCTAAGGGCTCGAGTCGAGGCTTTTAGCTAAGGGCTCGAGTCGAGCCTTCAATTAGGCTAGCTTTTTTTACAACACTAATGTTAAGGGAACATGGCCTTAACTAATTTTAAGTGCTGCCATCTAGCGGTATCTGGTGTAGAAAAGAGAAGTTCAACTGACTTTTTTATTTTTTCTAACTCTAAAAATGGTCATTTCATGTGTTAAAATCTATAACTTAAACTTCCTTGTCAGTATTAATCGATATTATAACACTAGAAAGGAAAGGATCCAAAATGTGTCATTGATTTTTACCACTTCTTTTAAAAGTAAAACTAGACATAAAAACATTAAACTCTGCAAAACAGTAGGAGCCAATGCTCTCCAGGAGTCGCATAAAAAATTTAGAAACTTAGATGAAAAACACATTTTATTTAATATATCTGGTTCTAATGAAGGTAGAAAAATAAGTTTGTTGTCTCAATTATCCTATTTTAAAGCGGAATAATTTTAAAAAATGCCATTATGATATTTAAGTTATATGCTTGGTAATAACCCTAAAAATATAAATAATCTCTCAAAACAGTAATTTTAATAAGGTTTTTTAAAAACTGTGCTCAGATTAAGATTCCTTTTTAAGGGTACTGTTTTGAAAAGATTATTTTTTATTTTTAGGGTAATGGCCAAGCATTAAACTTAAATATTTTTATGGATTATTTTTTAAATTATTCTGCTTAGTTTAGGGTAATTTTGACACCAAAATAATTGTTCCACCTTTACTAGAACCTCAGATATTGAATTAATTATGTTTTTCGCGGTCAAACTTTCTGATTTTTTATGCTACTCATGGGGAGCATTGGCCCCAAATATTTTGCAGAGTATAACAGTGAGCAACATTTGGGATCCTCTCCTTTTAAAATATTTCTGCATGACACAAATCTACACATATCGGCAGGCTTTTTTGAGTCTTATCAACAGGATTAGTCCGTTCTCAAAGCTCCCATCTCGGCATGCATTGACCATTACACGAGCATGCTCACCACCTGTGTAGAGGTGCAGCCTGAGGCCCAGGTCATCGAGGAGGAGGAGGCCGCTGAGGTAGACCTCCCCGAGGCAGAAGTTGAGGGGAAGGGGCGGCGCCTCTACGGTGGACTCGCAGCTCCCGGGGTGGATCGAGACCAGCACGCTGTCGGGGAGCCCACGGGTCGATGTCCGCTAGGGCTCTGTGTCATAGGAAAATAAAAAGATAACATTAATAATAAATTTTAATCTAAGATGCTACTCATAAAAAAATATTTATTGAATATTCAATAGTTGGGTCTTCATCAGGGCTAAAAAAACATAACAAGATACAATTTGGGTGTTTGATAAATAGGTAGTAAGGTCCAAAAGTTTCCGGCCTGTCCTGCTTCAAACATGACGGGACCTGCACGCCTATGCAGGTCCATGCCTATCCAGTCTTGAAGGAAACTCCCCATTTTTACAATGTTCAAACTCGAGTACCTTACGGTTATTAAATTCTTTTGTAAGAGGGTCTTATTCCAGTGCAAATTAAAGAGCACTTGAATTGTGCACACAGGCAGTATTCCACAGCGAAAGAATGGGCAATATTATTTAAGTTAGGGAGAGAACGTCTAAAAGATGACCTGCGTCTCAGTCGCCCATTGGAAGTCACTTCTGAAACAATCCAACTTGAGAAATCTGAATTTCCATCTGACCGTCAACTGGAAACCAAGCAACATTGGGGCTTTCAAAAACAAGCGTTTTTTGGAACATCAAAGAACATTTGCATATAAGTGAGGTTAGTGCAAGATCGGTTCGAAAAATTCTTTTAACTGCTCAAAAAGAGGAACGAGTTCACTGCTGCAATGAATTTTTTTGATTCAGTAGTAACTGGGGATGAGACAATGGTTTTATATTATGACCCACTCAGCAAAAGGAAGTCCATGGAATGGAGAAGACCAACAGAAGCGTCTCCTTAAAAGATTTAAATCATGCAGTCAACAAAAAAAGTAATGGCCACAATTTTTTGGGACTGTAAAGGAATACTACTGATAGATTTTAAAGAAAGGAATACCAGAATGAATGGTGAGTATTATGCAACCCTACTTTACCGCTTATGAGACGCCATTAAAGAGAAGAGGTGGGCGAAGTTAAGCACAGGTGTCCACCTACTTCACGACAAGCCCCCATCCACACAACATTGATTTCAGAGCGCGCTGTGAAGGACTGCAAATTTCAAGAAATCTCTCTCACCCTACAGCCCAGGCTTGGCTCCTAGCGACTTCTACCTTTTCTCAAAGTTAAAATCTGACCTTTGTGAGAGGCAATTTAACTCTAACAAAGAGCTCCAAGCAGCAGTGGAAGAACATTTTTTTAACAAAGAAGAAAATTATTTTTCATGGTATAGAAATGTCGCCAAAGCATTGTATTAAGTGTGTTAAACTTGGAGGAAAATATATTGAAAAAAAGTAAGACCAGTTTTTTCTTTCACCTTTTCTTATATCCCAGGCCAGAAACTTTTGGACCTTACTACGTATATGACACCATGAAAAATTAACAAACAAACAATTATTGATTATAAGGTGTAGATTCTTTTAGCTGAAGGTCAAATTTCTATGAATAAAATTGGAGGCTGATGTCTACTTCACCACTCTTTTATTGAAAAAATTCGCACTACATTTTTTTGCGACTCAAAGACTTATTCAATTATTGATTGTGAAAGAAGAGATGGAGAAATAAATGTTGCCTGAAAGAGCTTGGGAAGGAGGCTTTACCAGTGGTGTAATTTCTAAAGAAAACAGTTTTATTGGAAGGAATATATAAATCAATATGTTAAGATCTTGTGTATGAATGAATCTACGGTATGAATGAAAGAACAAATAGTAAGGAGATTAAGGAATAAGGTTTCATGTTGAAGACTAAATATTCGACCATGTCTTAAATATGAAGGATGATTTGATTAATTTGGCGGTCATAGAAGAATAGAAAATAGTAAAAATCTATTTATTACCCAATATTTAATCCACTTGTCTTAATCAGAGCTAAAAAACAAGATGCAATGTAGGTGTTTGATAATAAAAAAAAAAAAAAAACAATTTGAAAATAAAATAAAAGAGGAAGACAAATGCTTAATTTAAAACAAAATAAAACAATGCTGTCCAAATATATCAGATTGCTCTTCGGACACAACATAAAAATCAGACCTATTTTATTAAAAAGAAAATTATTAATATATCAACTTGAGTAAATAGAGAAATAAAAAATGAATATATAACAAAAGTATGTAAGTTAACATGAAGTGAAGCAAAAGCCAAATGACAAACAATATAATATTTTATATGTTCATTTTAATAATCATGAATTTTTTTTTTTTAAACCTGTACCTCTACAACCCATGAAGTACATATAGAGGGCTCAGTAATATTCAGCCATAGCCGGGATTCGAACCTAGGACCCGGAGAACAGTAGACTAGTGCCTATATCCATTAGACCACGCCGCTCCCTTAATTTTAATGATCAATAATTATTTTAATATTCTGTTTATGTTCTGACATAAAAAAAAAAAAAAAAAAAAAAAAAAAAAAAAAAAAAAAAAAAGTAAACTTGTACCTCTACAACCCATGAAGGTTCTTGGGTTCAGTACATATAGAGATCTATAATGTTTCTAGGCCAACAACCGTGCAATGAGGAGATTAGGCCAAGACCACTCTAAACCTCCAGGTTTTTCCCCATATTTTGGACACCCACTTTTTAGAGGCTGAGTCTGCCACAGGAGGGTCTCTGTACACTAGGGTCGTTCCCTGGCTGAATTAACAGAATAAATAATAATCTGGCACAGCCAGGATTCAAACCCAAGACTTAGAGAACAGTAGACTCAACTTGCATACTTTTGTTAACTATATTCGCTGTTCATTCTCTATTAATTTACTCATGTTGATATATTAAGTTTTTTTTTTTATTAGTTTCTTTTTCTCTTCTTGTTTTTTTTTTTTTTTAATTTTAATCATTTTTTTGTTTTTTATGCTGTTTTCTCTTATTATCAAACACCTACACTGTATCTTGTTTTATATTAGCCCTGATGAAGACCCACAAAGTGAGTCGAAACTGAAAATGAATAGTTGTTAACTATTTTCTATTATTTTATGACCACAACCAGAAGGATTTAGGAAGAAACCAAGATGATATTTAAAATATACAAACTTAAGATAAAACCATCCATGACCAGAATAGCTATAAGAAATATGTGTGAATCTTAAAAGCTAGATGATAAATCTTCAGTACCTGGTATTTGGAAGCGGGGAAGTAGAAAGACACCCCTCGGAAATATACAACGTACATCTCGGAATTGGGATTATATAAACCCGGGAGGGTCGCTCCAAAAGAATGTTCTATTTGCTCCATCGTAGGATAAACTTCTTCGGAATTGAAAACCATCCCGCTGGAAAAAATATTTTAAAATAGTAAGATTAAATTAAAAACTTCAATCAATATTAAAAATAATTAAATCAGAACTTATACGCTTTATTAATTGAAAGTACATATTATATCTTAAGATTATTATTCACTAATTAAATAATTCATAACGAAAAATACATAAGAAGTGTCATGCCACTGTATGAAGCGAGAACCTTTACAAAACAACAGGAATGTTATGTCAATACATAATAAAGGAAAATTCTGAGATAAACATATGGTCAACCAAAGTTGTGAATACAAACATAATAAACAAAAAAATAAAATAAAAAAAGTTGCTAATTATTAAACCATCGTTTTATTATTTCCAAATAACAATATTAGAGTATAACAGTTTATATAGCTGTTTACAGAATTGAGGAAAAACGATGGTTCTTTATGGATGAGGTACGCACAAGACAGGAAGTTGTGGAAAACTAAGTGCCAGCAACTCAAATTTTAGGTTCAGCTAGTCTCTGCCCAAAAGACTCTAATCTCCCATTCTTCGGGAAGGTCTATATGTAAATATATTTCATGTAAATATTCATTTATTGTTTTGATTTGTATACATAATGGAGAGAAATTAACAAAGAAAAAATAATTTAAAAACCATCTCGTTTCATTTACATATAAATAAAGACTATTGTTATTATTATTACAGGCAATTAACTAATGTGAAAAGCGATAAATCAATCAAAGGAAAATGACGATCACCATTGCTAATTTTCAAACACTACATCTGCAAGAGATTTCTAAACCGATTTAAAAGATTTTTTTATTTTATTATTTTTTTTATATGGGATTTAATTTTATATGAGTAGGAATAAGAAAAGAAATTATAAAGTTATTTTTTCTTTTTAAATTCAATTTCTTTTCTTTTTCTTCTGTAGTATAATTAATGTCTCCGTCTACTAATTCTAAAACATGAAACAATTTTTTCTCTATCTTCGAAAATAACTGAGTTATAGGCGTATTTATAAGCATTATTATTATTTTTTCTTTTTGTTTGTCTCGGTTTTCTGATCCTAAAAATCTATACATATTGTCTCTAACTTTAAAAATAACTAAGTTATGGGTGTATAAATAGGTAAGTAATAAGTACCGCCACCCTAACTATTCATGAACTTCAGCATTTTATTTTCTAAAACCTGGTAAAATTTGATAATAAAACACACCAAAATGAAATATTTAAAAAAATATGCATTGAGGCAAGGTATTTTTACATATTGTCCACAACAAGAATTAGGTACATTCATCATAAGACATACATTCATCATAAGATATTTCACTTTCTTGAAATATAGGAGACTGAGTTACAACATTCTCATCAGCTTATTTACAAAATATTTGCATAAATAGACTTTAAATTAGCAACAAGTAATCTATTTCTTAAATCATAACCATTTGCACCATACTTCTTATACTCAGATCTTAATAATATTGTTAAAAATAATTAATAAATATAATTTTGTATTATACTTATTTTTAATAAATCAATAATCTAACAAAGGTTCATCATTATATACACCAATATACATAAAAAGAAAAAAAAAATTGTAAAACATATTCTTTAAACACAGGATAAACAATATAATAAGAATGTCTTACCTATATCTCAACTTGACGAGTTTTAAGTTGTAGATTTCTATTATCTGAAAAAGTTTTTTAATAAAAGGGGAATTAAAAAATCAAAATTTAAAATCAGTCCTGAAATATTTAAAATGAAGCTACTCAAAAAAAAAAAAAATTAGTGAAGCGTATTTTTGTGGTAAATGTTACTAAGATCATAAAGGCAATGGACAAGAGTATCTAAATATTAAACAGGAAATTTGTACAACAATATTGAAGTACCTACTGCTGAATAGTATTCATATTGTTTTTTAAAATATAAAGTTGAAGACGATGTAGTTAAATAGTGCCATAAAGTAATAACCAGATAAAATTAAAACTAACCATAAAATATATTAAAGAGCGAGATGTTTAATCAAAAATCTTATTTTATTAGATGAAAAAAAATCAGTTTCACAGATTAAAATATTAATTTTATTTATTTTAATAATTAAATTACCCTCCTCCTAACATATTATATAATTTTTTTTGTTTGTTTATTCGTTTAACAACACTTAATGCTACTATAGCTAATTGGGTGATGCTACATAGGGAGTGTTAAATTTTGTATATTCAAGTTTAGTTAGGATAGGGATCTTTAATGAGTATCTGTCATCACTAAGGCTCGGGACTACCATTTTATGTCCCCTCTCAAGGGCGGCATAACCAAGGATTTTTTACTCCCTTAAGCACCTATGCTAGCCTCTACACCATAGGTGACCTCAATATCATATTTTAGCATTAAAAAAAGTTTGATAACAATATGTAACAAATATTTCGTACTCAAATCGGTCTTTTAAACATATTGCTTTTATTTTTTTTAAAGTCTAAATAGTTTTATTGTTTATTCATTTGGCATTGTGAGCCCAAAATTTAGCCTATTCAGATTTAATCATGGCCATTTTATGCCCCCTCCAAAGGACAGCATTAACAAGGATTTTTTACTCCCTTTATACAATCCAAGGGCAATCTACCGGGTTTGAACCCAAGACTTTGGGCCAAGAAGGCTCTTATGTACACTACAGGTAACCCCAGGGTATATTTTTGTTTTGGAGTATGTGTTAGAAATTAATAAAATAAAAATTACTGATATCCACTTAAAATTTAATTAAATAATGCAAAATAGGTTTGCTGGTTTATATAATTTTAATCTAAAAATTTTGTTCTTTTTTATTGTTAACTGAAGTCTTACAGAACTCATAAATTAAAAAAAATAAACCACCTAAAGAACCAAATCATGATTTATATTATACAATTTTAACGCGAGAACAAAACCGATACAATTCAAATCATACAAAACAAAGAAACTAATTATTAATTTTATTATAAAAAATCAATTTACCTTCAGCCTTTGTGAAATAGGGTCAAACCTAAGTCTGATTCCATCCTGGCTTAGGTTTATTTCTAAATCTTTGCTTAGGGGATTCTGAAACATCAAAATTAATAAATGGATTATACAAATATGTCATAAAGTAAACAAAATGTATATGTTATCACATGCATAAAATAATAAAATTAATCTAATAAATCAAAAATATGAGTTAATCATTTAAATTATAATAAATTACTCTCTGATGACCAAATCCATAATTTTGTATGGTATTGTTACTGCATGAAATCATTCAAGTGCAAATTTCAAAAGATCTAGGAGTCCCCTGAGTCTAATAAACACTTTTTTTACTTCCACTTTCATGAATTACTACATTCATCCACGTATATGAAGTACATATAGTAAGGGAAAATTTTATTGTGATTATGAAAATTTTTGAATTCCAGTTTTCAAAGGAAATAAATATTTTAGGGTCCTCTGAGTATAAATGACGTAGTCCATGAGGGTTCCATCAAATAACCTACCCACTATAGCTAGGATAGGTTTCTTATCTAATGGATATTACTAATTTATATTGATAATTAAAAAAAAAAAAAAAAAGTATAAAGAAAAAAGATAGATGACTTGTTTACCATAGAATAAATTATTAAAGAATTTGTTAGAGGTTAGTTTGTCGCATAATTAATAAGTAAACTTACATTAGTGCTATATCATACAAGTATACTATATGTCCTGACCATTATATACCATATTTTTATAACTTTGATTTCTAATTATAATCTTTATATATTTTCATATCTGTTTGTTTGTTTATTCATTTGACGTCACTTTACGCTGCTATAGCTGCTAATCGAATGATGCTAGAGAGGGAGTCCTAAATTTTGTATATCCAGGTTTAATTAGGATAGGGGTCTTTAATGAGCACCTGACATCGTGCAGGCTCGGGACCACCTTTTTAAGTTTCCTCTGAAAGTCCGCATAACTTAGGATTATTTAATCCCATTAAAAAATCCTAGGGACACCTGCCTTGTTTTTATATTAATATTGATTTCCATATTTTATTGGTTGTGGTAATTTTTATTGGTTATCTCATTTTTTTTTATGCCTTATAAAAATAGGATAACCAAATATTACTACTTTTTATTGATTATCTCATATTTTCTTATGAACTATAAGTATTTGAAATTAAGATTGAAATGTCAAGTTACAAATATAATTTTTAAAAAAACCCGCACCTCTACAACCTGTGAAGGGTCTTGGGTTCAGTACATAAAGATATTTGAACTGTGGAGATATGATAACACCTTGATTGATCAGCCACTAGTTTTTCCCCTAAATTTGGGTATCCACTTATAGGGGCTGGGTGTGCCCCAGGAGGGTCCTCTCCAGGATCGCTCCCCAGCTGAAATAATAAATTGAATAATTCTGCCTCACCCGGTTCGAACCCGGGACACAGAGAACAGTAGACTAATGCTCAATCCACTAGACTACGCCGCTTCTCAAATATAATAAGTTTACTGATTAAATGTGATTTTTTTGATGAAATAGTAAAGTGATCCTTTGAAATAGTTAAATTAGTCCTTTTGGTGCGTAACCCACCTCTCTCTCCCTAATATAGACAGATTTATGTTATTTCGGACTGATTCTTGCATCGAGAAGAGAGTTTCTATATAAAAAAAGTGTCATTTTTAGTGTGGTAATCCTAGTTACCAGGGAATTATTTTGATTTGAATCCTTTTAAAAGGAGAATCAAGTCAAAAAGGGAGGTTCTCTTCCATTTTGAATCGTATCCTGGTTACAGTATAAGAAAATTGTTAATAATCCTTTCAACGAGAATTGCGACTTTGACTTAGAATAAAAAAAAATAAAATAATTAGAACAGTCCTTAAAATATGAAAATCAGGCATATCCTTTGAAATAGTAAACTTAGTCCTTTTCAAATTTTATTTTCAAGTAGCAAAATGCTACTAAACATACATTTTCAATACAGTAAACAAACACTTTCTTTTGGGAGAGAATTAATGGGTGTTGACATTCATACAATGGATATATATACAGTAAAACATTTTATTATACAGAAGGGTATTTATAAAATTTAAAAAAATCTAAAATCCAGCATTATTTTCCTATATACATCCCAATATAAAGTGTTTGCAAAAAATAATTAATAATTTCAAACAACTTAGTACCCTCTAATAACGAAAATCTTGTATATGACCTTCAAATGACAACTAATCTAGTTTAGAAAGTAAAATCAGGCAGAAAGGTCAGTTGCAATAAGAAGTAGTTCGCAAATTGAGGTTTCTATCATTCCATTGAATATTCAACAGTTGGCTATATGTAAATATGTACAGTGAGGGTCAAAAGTATTCGAAATTCACTATCATTCTATAATTTACTTGTATTTAACTTATTTTTTCTGTTATTATAGAGTTCTTACCCACTATATGGTGTTAGAAGGAACACTGTACAATAGCTAAAACGAAAAATCACTGCAAAAATCTTATATTTGTGTAAAAATAGAGGTGCCAAAAGTATTCGGAATTATGTGATTTCCTAGTTATAGTAATATAATAATCATATTTAAACATCCAGTTGGTAAACCTATTTGTATAATTATACATTTTAGCCGACTATGCATTGCTTTAATTAATTGTTTGTTGTAAAATTCTTCAGGTAGTTTTAATTTTGAATAGCCTATTTCCTTATTATTTATTTTTATTTTATTTTTTTTGGGAGGGGGGGGGGGGGCTCACAAATGTTTTATTAAATTCAGAAGCAATAATTGCTATGGGGTTTCCAAAATATTGAAAAAAAATTTGTTGCAACCAAATCTGTATCCTGATGAAGAAATAAATTGAAACAAACTTGCCTAAGTTAAAAAAAATAATTCATTGGCCATTTTTCTATTGATTATAATTTTGGATTTTCATAGTGGAAAAATACACAAATATACCAATAATTTTGTTCATGAATTTAATGTTATCAGCATTCTTTAATAAAAAACAGTCATAACTAACCATGACTGACTGCTCTAGGTTTTTTTTTATTTAACATCACTTTATGCTACTATGGCTAATTGGACGATGCTACAGTGGGAGTCCTAAATTTTGCCTATCCAGGTTTTATTAGAATAGGGATCTTTAACGAGTACCTGCCATCGCACAGGCTCGGGACCACCTTTTAACGTCCCCTCCGAAGGACGGCATAACTAAGGATTTTTACTCCCATTAAAAAATCCTAGGACCACCTGCGGGTTTGAACCCTTTGGTATGGGAGGCTGTTATGCTAACCACCCAGCTACAAGTGATCCCTGACTGCTCTAGGTGTTTTAATATAACGTATTAAATACTTTATCTTGTTTCCTCCAAACCATAATTTTTCCATTGAATCTTTGTGTTTTAGCATGAGACTCATTTGTTTTCATTTCATTTTTTTTTTAAAAGTTGCAAAATTCAGCCTATTCTCTTATTGCTTTGTCTGATCATAAGACTTTTTTCCGGACTTCTCATTGCATTTTTTTTTTTTTTTTTTTTTTTTTTTTTTTTTTTTTTTGGGCATATTTTTTTAGAATATGGCGAACAGTTAAAACACTTATCGTGCATATAGAAATTCTGAAAAACTCAGAAATAAGCTTTACTCATATCCTTTTATATTTTATTATTATATCCTCCACGGTATATCCATCCATCCACATCACGATTTTTTTTAACTTTTCAAAAATTTATTTTTTTAAGAAATTATTTGAAGCTGCTGTTCAATCATTGAGTGTTTATTTTACTAACTTTAATGTTTTCATTAAATAAGGATTTTAAAAACATTTCTTTCAAAGGTTGGGTATCAGCTACATGAGGGAGAAGAAGTGTTTAGAATATAAAATTATGTCGAAGATCAGTGAGAATATGAAAATTTTAAACCATTAAATAACAAAATATTATGATTTCCGAATACTTTTAACACTGAATGATCTATTAATTTTACATAATCGAATATTTTATAAAAACGATATACTTTTCGGTTATCTGGTAAGTGATTTTGCTTTATGGAGTCTCTTTTCAACGATTTATTAGTTGAAAAGAAGTGTATAAAGTAATAGTTGTGGAAAATACTTATTAAAGGAAAATAAATACGAATTCCGAATAAATTTGACAACCACTGTATGTACAGTGAGTGTCAAAAGTATTCGGAATTCACTACCAGTCCGTAATTTGCTTGCTTTTAACTTATTTTATACCTTTTTAAACAGTTCTTATCCACTTTATAATGTTAGAAGGAAGGTAAACAATAGCTCGAACCAAAAATTACGACAAAAATCATTTTATTTTAAACGTTTTGAACGTTCATTTACGAAAATATTAAAAATAGTGTATGCCAATGGTGTCAAAAGTATTCGGAATTACGTGATTTCCTAATTATATTAATATAGTGCTCATAAATAAACATCCATTTGGTAATAATTCTTGTATAATTATACATTTTAGCCTATTGCGAATTTATATTAGTAATTAATTGATTGTTTGGTGATAAATATTATCCCACTCAAGCACTTGTTGTTTCATGAGGCATTTTCATTTTCAATATAGTATTTCTTAGTTTTCCTTTTTAGTAGGACCCATAAATACTTAATTAAAATTGAAAGAAATAATCGAAGAGAGATTCCGAGAACTTCTTAGTCATTTTACAGCAACTAAATCTGAATAGATAACGTATATGTGCCCAGAATCATGGTCGCGCGTATGTTAAAAATTTAATTTATACGTCATTATTCTTCTACTTTTAATTCTGGCTTTTCATACTTATAAAATACACAAACCTATTAATAATCCTGTCCATGAATCCAATATTATTAAACTTTTTCAAAGAAAAATATACCTTATAATCACTGACCGCTCAAGGTGTTTTACTATGCCATATTAAATTCTTTATTTGGTTTCCTTCAAACCATAATTTTTTCATAAGAACCATGTATTTTAGTATAGGAGTCATCTGTTAACAATTTAATTTATCAACCTTCTCTTAAAAAAATGTTACTAACATTCAGCCTATTCTCTTATTGTCTTGCCCGCTGAAAGACGTTTTCCGTACTTCTTCTACCATGTTTTTCTTTTCGTCCTATTTTTTTAAAACGAGGAGAACAATTGAAACACTTATTGTGCATCTAGAAGTTCTGAAAAATTCAGAAATAAGGTAAGGTTTACTCATTTGAGGTATTGTTTTCTTATTAGATGAATAATCAGTCTTTCAGTTTTAACATTTAATATTTTTTGGACGCTTAAATTTTTGCTTTTATATTTTATTATTATATTACCTACACTGTACATAGCCATACATATATTCTCATCAATTTTTTTCAACATCTCAACTATTTCTCTTTACTTTTAACGAGTGAACGTGTTAAAAATTATTCGAGGGTTTTTATTTAAGGCCTTATTTAAAAAAAAAATCTTTCAATGGTTGGGTATATATTACATGATAGAGGAAAATTTGTTAGAACATAAAATTATGTCGAAGATTAGCGAGAATATTAAAATTTAAAACCATTAAACAACAGGATATTACGATTTCCGAATACTTTTGACACTGAACGATCTTGTAATTTTACATTATTAATCGGATATTTTTAAAAACATTAAACTTTTATGTTATCTGCTCAGTGATTTTCCTTTATAGGAGTCTCTTTTAAAGATTTATGAGTGAAAAAGAATTATATAAGTTCATAGCAGTGAAATATCCTTATTAAATGAAAATAAATACGAATTCCGAATACTTTTGACACTCACTGTATATAATATTTTTAATATATATAAATATATATATATATATATATATATATTATATATATATTTTTTTTTTTTTAGCTGTAATACGTTACACAAACCCGACTGGGCAGAGACAATCAAAACAAGATGTTTTTTTAGTGAAAATAAACATAAGGAAAAAAAAAGTTTTGCGATCGTTTGGGTTCATAATTATACTGCGAAGAAAGTTTATTTAGAAAATACGTAGCAGATGCGATCTGTCAAGGCCATCTGTATTTTGGTCAACAAGCCAGCAGCTGTTTTCATATCCAATGCCCACAAAATAATTTTATATATCGATATAAAATTTATTAATTTCATAAAATCGATAAATTTCATAATTTCCATATCAGTAAAATTATTCCCATGCCGTCTATCATACGATATTACAATTAGCGTCCGATAAGGATTTAATAGGGTCTGTGATAATTTAAATAATGCGATGATATAATGGGTGATATCATAGCATCACTATATAATTTTATTTTTAAATACAATGTACGATTTGTATTGCCTTTATAAGCATTAAGTGAAAATGCATGAATATCTTTCAAAGTGCGATTTTGAGATAACACAAGTTTTGCGTTTTGGGTTTGTCGTGGAAAAAAAAAAAAAGGTGCAAATTATTACACAATGGTTCATTATTTACAAATACCTATATTGACATGTAACTGTTTATATAGCTGTTAATAGGCAATTAACTAAAATGAAAAGCAATAAATAATCAAAAGGAAAATGGTATATCACCACTGTTAATTTCAAAACGCAATATCTCAGCTATTTCTGAACCAACTTCAATGATTATTTTTACATTTTGTAGAAAATTTAATTCTAGCACTAAGAGCAAAAATTTTGGTATTTATTTATTAGCTAGCTGCTGCTCGCGACTTCGTCCACGTAAATTTCCGTTATTATGATCGGGATTTAGATTTTTTTTTTTTTTTTTTTCGGATTCACTGCGTCACATTCCGAAACTTAGTACTCTGAACGCCAGTGCTCCCTATCCCAGCAGTCCTCTGGCCGCCATGTTCTCCCTCACACTCTCTATCCACGTTTTGCGGGGTGTTCCTCGTCTTCTCTTCTGCGGATAGTACTTCATCATTTTATATACCTACCGCGTCTCGTCCATACTCATGATATGGCAGTATCACATGAGTTTCTTCTTTGATATTTAATTCAAGATGTTAAGCTCCTCAACTCCTACTTTTTTCTTATTTCCATTATCTGAATTTATCTGGATATGCTGCAGGCTCTTCTCCAAATGTCCATCTCCAGAGCCAACAATCTCCATTCGGACAATTTTAGCACTGTCCATGTTTCTGCCCCATATAAAGTGGTCCCTAAGAGGAAGGAATGGTAAATATTTTTTTCCATAAGAAGCGACACCTGTTTCCTCCAGAGAACACCATTCAAGATACCTATGATCCTTCTTCCCCATTTATCAATTTTATTTTCGATATATTTTTCCATCGTTCCGATATGATCTATCTTTACACCAAGATATTTAAAGATGTTGCTCTGTGGGATTTTAAAAATAATATATTTTAAAGTACGTAAATGATATTTTTAGATTAATTTTCTTTTGGTAGAAGAACATTTTCTTCGCAACCCGATCTTGACAACGTGACATATATATATATATATCTGCAACTATATATATATATATATATATATATATATATATATATATATATATATATAAAGTATTATTCATACGTTTGCCTCTGTGATTTATTAATTATTACAGCAAAAGATAACAACGGGAAATTGAATTATTTTAAAATTAAAAGGTAAATCATTTAGAATCATTGGAATGTGAGGTTAATTTTCCCCGTTTTTTTTCTTCACATTTTCCACTGACTCTTCGCTCCTATTGGTCGCAGCGTGATGTAATATAGCCTAAAGCCTTCCTCGACAAATGGACTATCTAGCAAAAAAAATAATTTTTTAATTCGAACAAGCAGTTCCTGAGATTAGCGCGATCAAACAAACAAACTCTTCAGCTTTTCAGAGGCGGTTGGAGGAAATCTTTAACGAGTACGTGACATCGCACAGACTCCACCTTTTCACGGCCTAGGCGAAGGACGGCATAAAAAAGAATTTGTTACTCCCATAAAAATTCTAGGAACACCTGTCAAGTTCTAACCCGCGACCTTGGATATAGAAGACTATTTGCTAGCCACTACACCACAGGTGTACCCAAATAATATTCTGCCATAGCTGGGATTCTGGAGAACAATAAACTAGAGCTCTATTCACGAGCTCCCAATATAAAAAAAAAAGTTGAGACTATAATAAAATACAGCATAACGTTGCCTAATCCACTATCTTATGAGTTGTTTTAATTTCTAGATTACCCAATATTGGAATATTATTTTATATAATCAAATTATCAAAAAAATTATTTAATAACAACAGATAGGCTTTTCATTATCGTTAATAAGACATTTATTTTTTTGTTAGATTATTATGAAACATACTTTACTTTTTCGAAAAATGTTATGTCATAAGATTGCGCCCAGTTTTGTAAATACGATTAATAATCATGTCAACACTTGAGTTGATTTATTAAATATAAACACACTCCTATCTGGAGTAAACATTGCTGTGTTTTTCCCGATACGCACATAATTTATTCTGCGGTAGCACTTTGTTAGTTTAACTAATTGAAAACTAGATATACAAAAAAAATTTAAACGTCACAATGCGAAGATTTAATGAAAACATCGTTTTCTAGAAACTTTTATTTTTAAAAACTAAGAAATTAGCCAACGTTCGGTATAATACTATCACAAAAGTGAGATGGTGTGACCAGATTTGAACGCGAGTACTAAGGTACTGTGATACTGTTTCTTCCCAAAAGATGTGCAAGTAGTTGATAACGCAAGGTACCTACCTACATCCAACCCCATGATCGATTCTCGAATATTATAATTATCTGTTACAATCGGACTAGAACTCGTGAGAGCAAGATATTGCGAGAGATCGCAAAAGTAGCGGGAGAGCGGGAGATAATAAAAAAAAAAATTCGGATAACATCAAATATTACTTTTTAAAAATCCTGTAATATCATTAAAAAAAAATCTGGTGCGGGCAACACACGACTTTCACTTACCTCGATTTTTAAAATCAATGAAAGAATTTTCAAATACAGTTAGAGATAAAAATACGTGAAAATATTAAAGAATTAATCAAATTGAATTTATATAGAAACATGTGTTTTATTAAAAAATCTATTATATTATTATCTAAAATAATCAGTTAGTTTTATCTTCTTTTCATCACTCTCTATTAACTTCTAAAAGCTTTTGTATGAGATGATGTTTTTTCTAAAATCTTTAGCTCTCCAACGGTATATCATACATATATATTACTGCTCTTATGTTCAAAAACGAAAAATTTCATTAAAAATATATTTTTTCTGTTTTCTCCTTTAGTTGGGTATCGAATTTATTCAACTTATATATTTACCTGTTTTTTATCAACGTTAACAAGATAATATAGTTATTATTATTGAATCTAAAAAATTAAAGGTACTTTAGAGGAAGAAAATTTAAAATATCAGCATTTAAGCCCTGTCAGACCATTTTTATCCAAATAAAACCTACATGATACTAAAGCCTATTAAATTTTACATCGATATAGCGAGTTTAATCAAAATCGTCGGAACGGTTTTTGAGAAAATCGAAAAAAGGTGCAAAATGCATAGTATAAAGTGCCTCTTCTGGTAAGCTCATTTTGATGAAAAAAGTTTTGTCACGTCTCGGGCCTATAGTTGTTTTAAATATGAAATTTCAGTTTCATAGGACTTACCGTTTCCGCCCGGGAGTTACCACACACACACACACACAGACACACACACACACACACACACACACAGACCTTTTTGCGGGACTTGGTTATTTGGACTCAGGGGACCCTAAAACGTGTATTTCCGTTGAAAACTGGAATTAGAAAATTTTCACGATCGCAATACTTTCCTTACTATATATAGTAAGTGAAAGTAAAAAAGATAAAAAAAAAAAAAACTAAACAATAATATTATATCAAAATAAACATACACACCATTAAAGCATGCTTTTTACTTTCACTTCCTATATATAGTAAGGGAAAAAATTGCGATCGTGAAAATTTTCGAATTCCAGTTTTCAACTGAAATACACATTTTAGGGTCCCCTGAGTCCAAATAACCAATTCCCACAAAAAGGTCTGTGTGTGTGTGGTAACTCCCGGGCGGAAACGGTAAGTCCTATGAAACTGAAATTTCATATTTAGGACAACTATACGCCCGAGACCTGACAAAACTTTTTTCATCAAAATGAGCTTACCAGAAGAGGCACTTTATACCATGCATTTTGCACCTTCTTTCGATTTTCTCGAAAACGGTTCCGACGATTTTGATTAAACTCGCTATATCGATGTTAAATTTAATGGGCTTTAATATCATGTAGGTTTCATTCTGATTAAAATGGTATGACAAGGTTTAAATGCCGCTATTTTAAATTTTCTTTCTCTAAAGTACCTGTAATTTAGTTGATTCTATAAAAATAACTATATTATCTTGTTACCACTGATGGAAAACAGCTAAATTTGAATTTGAATAGCAACTAAAGGAGAAAACTGAAAACATATTTTTTTAATGCAATTTTTGTTTTTTAACATAAGAACAGTAATATACATTTATGATATACCGTTGGAAAGCTAAAAATTTTAGAAAAAAATACTATCTTATACTCAAGTTTTTTAGATATACATATAAATAAATTTTCTAATTCCAGTTTTCAACAGGAATACACGTTTTAGGGTCCCCTGAGTCCAAATAACCAAGTCCCGCAAAAAGGTCTGTGTGTGTGATAACTCCCGGGCGGAAACGGAAAGTCCTATGAAACTGAAATTTCATATTTAGGACAACTATACGCCCGAGACCTGACTAAACTTTTTTCATCAAAATGAGCTTACCAGAAGAGCCACTTTATACCATGTGTTTTGCACCTTTTTTCGATTTTCTCGAAAACGGTTCCGACGATTTTGATTAAACTCGCTATATCGATGTAAAATTTAATGCGATGTAATATCATGTAGGTTTTATTTGGATTAAAATGGTCTGACAGGGCTTAAATGCCGATATTTTAAATTTTCTTCCCCTAAAGTACCTTTAATTTTGTAGATTCAATAATAATAACTAGATTATCTTGTTAACGCTGATGAAAAACAGGTAAATATGTAAATTGAAAAAATTCGATACCCAACTAAAGGGGAATACTGAAAAAATATTTTTTTAATGCAATTTTTCGTTTTTGAACATAATAGCAGTAATATACATGTATGATATACCGTTGGAAAGCTAAAGATTATAGAAAAAATATTATCTCATACACAAGCTTTTAAAAGTTAATATAATAGATTTTTTAATAAAACAAATGTTTCTATATAAATTCAATTTAATTAATTCCTTAATAGTTTCACGTATTTTTATTTCTAACTGTTTTTGAAAATTGTTTCATTAAATTTGTTTAAAAATGGAGGTAAGTGAAAGTCGTGTCTTGCCCGCACCAGATTTTTTTCGTTAATTAGGCATCAGTCACAGGTCATTCTACAATAACCATTGGGACTGGACAATAATGAAATATTCTTTGAATGCGCAACCCTATTTTTTGCAATTTTTCGGAGCCTTGTAAGCCTTGATGTAAATCTCCCTTACCCCTTATTGTAATCTATATTGTAATGCCTTTTTTTAACAGACAAAATGGCGCAGGGATTTGTTTAATCATGAGCTGGCTTACGCAGGAACATCACAGCCAGCTGTATAAAGAGAATGGACCAGAGGCAGGGAATGCCAACGTAAGATTTAAAATACACAGCCGTACGACCTTTGATTACGGAGGCCTTGATAACCAATTTATTCCACTGCCAAGGTCAATCCCGGTAATACATGCCTTCTTAATCTCTAATTAACACTTCCTATGTATACATTAGCACATTTAATTGGCATTATATATTTAGTACGTATTTCCGCAGCTATCTGAAAAAATGTATCTTCCATTTCCAAGAATACCGAGTTTTTAAAACGATCTTTACAACGAACAAAATTTTGTAATATCCGAATAGTTTATTAATTTTTTTTTTTCAATTTATTTATAGAAGTTTTGACAATAAAATTAGATTTGCTATCAAGCTAACCAATGATAGATTTTAAAAACAAATGGCTATAGGTATAGCAGGTCCAGCGCATTGATAGTCTGCTCTGGACGGATTGTAAGGGTTTGTGGCAGTGGATAGGTTCTGAGTCAGCGGGTTTGAATTTAGGGCCAGTCTGTCGTGAAATTTAATGTAGCAAGCAGTGGCAGTTCCAATGGCAAATGGAATGACAAGGTCAGTATGTAGGGTCTCATTGGATGCATAAAAAAGGGCATTAACAAATTTCTTAGCAATTTTGAGAGTAATGATTGAATACGTGTAATTTTAATGTTTGACTTTTTTGCCCATGACTCGATGCTATAAGTCCAAATAGGTTTTATTAATACTTTATAGTTACTTTGTTGGTCACTGATAATTTAACTTTTTTCTAGTAATTTATTAGTAAGTCCATACCGTTGATTCACTATTTTTCATTTTGTTTGATGTAGTATGCCCATGTCAGTCGTTTGTCAAGGTACAGGCCTGAATAACGTACTGTGTCGGAAACTAGGGTTTATTCATTTAGGTAACTTTATGATGCTCTGGCTAATCAGACAATGGTACAACATGCGTCCTAACTTTTTCCTATCCAGGTTTATTTAGGATAGGGATCTTTAACGAGTACCCGACATCGCACGGAACTATCTAGGATTTTTTAATCCCTTTAAAAATCCAATGGCCATCTGCTAGGTTTGAAAACTAGACCTTAAGCATGAAAGGAAATTATACCAGCCACTACCCCACATGCGATCCCTTCAATATTGATATAAAACAGAATTACTAAGTAAAAACAAGTTTCCGTCATTGAACAACCTCTACGAAAAAATATATAAATTAGGACAGCTAATAAATGCATTTTGGTTCCATTAGATACTAAAAAGAAGACATACAAAACCCAAAAAGTCAAAGAAAAATTAAGAATAAAAGAAATTTAAAATTATCTTTGATTCTTATATTTTCTCGTCTATTATCCGTTTTATGTAACCAACGAATTACTTCACAAGAACTTAGACATACTTACAGTTTCAGATACAGCCACAGAATATTATAAAAGATTTCATGACAGACTGACTTACAACATGAACCCATCGGCCCAAAGACTTGAATCCTACACGAACCCGTACAACCCACCCCGACGACTTTTGAGGCGGTGGCCTAGAGACGCCTTGCTTTAACCGACTTTCGGAAGTCATCATATTTGCTTATTGCAAATTTTATTTTGCAGGTAGCAAATAACATTAAAGCTAAAAAAAAAACAACGAAATTTCTTGGCCGATTTCAAAGATGATTTTTATTACGGCCGACAGGCGAATGTTCGCACTTTATTCGGCCTTTACATATCTTGAAACGTAAGCCCTCAAATTTTGAGAAGGGGAAATTTTTTCTTGTTCAATTAAAATGGTTCATAAAAGAATTTTGTTTGGCTCGAGGCAAATAAGTAAAAAAAAAAATTATAATCTTATGGCTTAATGAAAAATTCACAGTATTATGGCAACTCAATTCAAAGCCAAGATATAAGAAAAAGTTTCTATTCTAACCAAATTTTATCAAAGCCAAAATCTAGTATTGTTTATTTGATTAAAATTAATGAGGAACTATAATAGAAAATCGAAAAATGACAAATCACGTTATGTCTTGAATGCTGAGAGATGGCTATCTGATATCGACATGATTGCAATCATTTTCGTGATCAGGGCTTTTGAGTCATAAGTCATAACGTTGTCGCAATAAATAAGTGATACGTCGGAATCGCGAAGAATAAGTCGCATATTGGTAGAATAATCAAATTTTTAATGTTAAGATCATATATATATATATATATATATATATATATATATATATATATATATATATATATATATATATATAACATCATGATTGAACAGGGAATACCTAGAAAGTTAGTAAACCTAGTAAAGATGTGTTTGTCGGAAACATTCCATAAAGTTAGAATCGGTCATAATTACTCCGAGAGATTTGAGGTGCGATCGGGTTTGAAACAGGGTGACTCCCTTTCTCCTGTGTTATTTAATATAGCTTTAGAATATGTCATAGAAAAGGTGATGTGTACCGAGAAAGGCTTAAATATGGGTGACCAGATTCCGGTTTTGGGGTATGCCGATGATCTGGTACTGCTAGGTGAAGACACGGAAACCATACAACTAAATACAAGTGTGTTAATAAAAATCGGTAAAGAAATAGGACTCGAATTAAATACCGATAAGACGAAGTATATTATTAGTAGCAGAAACGGTGTCGATCTTGATGATATTGATGTATCAGGGCATACTTTGGAACACGTAGAGAAATTCAAGTATTTAGGTTCAATTATAACTAGAAAAAATGAAATCCAGGAAGAAATAAAGTCCCGGTTAAAGGTGGGAAATGCGTGCTATTATTCAGTTGCTAAGTTACTTAGTTCGCGGCTTCTATCTAAAATCTTCAGCTTTCTAACGGTATATTATGCATATATATTACTGTTCTAATCTTAAAAAAAAAATATATATATATATATATATATATATATATATATATATATATAAAAAAAATAATTTTGCTGTTTTCTCTTTCATTTGATAATCAAATTCATCCAACTTGAATATTTAACCGTTTTTTTATCAATGGTAACAACATGAAATTGTTAATTTTTTGAACCTACATAATTGAAGACACTTTAGAGGTAGAAAATTTAAACTATGGCCATTTAAGCTCTGTCGGACTGTTTCAATAAGAATGAAATCTACATCATATTAAAGCCCATTAAATTTTGCATCGATATAGCGAGTTTAATAAAAATCTTTTGAGACTTTTTTGAGAAAATCGTACAAAAAATGGTGAAAATTGCGTGGTATAAAGTGGCTTTTCTTGTTGGCCGATAGAGCTCTTCTTGTTGATAAAAAAGTTGATGTAACATCTCAGACATAGGCTTTCTTAAAATATGAAATTTCAGTTTAATTACAACTTGTCGTTTTCGCGCTAGACTTACCACACACAAAGACACACATACCTTTTTGTGAGACTTTGTTATTTGGACTCAAAGGACCATTAAACGCTGGAATTCGTTGAAAACTGGAATTCTAAAATTTTCTCGATCGCAATATTTTCCCTTACTGTAAAGTTCATATAGAAATAAAGTCCCGGTTAAAGGTGGGAAATGCGTGTTATTATTCAGTTGCTAAGTTACTTAGTTCGCGGCTTCTATCTAAAAACTTAAAGATTAGAATTTATAAAACTATTATTCTTCCAACGGTTCTTTACGGATGTGAAACGTGGCCGCTTACTTTGAAGGATGAACAACGGCTTAAGGTTTTCGAAAATAAGGTATTGCGTAAAATATTTGGTCCAAAGAGAGATGAGGCCACTGGGGAGTTTAGAAGGTTGCACAACGCGGAACTGCGGAACTTGCATCCTGTGAATATAATTGAGCTGATTGCATCGCGGAGACTCAAATGGGCGAGTAAAGTTGTTGGGCTCGATGACGAGCGGATTCCGAGAAAGTTGGTTTTTGCTGATCCGACTGGTTTGGGATTGAATTGTGAACATTGGACGAGTCTGTGTAAGCGGAATTTGGTGGTATCGGCATCGAACCTTCGGGTATAACAAACAAAGTAAATAAACACTTTTGATTCGTTAAGATCAATAATGGGCAGCGGCAAAACACGCCTGTCCTCGTGTCACCCTACTATGCCCTCACCAACTACTTGCACAACTGTTAGGTAGAAATAATATGTCATTACCTTAGTAATTGCGTTCAAATCTAGCAGATGTCCTTATGATTTTATATAGGGGATAAAACATTCTTAGTTATACGGTCCTTCGGAGGGGACGTAAAAAGGTGGTCCCAGGCCAGTGCGATGTCAGGTACTTGTTAAAGATCCCTATACTAGATTTAATTAAACCTAATAATATCGTACGATGAATCAAAGTAGCATAAAGTGACGTTAAGGGATCACTTGTAGCTGGGTGGCTAGCGTAACAGCCTCCTATGCCAAAGGTCACGGGTTCAAATCCGCAGGTGGTCCTAGGATTTTTTAATGGGAGTAAAAAATCCTTAGTTACGCCGTCCTTCTGAGGGAACGTTAAAAGATGGTCCCGAGCCTGTGCGATGTCAGGTACTCGTTAAAGATCCCTATCCTAATAAAACCTGGATAGGCAAAATTTAGGACTCCCACTGTATCATCGTCCGATTAGCCATAGTAGCATAAAGTGACGTTAAATAAATAAACAAAGTGACGTTAAATAAACAAACAATTGGAATGTTTTAGAAGATTTAATGTTAATGAGGAGGACTGTCAAGATAGAGAAAAATACAAAGGATAGACTTTGTATTAAGGCTTCCAATGGAAAAAAGAAAACTGGAATGAGGAAGCAGGGTCCAGGAGTCAGAGAGAATGTAGATCTTCAGGAGGAAAACATAAAAAGAAGCCAAGAGAAATGATGCTTGATTGGTCATTAAAGGCTTGTACAAAAATAATACCAATTGTAAAAATATTGCTATACACATATATATTTAAAAAGTGCCTTCACAGACGAATTGTGTGTATTATTGGTTTTTTTTTTTGGGAGTTTGATATTTTAATACTTATGAGGATAAAAAAAGATGGAGAATGCGAAGTCTGCAGACATCCAGAAGATCCACGGCACTTAGTTTTCAGATGCAAAAAATATGGAGGAGAACGCTAATTTACACAAGAGGAAGAGACTACATTTTTAAAAAACATGGACGTAGTGAATATCAAGAAGATGGAAATGTTCTTTTAAAAAAAATACAAATTTATTTTAAGTAAGTTCTGCCAATAGCTCTGTTCTTGTTCATATGTCTCATTTCAATTGTACACTGACCAAATAGGATTTGTCACTAAATCTTAAGGGTCATTTGTTATACAAATAACTAAAGAATGAACAAGTTATTTGAAAATCGTTGAGGGAGAAAGGTGGCTTCAAAACAGTTATTTTTTACTACACATTCTACATATACATACAAATTTAAAAATTAAGTGCACGCTTGAAAGTAAAACAGTCACTAATCATTGCATTATTTTCAATGCCCTATTTTCATTTTCATCTTTCATTTTTTTTTTAATTCTTTTTACATAAGAGGCCTTCAGGAACTGAAGAAGGCTTCACACCTGCTTTATCACTTTATATGACTTATTTCTCTTTCCTCCAGACGTTACTAAACCTTTATAACAACCCGACTCTTATTTTCTTAGTCCAGTTTCCTCTAAATTTTAATATATCACATAATACAAGCATTATATACATATATATATATTATATATATATATATATGGTTTGGAGGAGGGTCATTGGCCAGGTAGTTAGAGAAGGGTGCCTCCCTTATCAGTTCCAGTTATCATGCATGTGATAGCGGTTCCCGATGTTTTTATACCAACAACACCAGTGGGAATATCAGCACGCTACGGAATATAAGATATTACTCACTACAATTAATATAACTTCATTTTGGTTCCATATTATCTCGCTCTTTTTCAATTATTGACGATTTTAATATTTAAAAAAATCAATTAACTCCATCGAAATTTGTAGTTTCACGTTTCAAGATACATAAAATCCAAATAAAGAATACATAAAAACTGCTTACGTACAGTTAAAATCAGCCGTTTGTTTTAAAAATGGCGTCATTACACCAATAGCTCTGTAATTTTTTATTATAGGAAAAAAAAAGGTTAAATGGTCGACTTCTAGTTCAGTTCCATAGAGAATTAAATTCTCTACAAAAATAAATAATTAGTCACAGTAATAATATGAATATTTTTGTCGATAAACTTGAATAGTGAATTATTTTAAATGATAAATTTGACATACCATGTAAATATGTGATAAATAATATAATTTTGGCTACTAACGATAATTTCGTCGAAATCATGAAAAACCACACACATATATATATAAAGGTCACGAGTTCAGACCCACATGTGGTCCTAATGGGAGTAAAAAATCCTTAGTTATGCCGTCCGTCGGAGGGGACGTAAAAAAGGTGGTCCCGAGCCTGTGCATAGTCATTTTGTTGTATATCAAAATTAAAGGAATCACATGTGGGGTAGTGCTTAAGGTCTCGTTTTCAAGCCCGGCAGATGGCCGTTGGATTCTTTGAAGCGATTAAAAAATCCTAGATTGTGCCGTGCTTTGGAGAAGATATAAAATTTTGGTCCCGAGCCAGTGCGATGTCAGGTATTCGTTGAAGATCCCTATCCTAATTAAACCTGGATAGGCAAAATTTAGGACTCCCACTATGGCATTGTCCGATTAGCCATAGTAGCATAAAGTGACGTTAAATAAACAAACAATATATACATAAAGACAATTAAGTGATGGAAATACTTAAGTTAGTGAAATAAAAAGTAGTCTTGGCCTAAAAGAATGAGTTTGATAAGTCTGTGAATGTATTTAAGAAGATACACAGACAAACGTATCAAACGGTTTGTTAATTTTAATTACCTATTGTTTGTATGATGGAATTTTTGGAACTGTTTTGACAAACGATACACTGGTGGGTCTGGGAGTATCTGAGTTCTTTAATAGTTGGAAGTTCTAAATCACTTATCATTTTGGTTTATCTTGGAAAATCATATATTATTCGATTACATAAATTTTGAACTTTTTTTTTTCTAATTTATCGTAAGTCACATGTATAATCCATAAAGGAAAGACATGCATTATTAAAGGAGGTACAACTGATTGAAATAGTATTAGCTTATTTTACAAGTTCCTCGTAAAATCCATAGTAACAATAACTCCGAAAATTGACTAATAGCATTAAAACAAAACACATAAAATAAAATAAATAAATAACACTATAAAGATGTTTTGTTTTTTAACTTTATTTTTATAAATAAAATAATTTAGATCACTTGAGTATATTGGAACCCTAAAAGGCCAATGAATGAATAGGAATGAGTAGATAAAATTGAGAACATATTTAAAATATTCACGTTTCAAGATGATAAGGTCATGTGTCGGAGCTGAGTCGTCATTATACAGATAGCGTGTAAACAATTTATAAAACAAACAAAAAATAACAACAAAACATAGCAGATAAATGAAAATTAAAACTTCTCTGACATCAACGCAGATCCAAATATAATCCGGTGCGAGGTACAAAAAAAAAAAAAAAATTATAATAATAAAATAAAACGCTTGTATTTCCCAATCCATGCTTTGAAATCTCTTGCTGGAACTAGAATCTAATATAAATATGATTTGCCCAAGATTATTATTATTTATTTATTTTATTTTTATCATTATTTATTCTTCTTTGTAATTTTTATTTTCAATGGGTCCTACTCATCTCTTTTTCTCAGTCCGCTGGTGTTCCTCAAGGCAGTATCCTAGGACCCATTCTCTACACAGTATATACAGCTGATATCCTAACCAATCCTAACACTTTCCTTTCCACTTATGCTGATGACACTTGTGTGTTATCAGTCAATAACGATCCAACTGTTGCCTCAAATCTCACATCAGAGACCTTGCTTGAGATATGGTGTCAGAATTGGAGAATTAAAATAAATTCCAACAAATCCCATCAAATAACCTTTACCCTTCGTCGTAAGCCAATGACATCCTGTCCCACAGTATCCTTTCATAATATTCCACTTGTCCCTGTTGAACAGATCCGCTACCTAGGACTGCTCCTTGACAAACGTTTCACATGGAATCGACACACAAGACTGAAACGACAAGAAACTGCTCGCCGCTTTCGATTACTTCAACACTTACTAGACAGACGCTCAAACCTTCCCCTAACTAACAAATGCTCATCTATATGACTATTATAATACCTATATGGACTTACGGAGTTGAGCTTTGGGGTTCTACTAAACCATCGAATTCTTCCCGTATCCAATCCTTACAATCCAAAATCCTTCGTAAAATCCTCAACGCTCCTTACTTCGTCAAAAATAAAATCATCCATAAAGACCTAAATGTTCCATATGTTGCTGATTTGGCCTGAACTAGATATCAATCCTTCTATGACAAACTCCATTCCCAATCCAACCCACTAGTTTCAACCCTTGCTTCCTCTTCGATTCCTGATAATCCTCCGAGGCGTCTGAAAAGAAGATGGCCTCGAGACCTTCTTGTTTAAAATAGTTACTGGAGTGCTTCTATTGGGTTGCTCCTCAACAAGTCTGTCTCATGTGATTTTTCTTTTAGCATATTTACTTGTTATAATATAAATTACAGTTGTAAATTTAAAAAAATTTCAATAAATATTTTTAAAAAATTTTATTTAATTTTTTTATTTACTGTAATAAGGAATGAATGACTTCTTATAGAATAAATACTCATTTCCCAAGATTGTGGCAGAATGTATTATTTCTAAATAAAATAATAATTTAAAAATATAAATACATATAAATATATAAATATATATATATATATATATATATATATATATATATATATATATATATATATATATATATATATATAAGTATGAGTCCACTTCTAACAAAAAATTTCATCAGGAATTCTGTTGTTGGACAAAAAGGTTCAATTGGCATCTGCGATCTTTTCAGCGAATGAAATTTATAACATCTGATGCACACAACACACCATTTTTGCTTATATCCCTTGTTAAAATCAATTTCCGAACTTTTAAAATTATAAATAATTACTATTTCATTTTATTTTACAAAGAATATTATTTATTTCAGATTAAACTAGCGGACCTTTGACGGTGACATTTGAAGAGGTCATTTATGATTAAAAAGCTCTTTTTGACTGATTTACAGTATATCGCTTAAGGAGTTTTAGTTTACTAAAAATAATAAAAGTGGTTAATTGGTTAAGTTTATTTGTTTGTAATAATAAGTAAAGCAGGGATAACGGGAAGCTTGATTCTCCTATATAAAGAAACTTGATTGGTATGTATTCAAAAACTATAGAAATAACAATAACGTTCCTAACAATAGTAAATAACGTTTCTATGCTATAAGACATAACTATTTTATATTTATTTATGTAAAGTATATAAGCTTACAACAACTTTATATTAACTCGTACAATTAATTTTTTTAATGCATATTAACTATTCTAAATTCTAGCGGTTTCCAACGGTATATTATACGCCAATGTTACTACTTATAATTCAGGAATAATTTTTTGATGACTTGGTTACAGAAAACGTAAATTTCCTGTTTAAAAAACCGCTGAATTGCAATGTATTTCACTTATAAACCTTTAGGAAACAATGCCCTAGATTATGAAGAAAACCGTATCAAAATCCGTCTGGTGGTTTAGAAGAAGTAAGCGAAAACCAAAATCATGTTATCATTTTATAAATAGAGAAATTATCTAACAACAGAAATTATTATCTTCAACAATCACTTAGTTGTATCCGGTTTTCATAACACTCCATCACCTAATACAACTTTGTATTTAAGATAACATTTTATTTAAATTGTCAGCTTTTCAAGGGTATATTATCCACCTAGTTCACTATTCTTTAGTTTAGAAAAAAAATTTACTTAAAAAAGAATGTTTCCTCTTTTCTCCTTTAGTCGGTTATCCTAACAGCATTGCATTAATTGATTAATTATTTCAAATCAACAAAATTAAAGCTACTTTCGAGGAAGAAAATTTAAAAAAATCTGCATTTAAGCCTTGTCAGACTATTTCAATCAGAAGAAACCTATATAATATTCAAGCACAATGAATTTTACACTGTAATACAGAGTTTAATCAAAATCGTTAGAGCAGTTTTTGAGAAAAACGTAAAAAGGTGCTAAATATGTGGTATAAAGTGGCTCCTCTGGTAAGTCGTTTCAATGGAAATGTTGCTCAAGCATCTAATCGTTTCTAAAATAGAAACTTCAGAATTTCAGAAGAAATTTCAGATTCATACAAATAATCGCTTTTCACGAGACTAGGACACAGATGACTCTAAAACATGTATTCCCGGTAAAAACTAGAATTCAAACATTTTAATGATCGCATTACTCGCTGAGTTTTCCTTACAATGTATTTATGGAATGGGCGTTGAAATTTATCACTTGAACTTAAATACAGGAGCATAAGGCATATTCCGTTCCAATAGTCAGCCGCTTTCGAGTTAGTCACGAAAACAACTAGCTATTTATACGGAGGCATGATTGGCTTCCATTTGTGCATAAAATACTACACCGTATTAGTAATGTGCCGAATGGGCTGTTACTCGAAAATCAATAATCCTACTAGGCACCAAAACGTATAATTAAAATCAAATGTCAAGAGTAAAAGTGCTTATAGATGAAAAAAGGAGTTGATCAAGGCTTGTTTTATCTACTCTATATTACACCACCTTTATTGATGGAGTAATAGAAACAAATAAGAGAAAAACACCAAGAGTAATCATAGGTCATTAGAACACAATAAATCACAGGGAGGTGTCACCTGTGGTGTAGGGGCAGGCATAAGAGAATTTTTAAAACCAAGATGGCGGGTTCAAACCTTGCAGGTGACTCTATGTTGTTATGCCATTCTTGAGAGAGAATGTAAAAATCTGGTGCGGGCAACACACGACTTTCACTTACCTCCATTTTTAAAATCAATGAAAGAATTTTCAAATACAGTTAGAGATAAAAAAAATCTATTATATTATTATCTAAAATAATCAGTTAGTTTTATATTCATTTCATCACTCTCTATTAACTTTTAAAAGCTTGTGTATGAGATAATATTTTTTCTAAAATCTTTAGCTTTCCAACGGTATATCATACATGTATATTACTGCTCTTACGTTCAAAAACGAAAAATTGCATTAAAATTTTTTTCCTGTTTTCTCCTTTAGTTGGGTATCGAATTTATTTAAATTTATTATATTTACCTGTTTTTTATCAGCGTTAACAAGATAATCTAGTTATTATTATTGAATATACAAAATTAAGGTACTTTAAGGGAAGAAAATTTAAAATATCTGCATTTAAGCCCTGTCAGACCATTTTAATCAGAATAAAACCTACACGATATTAAATCCCATTAAATTATACATTGATATAGCGAGTTTAATCAAAATCGTCGGAACCGTTTTCGAGAAAATCGAAAAAAAGGTGCAAAATACATGGTATAAAGTGGCTCTTCTGGTAGGCTCATTTTAATGAAAAAAGTTTTGTCACTTCTCGGGCGTATACTTGTCTTAAATATGAAATTTCAGTTTCATAGGACTTACCGTTTCCGCCCGGGAGTTACCACACACACACAGACCTTTTTGCGGGACTTGGTTATTTGGACTCAGAGGACCCTAAAACGTGTATTTCTGTTGAAAACTGGAATTCGAAAATTTCCACGATCGCAATACTTCCCCTTACTATATATAGTAAGTGAAAGTAAAAATGTGGAGACTGTGCGATGTCAACTATTCGCTAAAGATTCCTATTCTAATTACACCAGGACAAGCAACATTTAGGACTCCCACGGTTGCATCGTCCAATTTGCTAGTGCAGCATTAAGTGACGTTAAATGAAAAAACTACACTGGAAGAAAAATGGTTGATAGTTTTAATCTCTGGCTCTACGAAAAACCTCTAGCAAAAACAGGACAGACAATGATTATTAATGTAAAGAAAAGCAAGACCCTACAAGTAGGAGGAGAGACCGAAGAAAACCATCTGATTGGTTAAATAAATAAATTCTTTATTATTCTGGTACAAGTCCCTTTGGAATAACATCGACATAACATATAAATTGGACTTTAGAGTCTTAGAGAAATTAATTATTTATAAACAATTTAACTAAAACTAACAGAAAACAGACATACGCAAATATGTTGAAAATAGAGTCAATTACAATTATGTTTTGACTGGATGGTCATCAGATGAATGAATAAGCGGGATTTGAATGTAGGAAGAGAGTTGGAGTGACGGATAGAAAGAGGAATAGAATTCCATAGGATTGAGGATCGGATAAGGAAAGCTCGAGGTTATGACAAAAAGCTTGAAGTTTTATATCAGTTCTCATACTGAAAATGGGATCAGCGGGAAAATGCAAAGTATTAGAACAATAAACAAAAATATCTATCTAACTAGAAAAAGAAAAGCAAAGAAAGATACACATTTTTAAGACCATAGTATTATGTGGGGTGAAAAGTACTTGTGCGGAATATCTTTTAAAACACTCTTCACCGTATGGATGGAACACCAGATGAAACCTTTAGGGAATAATTAAACATTCCAGCACAGAATGAAGATACAGCTGAAATATAACGGATACGGAGAAAACATGATTCCTGAACGATGAATGAAGTAAACATAAAAAACGAGGGATCACTTGTAGCTGGGTGGCTAGCGTAACAGCCTCCCATGCCAAAGGTCACGGGTCCAAATCCGCAGGTGCTCCTAGGATTTTTTAATGGGGGTAAAAAATCCTTAGTTACGCCGTCCTTCGGAGGGGGACGTTAAAAGGTGGTCCCGAGCCTGTGCGATGTCAGGTACTCGTTAAAGATCCCTATCCTAATAAAACCTGGATAGGCAAAATTTAGGATTCCCACTGTAGCATCGTCCGATTAGCCGTAGTAGCATAAAGTGACGTTAAATAAATAAATAAAAACATAAAAAACGAAGACCTAGATTTGGCAACAATAGTTACATATCCAGGTAGGGTCAAGTGTGAGGGAAGACATGCCAGATGAGTATTCTTGCGAGGGGCAAAAATGGAGATCCTGGGTTGCAACCACTTAGCCAGAGAGACAAAAAAAAAAGAGAAAGATGAAAAAGTTTCGAAAAACAACCTCGCTCATAGTTATATATTGGTTTACGATTTCTTTTTTTAGAAACAATTCTTTATTGAGTATATTACAATCTGTCCAATTTAGGACATTTTTAATAGTGATAAAGTACAACATTCATACTGCATTCACACGATATATACAAAACAATAAATTTATATAATAATAATACAATATACATATATACAAAACAAAATCAATAAAATATATACAAAAGTCACGATTTCTAGTGATGGTAGGATGATGTTCGTACTCAAACTCTGACTAATCATGGACCTTCGGTCACTGTCAAAATATTTGCAAACGTTTTTGGTAGAGCAAACCCTAGGCGATTCGATCGTTTGATACCTTGTTTCGAACCTGTTGGAACTTTAAAAAAAGTACTTCGTGTGTTTGGCAGATCCCTAAGCAGTGTGCAGAGTAACTCTAATAATTATTCAAATATATCAACACTCTTAACATGAAAATAGTCTCTATCTCACAAAGAAAACAAGTGATGTATCGATGAATTTAAAACAGCTGGAAAATAAAATGTTGAAATCATTATTTGATTTCAGTGCCCTGACGTAAACCAAAAAAATACGTTACACTACAGGTTAACAATCTACTCTAACAAGTGTAAGGAGGTCGAAATTCGGTTCATGGAAAATAAAAGTCAACCCAACCAAGCCGGGTTTGAACCATTCATGTTATTAAACCTTTTGAATTGTTTTGCTCTATGAAAATGTTCAGTACATTTAAAACTACTAGGGTGGGGATCACTTGAAGCTGGGTGGTTAGCATAACAGCCTCCTATGCCAAAGGTCACGGGTTCAAACCCGCAGGTGGTCCTAGGATTTTTTAATAGGAGTAAAAAATCCTTAGTTATACCGTCCTTCGGAGGGGACGTTAAAAGGTGATCCCGAGCCTGTGCGATGTCAGGTACTCGTTAAAGATCCCTATCTTAATAAAAGCTGGATAGGCAAAATTTAGGACACCCACTGTAGCATCGTCCGATAAGCCATAGTATTATAAAGTAACGTTAAATAAATAAACAAAAAAACAAAACTACTAAGATATAAATAAATCTCTCATCAACTTATTCCATGAGGAGAATGGCAAGTAAAAACTCGGTCAGTGTCTCACGATACGAATGTTTAAAGGTTAAAAAGGGTGTGCCATGAAGTTGGAAGTTTATCAGTGAGACTACGCGAAGAAACACCACACCAGTCGACCGAGATTTAAAATCTAATTGATAACAGAAATAAAAAGAAAGAAGATACTGAGATTAAAAAGGCTGGTCAAGGATCGAAAGATATCAAGAACGTTTAAATCTTAACGGGGAATATGACAGTGTGCTCAGAATGATTACCGTATTTCAACAAAGGAATATCTTCCTAAAATGAACCTAAAATTAACAATAAAAAAAAAATAATAAAAACTTTACCACTACAACCTATGAAGCATCTTGGGATTAGTAACAGTAAGGTTCCGTAATGTAGAGTAGCCACTTTACAGATACCGGGTGAGCCGAGGCAGGTTCTTCCGATTCCAGGGTCGAAACATGGCTGATATAAAAGAATAAATAAGAATTTATATATCTTAATATTTATTGTTTGTGTACGGACTCGAACCTGCAATATTTATTGGGTTGTTTCACAAGAAATGTCTGTTTTTATAGTTTCTGAAATACATAAAGGATTTTGCAGGTCTCTGTTGTTTTCTTCCGAATGTTTATATATTTAAAGTAAACAGTTACTAATCATCTACCTTTGTATTATAAACATTAGCTTCCCAATCAATTACCCAATTTTTTAGAATACCTCCAAATATGAACATGGAAACACGCGATTTTCGAGTAATATTTTTGAACGAGTTTAAACTAGGCCATTCAGCAGCTGAGGCCGCTAGAAATATTTGCAAGGCGTTTGGGGAAGGGAGTGTTTAAGAATGGACCATTCGCCGTTGGTCTGCTAAATTTTCAGTTGGGGATACCGACTTGGAAAACTTGCACCGAGGAAAACCTCCGTCTGTAATAGACAACGATGTCCTCAAACATACAGTAGAAGGAAACCCCTACCAAACAGTTAAAGGACTCTCAGTACAACTAAATGCAAGTTCATCTACCGTTTCCAGACATTTAAAGTGTATTGGAAAAGTAAAAAAGCTCGATACATGGGTACCTCATGATCTCACTGAGCGGCATGTTTCAAAACATACCGTGCAAAAATTGAAAGAACTAGGCTACGAAATTCTTCCTCACCCACCATATTCTCCCGACTTGTCTCATTCAGTCAGATTACCACCTGTTCAGGAATTTAGACGACTTCGTCAAAGGAAAACTTTTTGAAAATGATGATCAAGCGAAAAGTGCGTTTTCAGATTTTGTTTCACTTCAAAGCTCAGAGTTTTTCAGTTCGGGATAAAAAAGTTGTTGTCACGTTGGGAAAAATGTGTAGAAAAAGAAGGTAAATACTTCGAATAAAATTATCTTGTTTTCATATCGTATTTTTAGATCTCTCCAACAGAGCTTACCCGCTACATAACAAAATAAACTCGAATTTAAAAATATGTGGCCCGCAACACACGACCTTCACTTACTTCCGTTGTTAAAATCAATTTAAGAATTTAAAAAAAGTTGAAGAATTAAAAAGAGTTTCGATGTAAACAGCTGTTTCAGATTAAATAATCTAACAAAGAAATTATTATCTACAATAGTCATTAAAGTTTATGTCGTTTTCGGGTTTCTGCATTACGTTTTTTTTTCTAAAATCTTTAGTTTTCTAACGGTATATAATACATCTATATTACACTATTCTCGTTTTTGGGAAAAAAAAAAAATATGTTTGCTGATTTCTCTTTTTGTTGGTAATAAAATTCGTTCAACTTGAGTATTTATCCGTTTTTTATCAATTCTAAGAAGATGATATAGTTAATGTTTCGAAACTACAAAATTAAAAGTACTTTAGAGAAAGGAAATTTAAAATATCGACATTAAAGCCCAGTCAGACTATTTCAATTGGAATGAAATGTAAATTATATTAAAGCCCGTTAAATTTTACACCGATATAGCAAGTTTAATCAAAATCGTTTGAGCCGTTTTTTGAGAAAATCGTGAAAAGCTGCAAATTGCACGGTATAAAATGGCTCTCCTGGTAAGCCGATTTTGGTGAAAAAGTTGATGTAACATCTCAGGCTTATACTCTTCCTAAGTATAAATTTAGTTGTATGCAACGTATAATTTTTGAGCTAGACTTACCACAAACACCTTTTTGCGGGAATCGGTAAGGTGGACTCAGGGAATCCTAAAACCTGTGTTACAGTTGAAAACTCGAATTCGAAATTTTTAACGTTAACAATACTTTCCCTTAATATATCTTTTATAGGTAAGTGAAAGTGATAAATACATTTTGTTAAGAATGAACAAAACTATTCGATCGATATATCATATGATCGATACAATATAATTAGCAAACTAACCCTTCTTCCGTCCCTATGAGTTACATAGGTGCAAAATATCGATGCTTTGAGAAACAACTTGAAGAATCCTAACTGAGGGAGGAGAAGAAATATACAAAATTATTATACTAGAGGATGCGTAAAACCGCAAAAGAAGACGTATTTCAGATCTCAGGTCCTAAAGTAGACATAAAACGAAGTTTATAAACTGGTAATGTGTACGTTAAACGTTAAGTTACATATTATTAATTTGAATTAATTTAATACTAAAAGTTTACTAAAAAAAAAAAAAACTTAATTAAGATTCGATTGTCGACATTAAGGCGTATCGCAGTCCTCCGGCAATCTGAGGTCTGGAAGAGGAACTTACACAACTCAAGCGCAGGGCGCTGAAGGACATCATCAGCACAGTCAAGAAGAAGATAATCAAGCCTTTACCTGGGAATGGCTACCTATACTTCCTACCAGGTGAGTACTGCTTATTAAATAATATAAACCATTACAAAAGATATTTCGGGATGTGGGATACAGAAATGAGAGAACAAGCCGAGAGTAAGAGGTTATGTTGAAAACCAATATGATTCCTTGAGAACGATTTGCAAAAAAAGATACATCTGGTACAAAAAGACAAAAGAATCTTTAAATATCTTAAGTAATCTGTTGACAATGTATCTAGAAACAGTCGACATGATTGTGAAGCAAAATGAGGGAGGTTGGTCAAGAGTTCCAACCTGACCAATGAGATGGCCCAACGTGGCGCCAGCAAGTCACAACGCGACAGGTACATTTTTCATATTCACAACCATTGTAGATTCTTTACAACACCCATTCCCTAAAAGTATGTTCCTCCAACGTTTAGATATTAGGCAGATCATGCGTAGTATACTTCTTCTGTTCCCACAGGTCACGATCAGGTCTATTAAGGGAATATAATCACATTTATGCGCATGCTCGAACTTTGACTGATTACTAATCTTTGGTATGTTGTTCCCACATGTCTTCAGTTTTTTTGTCCACGCACAAAACTATGAAAATTCGGAAACTGCGTGGACATAAATGTCTGTTTCTTAGATTTCTGGTCTTGAGTATGTTTGAATAGAAAAAAAAATGAACTGCGCATGATCTAGTAGCTTTCTAGTTTGTCCTTCTGCGCATGCTCAAACTTTGACTGATCACGAATTAGGGGTTCATTATTCCTAAGTATGCATACGTCCTTTTAGTTTCTGCCTACACGCACAAACTAATACAGTACGGAAGTTGTGTTTGAACAAATGCTAGATTCCTTGTAATTTCTAGTCTTGGATATGTTGAAACAGAAAAAAAGAAATCACATGATCAAGTATCCTTCTAGTAGTTCAGCAATGAACAGAACAGATTTTTTCCAACACAATTACGATAGTAGGATTGCCAGAGTACAGTTTTTCCGTCCCAAAACTATTGGGTTGATGCAAAATTAATGCAGGTTTTTAGTAGGTATTGTAAATACGCCATATCTTTACTTTAACCATATATATTTAATCAAAATAATTTCCATCTGAATCAATGCACTTTTGCCAACGTTCAACAAGCTTTCTTATTCCACCAGAAAAAAAAATCCGAATCCCTGGACTCAATGAAATCACGAAAAGAATTTTCAGTGTCGTCCTGGTTTTGAAAATTTTTCTCCCTCAAAAAGTTGTCCAGAGGCCTGAAAAAGTGGAAGAATGTAGGAGAGAGGTCAGGTGAATAAGGCGGATGTTGGAGAACTTCGTAGCCCAACTCATGCAGTCGTCGAAGCGTTGGTTGTGCAACGTGTGGTCTGGCGTTATCGTGGAGCAGGATCGGCCCCTTCCGATTCATCAATGCTGGGCAAAGACGTTGCAATTTTTGAGTTCCGAGTTCCGCCGCCATTTCTCGTGTGGTTTTGGTTGGGTCTTCTTCCACTTTTGACCTCAGCTGGTCGTTGTCCAGAGCAAGATGACGGCCCCGACCTTCCTTGTCTTCGAGGTCGAAATCTCCTCTGCGAAACTTCTGGAACCAACGCTGCACCGTGCACTCATTAATAGCCCCCTGACCCCACACTTCATTAATATTACGAGCCGTTTGCGCAGCGCTGCGCCCTAATTTAAATTCGTAAAAATAAATTTGACGAAAATCGCACTTTGACATTTTCGATTCAAGACCTTTGAACACACTGAACAAAACGATTTTACTAAACAAATTCATGGTGAAAGAGAGGGTATTAGATAAGGTTTGTTTTGGTATAATAATGATCAATGTTAGGATTAGCTTTGTTTACACAATTGGAATTAAGATATTGCAATAGAGGAAACCTGCATTAATTTTGCATCAACCCAATAGTACCCCACATGACCAAAAATCGTGTTGGAATGGACAAAAAACGAAAAGATTCTTCTTAGGGCTACTATTATAATTGTATTTTAAGGTTGACGCCAAAACCTTATATACAGATCATTGACACCAAAGAGATTTTTTTAGCTCTTGAGAGAGAAAAATTAGATGTAGTTCGTCTTGTAACTGGGTGCTAACAGCGGACAATTGCGCCGTATAGACAAAAGATAGACCAATCGATTTTCTTAGAGGAAATTCGATTTTTAAAAAGAAATACAGATTTTTTAATCTTCCCTTTGGACATTTCCATTTTTTTGGCAACCTCCAAGGGAACTGCCTAATTGCGTGCACCACTGGGCCCATTCAAGCTACGCCAATGGTTAGTACACACCAAGTGTACTAATACTGTTTTCATTTCATTGTATGTAAATTTATAGGTTAACCTTGTGGGCTCAGGTCAGTGCCCAAACAAAACATCCAGGTGGGTTTCATCATAAATGATAATTGGAATGCAAATAGCAGGCAAAAAAGTGCCTAATAAAACAGAAGCTTGAGCTATCTTCCATGTTTTTCTTTTTAGTAATAATATTTAAAAATAATTATAAATGCATGGTTATGGAATTAGAAATTGGACTCCTTTCACATCAAAAACATTGTTTAACCAGGATTCACAGTCATGGATGTACTACATTAACATGGCTTTTTTTACTTCAAGATTATATTGTTAGTGTTACGGCTCTGAAGTTAATTGTCAGTATTTCGAAGTAACACAAAGGAAAACTTCTGATAAGGAATATGAAAGAAATACTTAGAGTGCTATTTTTTTTTCTGTGTTTTTCAGTTAACAGCTCTTAATGCTGCTGAGGTTAATCAGACAATGTTACAGTGGAAGCCCTAAATTTTTCTTCTCCAGGTTTAATTAGAATACGGATCTTTAATTTTGTAATACCTGACATCACACAGGCTCAGGACCACCTTTTTGCGTCCCTTCCTAAGGTCAACATACCATACCTAAGATTTTTTACTCCCTGGGTTTCAACTCATGAACTTGGGCATTTAAGGTTGTTATGCTAGCCTCTAAGACTGCTATCTGAAATGAGATAGTACAAGTAAAATTTTGACAACCCACTCATGGACTGTGTCATCAACAACTCTTATTTAGTTATTGTGCAATGTAAAAAAAAAAAAAAATTACAGCTGAAAAATTTAGAAGAGCAAAATTAGAAGTTTTAATAAGGGGCTGCATCGTTAATTATCTATTTGAAGCAATCACTCTAAAACCATTTTGACAGTATTCAGCAGATATACCCATTAGGACTACTCTGTAAATTAATTTATTTCGAACTACCTCATCAAAATTATCATTTTTTTATGAAATCTTTCTTTAAAAAAATAGTCCAAGATGGTTAACATAATAAAATTTATACTTAACTGTTGACATTTTATAAACTTATTATTTTTAAAGGAACAATAATTTTATAAATGAAGTTATGATCGGTTAGATATTTAGAGATGTGTTTATATTTTAGATTTTAAAACGGAACATCAAGATAGATTCAAAAGAAGTACAGGAACAGTAATATCTGCTGGGACGTTTTTCATCGGACTGATAGCTCTCATATTTCTCTGCTTAATTAATTTCTGGATCATTCGGTTCATCTGCCAAATTCATTCAAGACTTAAAAAGTAACATTTTTATCAGTTGTTAGTGTATAGTCCAAACAAAACCTAGGGTTAAGATAAATGTTTCATTCTTAACCATATTTTTAAGATAATCTTGCTTAAAGATGTAAAATTCTGAAGTGATGTATGTCTCCATCCATATATCGAGAATATTGATAAAATCAACAAACTGATACTCAATAAAATAATTTATAATTTACTTCATTACTAGTGAAATTAATACAAAAAACCTTTTAAGATGAATTTTATTCAAAATGTAAAAAGTTGAAGCCTTGAGTAACTCATGAAAGTCATGTCATTTTAAGAATCCACTTTCCCCTGATTCCAAATACCACAGACAGATCTCGTGGTGGACAACTTCAGCTTATCTCGGTTTGGTCAATCTTAGCAGTCTTCATCAATAATATTGGAAGTTAGGTCATTCCTTAAGGATATCCAATAAACCTATAGAATACTTGATCATCTAAATTAATCAACAACAAATTAATAAGCTTGTCATCCCTTCGAATCAATTCTCTACTCAATTCTCAATTTAAGGAGACTGGATTAGTTTGACACCAAAGGCATTTTTAGACTGCAAATGATTTAAGTAAAAAATCAATCAGAAATTCAAATTAACATATATTTAATTAAGGTGTTTTGCAAGACTACCATTTTTAACCTCGTCCATTATTGGTGCCAGCAGGCAAATACAAATCTAAGTAAAGCCATAAACAGGTTTCTAATTTAAGTAAAAGAATCTTAAATGCAAGCTACATTACATAAAACTACTTCACTGTTGCGGATGATAATTGAGATTACTAGTTTATATAATTTTTTTCGTAATTTATTTCATTGTAAGTGAACCTAACCTTAGAAAGAAAATGTATTCTATAATAAACTAAAAACATAATTTTAGCAAGGTTTAGATTATAAAATTGTAAACCATGATATGTTGTTAGGGATCGATATGAAAGGGAACAATGTGGCAATGCAAGGTGTCCAAACATATCGCCAACAACAAAATTATTAAGAGCGAGGTAAGTGTTTAATTGTTGGTAAACTTGATTCCGGTAATTTATAAAACTTATTTCACATAAAATTTGAATGTTATTATATCAAAGATCAAACTAAGGCAGAAAATTATCAGGTATATATTCCAACAATTAAATTAATCTTACTTTTTAAAATATAACCTATAAATTTACTAATACTTCAGCAATCTCTGAGTAAAGCTAAATTTCCAATTGAAAAATTTTAACTTTCAGGAAACTTCTGGATAACTTTGTATTTTTTTTTTAGTTTAGTTTAATATTTTCTAGTATTCATTACTTATAATTGTTAACAAGAAATCTATTAAAAAGAAACTAATGCTTTTATTTATTTTTGTTTTGTTTCCTGGACTTATTATAAATTTTTTTTTTTTTTTTTTTTTTTTTACAACTGTATTAAATAAAAATACATCTAGTAAATGTGATGGTAATATACAAAACTGTCATGAAAAACATGTAGAGACACTACCCAGTGGCAGCACTCTAAAAATATTTTAAACTAGAAGGTCCCGGGGCCATTTCCTTTTCAGGCGCCTCGGAGGATTATCCGGAATTGAAGAGGAAGAAAGGATTGATACTAGTGGGTTAGAGTGAGAATGGAGTTTGTCATGAAAGGATTGATACCTGGTCCGGGCCTATTATAAATTTAATCTTTTATTATTGTGAATTATACAAAACTTTAATAGTGATTAAATAACAACTTGGTATACAAATTAATAGTAAAGATCAGTTCCTTGTATTTTCATTCATACTGACTCTCTTATATATTCTCTTAAACAATGAGATATTTAAAACAAGTGGCGCCCGAACATATTGATTTTCATTGTGAGGCAAATATTATCATTGTATAGTGTAAATAATATTTCTGAACAGAAGCTGTAAGGTGATCTACCAGTGATAGATTACCTAACAAGGCCAAAAAAGTTCGAAGATCTCATAAGAATAAGAATCATACTGATACACCATAAGCGTTTTAAAATTCCTCAGAACATATTTCAATTTCTTATAAAAATAATTGAGACAAAAATAATTATATTATCATGAGTGGTTCATACTAATAAATATCATCAGAACCATATATATCTAACTAAGCTATTTTAATTTTTATGTTCCCATACTAATGCGATTTTGAATTTAAACTTGAAAAATACAATTTTTCACTTAATTAACTTAAATATGGTAGAGATAATACTATTAAAGGAATTAACACAGATTAAATAATTATGAAATCCTACCTTAGGCAGTTTTAAAAACAGGTGATAATTTAAGGTCAACGTTTAGGAATTTAAAGGCAAAAAAAAATACTTATAAATGTAACCTTAAATTTTGGAAAATTAAAAATTGATATTTCAATATACTAAATTATTTTTTAATATTTTGTTTCAGAGACTGTGGGCCTGGCTATTACAAGGCATTAAAGAATGAAAAGAAAATAGACCAAGGTAATCATAATAATATTAAATTAATTGTATAATCGTTCAGAAGTCTGTTATGAACAAATTTTTTTTTTATAGATTTCCAAAAAATAGTGAAGAAATACACACAAGAGCAGAGAAATAGCAAACCTCAACCTGATGGTAAACCTTAGGAAAAAACAGAAAAAGTATGAGGAGATTTCATACATTAGCATTTCTGTAGATAAGATCTATTGTAAGCAATGAAAATGTTTTTAAAAATAAAGAATAAAAATTTAATGGATATAGTAATAAAATTACAAAAAATACATAATCAAGGTCGATGTTGGACATGAAATTAATGGTTATAACTGATAAGAGTCAAGAGTAAATAAACGGCAGTCGTAATTAATCATAATTAATATTAAAAAAATGAAATTGATATGTATTTTGTACAACATTCATTTAATATTTCATTGAATGGCTATAGATTAAAAAATAAATATAAATTATGTTTTGAGAGTGAAAGCAAGGATAAATAAACAAATTATCATCCAATACAAATAAATATATATAAGAAAGGAAATATAAAGAAATACATGGAAAGAAGTAGGCAAGAAAGCCTTTAACGCAGATAAAGTTATTGGAGGAAAAGAGTTTGTCAGAACAAAAAACAATCTACAAGTGGTATCTTCTCACAATGATGTCATAGTCTGGAGAGGTAGGATTTAGAACACCACTTTAATAACCACAAACATAAATGGAACATAATTTAAATCTGTAGGTTATAAACGTTACTAATTTTTTTATTAAAATATTTGTCAACTTAAAAACAAAATTAATTCAAGGTTAGATATTACATGTAATGTATAATACTTAATTTGTTTAAAATTTACAGCTCTGTAATTTTTTCTCTTTTGTAAAACAGTTAACAAACTTTTTGTAACACCAACAAATTGATTCATGTTCCAGTGATTAAGAAGAATTTGGTAATCTTATAAATAGTCAACAACAACGTTAAATGGTTGTGTTTACTGAGATTTTTTTTTTTTTTTTTTTTTTTTTTTTTTTGACTCTGTGGGCTCCAGGTTTTTATAAAAAATTTATATAAAGAGGTCTCCACAACCTTTTTATTTTCATCATGCTATCTTGAGTAGTACAAGAAATAATATACATTTAAAATAATGAAAATAGTTTCAAATCTTCAAAACTCAAATTATGCAACAAATTCTTACCTTACAGTGTCAGCATAAATTTCATGTACTAAATTAATGTTTCCATAGAAAAATATATTACTATTTATTAACTCATTATTAATATATTTTATTACATTATATTTATTAACCCCCCCATATGAGTTCTTCATAACTATTCAGACTATATTTTTTAACAGTTACGAACTAAAATAATCATTTATAAAATTAAAATGCTCATTTTAACCTGATAAAACTTTGAGCATTAAGTATGGAAGAGTAAGTTTAAGGTTCTAGAATAAATGTGACAGGTTTAAAACAGATAATCGGTGGCAATGCCTTACTTAATACTAGATGAATGAGACAAATAATATTTTCTTTTACGCTTCCAACAGGAAGTGTTGTGATTATTAGAATAGTGCAATATCTTAAATGTATTTATAAATTATTTTTTTGATAAGTAGCCGCTTAACATCATGATACAAGAAGAGTGTTTAATTTATCAAGATACAAACATCATATTTTCTTAGCAGCATATATTTTCTTTAAGCTATTCAGTTGAAATATAACTGCTAACTTATAAATATTAATGGTAATAATACAATATTTAACGTTAAACAGCTCAAAATACATAATTGATCCCTTGATACCTAAGACTAAATCGTAAAACAACGTACATCCATGAAAAATGAAAAAAAATACTTGTTGAACTTACTGAGTCGGAGTATATTACTTGGACACCTCGAATGACGCCAACTTGTGATTGAATAATCATCACTGCTTGGGAGAAGTGCATACCTATGAAGGTTACATCAAGGTTATATTTGTAAACATTTAAATATTGCACAATAAAAAATTAATGTCACTAAAATACTAATTATAATTTTAAAATAGCTTCATTGCCTCATCGCTATGTCATGCCTAAAAGAGCAGAGACATGAGTAAATTAAAATTCCATATTTTATTTTATTATTTTTTTTTTTATTTATTTCTTTAATTTTTAAGAATAAATGTTGAAGAAAATGACAGAAATTTAAGGAAAAAATTTAAAACAAATACAATATATTAGGTTGCCGAATCAATAAATCAATGACAACTTAATGCTACATTAATATAAAAATAATAAAACATAAGGGTGTTAATGACACAAATTATTTGTTATTGTTTTTTAAAATGTCCCCATTATGGAAGACAACTACAAATGATTTGAATACATAAAATTATTTATTATTCACGAAGTATTTAATTTTCTGACAAATACACTAATGTCAACTTCAATGTTTATTAAATCTTTCAGATGAATTTTTTGCAAAATTTCTATACAAACAATGGAGTGAACGTCCTAGATTTTCATCGTTCAATGCCAAAAAAAGAAAACAAAAATTGGCATAATATAAAGGCTTACCTAAAGTGAATTCCCATTGATCTGATGCTAGAGACTTTTCGGGTATCAGCTCAAGTTCCAACATTGTAAATTAAAAAAATATATTCTAACTTAAAAGACAATTCGAACACTACTTTTGTTTGTAATGAAGTTACGTCTACGCTGCGCCATGAACCTAACGGAGCATGCGCAGCGTCAGGATCAGCTGATTATGACAACAAAGGTTACTTCAAAAGAAAAAACAATTTTTTAAATTTTAATTTTCTTATTTTTCCAATTGAACTGATATTTATATTACTCGAATTGAACAAGGATAAGACATAGTGATTTTCAAATATAAGCATCACCTATCATAAATAAAAAACATTAAAATTTTAATTTTATTATAATAAATATTAATGAAATTCTACAGGTTTTCATATGCAACGAACCAAATAGGCAAACTGGTGATGCAAAAATGATTAAATTATGAGTACAGGAAATTTCAACACCACACCAACAGCTTATGATACATTATCAAAAGCTCCTTAAATTTCAATCCTTTTGCACATCATTTAACTTTAAATACTATAATCTTAAAAATTATATTCCACCATTAAATAAACATAAGTATAAATAACAAAGCACGATCGCGAAAATCCACCTGTCATCGATCAGGCACTAATACCACATGTACTTATCAATAAATAGGGTTATTTATAAAACATTTCAAAGCAGCTGTAAAACACTTGAATAACCAAATTAACTAAATTTCAACCAAACTTTAAAGAATTTTTAACGATCAACATGACACAGACGTTAACCTACTTAACGAAAAATCATATTAAAACGATACAATTTTGACTTCTAATAAATCTAATGTCAAGTATTGAGTTTTAGGTTTAAAATAACAAAGGAAATCACTTGTTTTTTAACTTTTTATTGAAGTTACCTCATTTTAGAAATTGTCTGATGACAGCAGCGTGCTCAACTAGGAAACACTTTTTAACCTTCCCTGAATCAGCCAATCGATCTTTTTATTGCCAAATTAATCGGAATTAATCTCGTAATAAATCGATGATTTGAATATATCTACCTCTCTTTTATTAAAGTTTAATTTACTTAAATGAATTTTCGGATTAAAATCACCATATCCGAATAACTTTTTAAGCTTGATAATTCAGTAAATATCATTCTTGATACACGTTTTAATCAACTAATCTAATCAACCCATTTTAATTGAATGAACATGATCATTTTTAAACTCACAAATTACAATAATATTTAAAGTTCTTTTAAATATACTTTTATGTATTATAAACAATTAGTTATAATTATATCTAGAGATATTTTATGTCTTATTTTAATTAGCTTGGGCTGGGGTGAGGGGTGTGATTTACGTACTTACAGTGTAAGTCAAAAGTATTTGAAATTCGTATTTCTTTTCATTTAATAAATATTTTTCACAACTGTTACTTTAGATAATTTATTTTAACTGGTTGATCGTTACAAGCTATTTGAAATATAGCATAATCACTAGCAGATAACTGAAAAGTATTTTTCATAAAATACCCAATAATTAAAGTAATAGTACAAGATCATCCAGTGTTATAGTATTCGGAAATCTTAATATCACGTTTTGAATTTTTCTATTCTCACTAATCCTCCACATAATTTTATGTTCTAGGCAATTTTTCTCCTACATGTAACGGATACCTAACCTTGGAAAGAAACGTTTAAAAAATAAACCGTTAAAATAAAAACCTAATCGAACAGCGGCTTCTAGAGAAACGGATGAAACCTTAAAAAAAGAAATTTGTGAGAATATTCCTAAATGAACCAACTTTAGTTTAGTTCCGAATTTTATAGAACTTAAAGATGCACGAGTGTTTCAACTGTTCGCCACGTTCTAAGGAAATATGTTCATACGAAACATATGGTAAAAAAAAGTATTTCAGCTGAGAAGTCAATAAAATAATTCGCTTACTGGTAGCAACATTATTTTAAAAAGAAGGTTGATGAATTTAAATTCATACTAATGAATTCCATTCTAAAATACAGGGTTCTTTTGGAAATATCATGATCAGGAGGGAACAAAACAGAGTATTTAGTACGAAAGGGTAAAATAAATAGAGTAGTCGGAGATGGCTGAGGTCATTTTTCTTTGAAAAACTTTGATAGAACCTTGGGTCCATAAACGGAATCATTGTTAGATTTATGTATTTTTACATTATAAATAGTCGAATCAAAAGTAAGAGAATGATTAAATCAAAGTTTAAGCTCAAACAAGTCAATGACTCTAGACATTCAGCGCTATCTATGTATTAATATTCCATTGCTGCACTATTTTCTAAAAGTTCTAGAAATATATTTACACATAACTATTGGGTATTTAGCATATTTCATAGTACTTAGAATTAGGCACATATTTTTTCTTCATTTGGCACATTTTTGGGAAACTTTGTTCCTGCCATTCTCCTTTAGAATTTACTAGTAAAATATTAAAGTGTTAAACCCCTAGTTATCTATACTATGATCTGATCTTATTTGATGTTAACAATAGAAATAGTAAAGCCTCTAAATACACATCAACTATGTCTAGTCATAAAACATCAATTTTCAATACATCTTTTAATTTAAGTGCATGTAGAACATTTAATAAGTTTTTTTTTTTTTTTTTTAATACTTCTCACATACATTTTTATAGCACAAGTAGAATTCACTATCTCACTAGGGCAAGACCATATGTGGGAAAGGAGTTCACCAGCGGCAATTCAATAGATGTACAATAATACAATAAGAAACCGTAATTGACTGAACCAACAAACCAAAACAATATACATATATACACAAAATAAAATAAAGGCACATGAATACAAACTTAAATTAGATAATACTTAAATAATATAAAAACACAATTATAAACAACACATTATTTAAAAAAATCTGTTACGGGCAACACACGCCTTTCACTTACCTCCGTTTTAAAAATCTATTAAAGGATTTTCAAATACAGTTAGAGGTAAAAATTAGTGAAACATATTAAAACAATTAATTTAAATTTTGAATTTCTATAGAAACATTTGTTTTATTAAAAATTTATTATATTATTATCTAAAATAATCAATTAGTTTTATCGGCTTTTCATCACTCTCTATTAATTTTTAAAAGCTTGGGTATAAGATAATATTTTTTCTAAAATCTTTAGCTTTCCAATAGTATATCATACATGTATATTTCTGTTCTTATGTTCAAAAACAAAAAATTGCATTAAAAAATATATTGTTTTTTTTTCTTTAGTTGGGTATCGAATTCATTCAATTTATATATTTACCTGTTTTTCATCAGTGGTAACAATATAATATAGTTATTTTTATAGAATCGACAAAATTAAAGGTTCTTTAGAGGAAGACAATTTAAAAAATCGGCATTTAAGCCTTGTCAGACTATTTTAATTAGAATGAAACCTCCATTACATTAAAGCTTATTAAATTTTACATTGATATAGCGAGTTTAATTAAAATTGTCGGAAATGTTTATGAGAAAATCATAAAAAGGTGCAATATGCATGGTATAAAGTGGCTCACTTACTATATATAGTAAGTGAAAGTAATAAATAAGAAAATTGAGATGAGTGACATGGACTGACATATAGTGATAATTGATTTGAATTTAATAATTCAGCAATGTTTTCACTCACTGAGGGATTTGGTCCATATTTTAACATCGCAGTAATACTTTGAATACTTTGAAGGGTTTGTGTGAGAATGTTGAGAATTTGGAGAAAATAAAAGTTCAATACAAAAATTAATTTAGAGTTCTCACTTTAAACAATTAAGAGAAAAATTACAGAATTAATGAATAAGAAATAATTTTAAGTTTAAAAACATTATTTTTGTATCCTGAAAGGGTTTATTACTATTTTTAGATGTTTATTTATTAGAGATGTTTGTGTGAATAGTATAGTGGAGAGTTAAAGACTTATTTTATTTTGATGATCATACAATTTATTAAACTTCAAATAGTGTTATTATTAGAATTTAATACAGGTATATTAATTATAAATGTCAGAATACCTGACTCAAGCTAAATTATAAATTATAAAATACAATTCCTGTTCATTCTAATAGGGGAGCAGTTGGTTCTAAATGTTAATGGCCATTAATAAAATTAATTCTAAATCCCTTTTGCATATGGTCACCTATCAGCAGATTAGTGTATACATATATACATTATATGAGTGTTACATTATTTATACATTAAGAACAATCAAATTTTCAATAACACTAATTTAGGTAACATTTGTAGCTTTTTAAAAATTTGATGTGCTGTTTAAAAATATCAAAATCAGTAGCTACAGCCTAAAATATTCTGTATGATGACAACTAACTATGGTACATACATAACAGTAAATTATTATTTCTTAATAAATTCACCCGTGTATTTCGACTTAAATGAAGTATGCAGAACAAAAATGAGTGCCCCTTAATTATTTTTCATAGAAATTAGTATCTCTCTGCAGTCATATAAATATAGATTATAAAAAATAAAGTGAGTAACAATAATAATTATCATATTATTATTAATCTAAACTAATAAATTAAATTTTCTTTGAGCTGTCATCTATTCTAATTCTGATGACCAGTGAAAATTTTTAAAAATCTGTGTTGACTTATGTAACTGTTGTATTACTCCTATTAATGTAATTTCAAAAAAATAAAACCTTCATGAAGTACAACCATAATAAAGGACTTATATTTTCCTCTGTACATCTTATTTATTTATTTACTTTATTTTTTTTTAACAATATCAGGACTTTCTGCAATATATAATGAGATAACTTATGAAATTTTTTTTTTATATATTTCTTAATTCTTGATTTTTTTTTTTTTTTGGAAAAGAAATGTTGAGAAATAATATGTTGTCAGTAAAAGTCTGAGCTCATGAACCAAAATTCCAATTTTTCAATGAGAGACAAATATTAAAAAAATTAAACTGCTGTCATATTTAGATTTAAAAAAAAAATAATAATAATATACCTATATTAGAGCCAGTTATGTGCAATAATATCGAGTAGAAAAAATAATTTCTATGCCTACAATTTATGCAATCATTAATTACCCCTAAATCAAATATTTTGCATTTCATATGTTTTTGTTTTTTTAACCATATTAATATTAAATAGTTGACTATTTGATTATTATAAAGAATGAAATCGTTCAAGTGGCACTTAATAGTTTAAAAATATTTTCTAATCACTTTTGATTTACACCCGAACCATCTCATCTTTTATTTCAATTAGATTTATATAAATATATACTCCAAATAAATAAGAATATACTTAATTTATTTTGTTATTTGATAACTTCTTATTCCAAATTTTACTTTTACTTACCTATACATGAAGTAAATAGTAAGGGAAAGTATTTTTCCAGTTTCCAAAGGAAATCCACGTTTTAGGGTCCCATGAGTCCAAATAACTAAGTCCCACAAAAAGGTCTGTGTGTGTGTGTGTGTGTGTGTGTGTGTGTGTTATACATTGCATTTTGCCCCTTTTTATAATTTACTCACAAACGGCTCTAACAATTTAAATTAAACTCACTATGTATTGTTGTTGACGCCTTCTCAGCTTACACAATCACTCTGAACAAGGCCTATAATTTAGGCCGAAATGTCAGCACCAATAAATTAAGTTTACACTTAATTGTGGGTTATATTGTACTGCACCCTGAACCAACTTCTCTCACATAAACTCACTATGTTTTAAAATTTAATGGGCTTTAATATCATGTTGGTTTCATTCGGATTTAAATAATCTGACAGAGCTTAAATGCCGTATTCTTCAATTTTCTTCCTCTAAACTACCTTTAATTTAGTACATTGCAAAAGATTAACCATATCATCTTAATAAAATTGATAACTAACTAAACTGGTACTACAACTCATTGCCGAGTCTTGACCTCCTGTAACAATCTCCTCCAATTGTCACGATCTTGCGCAGCCACCATCCAATCATTGATACCTAAAATACTCCGGGCATCAGCAGCGACTCCATCGACCCATCTTGATCTCGGTCTTCCTCGCCTTCTTTTACCATGAATTGGCTCTTTCATTAGCTTCTTGGGAATTTCACTATCCTCCATTCTAGCCAGATGGCCCACCCATTTCAAACGATTCACTTTATAAAACAGAACGATATCAGGTTCATTAAACATGCTCTATAGCTCCTGATTTGTACGTTGACCTCCAGTCTGACGTCAACCCAAGACTTTCCTTTCCAAAATGCCGAGTTCCTGCTCCATTGATTTGTTGGTTGCCCAGGATTCCGATGCGCACAACAAAACTGGCCTGATCAAAATCCTGTAGAGGCTCATTTGGTTTCTCTGGAGAGAGCTCTACTCCTGAAGTGACGCAGCAATTCAAAATATGCACAATTAGCTGCTTAGATTATTTTCTAATATTCTTTTTTTATAAAATTGATAAAGGATGGCTAAATATACAAGGTGGACGAATTTGATGATCAAGGAAAGTATAATGGAGCAAAACTATTTTTTTAATGAAATTTTTGTTTTTTTGATGATAAGAACAGTAATATAGAAGTATAATATAATTTTGGAAAGAAAAAGAATTTAGAAAAAATTATTATCTGATACACAAAGTTGTAAAAGGTTATATAAAGTGACTAATATTGAATAAACTTATTATTGATTCACAATTTAATATAATTACGGATGGATTAATAGTTGATGTTTGAAGGAAGCTTAGGATTAAGATATAGGAATGGACTTAAGTAAAGAATTCCAGAGTAAAGAGAATTCGTACTGTTTTCAGGCCAACAGCCATGCAGTTTGGCAATTAAGTCGAGATCACACTCAAACACCAGGTTTTTCTCCCATTTTGGGGTACCCACATTATAGAGGCTGGGTGTGCCATACTCCAGAGCTGCTCAACGGGTGCGATAACAGAATAAATAATATTCGGGGATTATAACTGAAACACTATTATTAAATGAAAATTTTGGTATGAAATTATTTGAAAATTATAGTGAGAAACCAAGCATTTTTATTTGTTGCTTGGTTTCTTACTTAAAATATTTTCGAACCAAAATTATCATTGTATATTATTCTTTTATTTCCATGTTTTAGTACTGTTATAACATATTTTTTAGTTTTATAAATTATATTTTTTTAAATAAAACAACTAATTTTTCCCTTATCGGAAATGATTTATTTTTTCCTCATAGCCTTAATATTTACCTTTGATGATTCTCAACTTAACAAAGCTATGCCACTTCACTACAACAATGAATTTAAACAAATTATAATTTATTACATAATCTGTGCTATAACGCAGTGATTCCCAACAAGGGGTGTGCGATGTCATTGAGCAATTTTTTAAATTACTTTAATGTAAAATATTTGTGAAGCATTGGATTGATATTATAATCACAAATATACACTGACTAAATCAACATTTTAAGTGATATGATTGCTGGTGATCACTGACAAGTGACAGCTATTACAAAATCACAATAATTAAATTGGTAATTTTTTAACATTTTGGGAAGATTAGGTTAAAAGACAAATGTTATTAGCCAAAATAATGCAAAATATTTTATTTTGCTTTCAATATTTAAATAATTATCCATTTGTATTACTTTTAAATTTTAGAAATCAATGTTTTGATGTTAGAATTAAACTCCTAAAACCAGGTTCTTTTTTTTTCATTTGTTATCTTCCAATTGGTCATTTCTGTCATACAGAGTTTTGGTAGCAGTGGTATTTGGCATGACATGTAGTTGATAGGATGTTGTCCTTAGGGTTGCTATGCAACTTAATGCTGGTGCTACACCATTCTGATTCTACCTACTTTATTCATGAACCTCAGCGTCTGGCTTTGCCTAGTCTCTTAATACGACACTACCCTCTGTTTTTTCTAGAGGTGAATGTAAGATGCTGAAATTTTCATGGAGAATCCTATCTTTAGCTATTCTAATGCCTAGTATATATGATCACGATTTCCAGGATTTAGGGTGTTATTGTCATTGAAGTGAATGATGAATGAAATTTTTTGTTGGAACCATCGCTATCGAGGATCCATAAAGCAGTGGAGTTAGAAATTATCTTTTTATCTTCTTAAATAAGACCGCCACCCGGACTAATTCCTTCCAGTAATTCTACATACTATACTATTCAACTAATTACATCCACTATAATAAAAATTATATATAATATGTTATATAATCTGTTTGAAGGGGTCGCTTGTTGAATAGTGGTTAGCAAAACAGCCTTCTATGCACAAGGTAGTGGGTTCAAACCTGTAGGTGGCCCTAGGATTTTTTAATGGGGATAAAAAATCCTTAATTATGCCATCCTTAGGAGGAAACATGAGCGATGTTGTCAGGTGCTTATTAAAGATCCCTATCCTAATTAAATCTGGGGAGGCAAAATTTAGGACTCCCACTGTAGCATCAGCAGATTAGCCATAGTAGCATAAAATGAATAAACAACAATAAAAATAATCTGTTTGGCTTAATTAACCTTTAACTGGTGAGGTGAAATTGATAGTCAAAATTGGTGAGGTGGAGTCTCTCAAACCCCAGACCTCATTTTTTTTTTTGTTTAATCCTGAAACATCTAGATTTGTTTATTCTCATAAAATATGTTAATTAAACGTATTTTCAATAGTTAACATACAAAAGGATTCTAATAAAATTGAATAAATGCCTGACATTTTATTTTATTAATATACATATTTTTTTTAAATGTTATATTCTAAGCAATGAAAACATTGGTAAAATAATATATAAACAAGTCCTTTTCCAAAAGTTTATTATATTTAAATAATGGAAATTATTTTAAAAAATGAAACTTTTGTATTGTAAAGAAAGTACGCACAGTTAAAATTAGGTACAGTTTTGGCAATAGGAAACATTGCCCACAAATATTTTGTTAATATTTAATACAAACTATAGAGGACTTCCTATCATAGTTTCTTGGACAAAAATAACATTTTTTCTGAGGGGCCTCCTGACTATATGCGTTAGATTCTTCTGGTTTTTTCCCCTAATAATGATTGAGCTTTAAACCCCAATAACTCTGTCATAAAGCAATACCGGATAAAAACTAAAGGTTTTCACAAGCCGATGGGATTCACAAAACTTTAAAGAGGCCCTGGGATCCTTTAGACCCCACCACACCAGTTAAAGGTTAAAGTGGGGAAACATGTCAAACCTTTTCCTAAACAAAATCCTCCCTAAAAAGCAAAAATCTTTATTCTTGATGGGAGGGAGCTTCTTATCAGTTAAAGTCAACTTTCTTATAACATTAGTTTTAGTGATATATGTTGAAATCAATATAATATCTTAAGATTAGCCAAAAATCTTACTTAGGGATCTCAGTTGTTCTAGATAAAAAAATATGTTTTTATGTCACTATAAATTATAACTTTTTTTATATGAATGAATTAGGTGAATGTGATTATATTTTGATTATGTAATGTGCGCACCAAAGGTCTAAATTTACAATATAGTGGTAGAGAGAAATAAAATAAAATAATGTAAATGGCTAAAAGAGAAAAAGAAAAAAAAAAATGTAAATATTATAAATTTGTATTAGAACAGGAAAAAAAAAAAAAAAAAAAAATTAAAAATGTATGTAAAATATGTCCAAGTGATTGATAAGTATGCTGTGTTTGCAAGCAACCCGATGTTTTTGGGCAGCATTGCCAAATAAATAAAGCATTTCTCTCTCTCTCTCTCTTCTCCCAATTTATTTATCATTAAATGCTTCTATAAGTGTTCTTTTATAATTGATCCCCAGAAATAAACATAAGTTTTTATGTTAAATTATTTAGTGAATATTTGAAGATAAATATTATGAAGACCAATTTCATGATCATAAATAAAAATAAATCTGACAAGTTATCGAACAAAAAACTGGCAATCAATAATACTATTGTAGCACAAGTTCATACACATAAATACCAAGGAATGTGGATTAACAGCAATGGGAGATATGTCAAAGAGAAAAAAATTAGAACTGAAATTGCAAGATTGGTCTTGATCAAAATGAGGAAGCATTTCTCTAACAGAAATCAAATCATTGGAACTTGAGTCAGAATGTTGAGATGTTATGTCTTTTCTACTTTGCTGTACGGGATGGAAGCCTGGACAATGAAGCAAGCTGATCAATGCATTTGAGATGTGGTGCTACTGCAGGATACTAAATATACCAAGGGAAGATAAGATGTCCAACATAAAAGTATTAAGAAGAATTTGGAAAGATTAAGAAGTCTTGGAAACCATTATATCAATAAAGTTGCAGTATTTGAACATCTTATGAGAGGAGAAAAATATGAAATGATACAGGGATCTTTAACAAACATCTGACATCACACAGGCTCAGGACCAATTTGATATGTCCCCTCTGAAGGACAGCATAATTAAGGATTTTTTTACTACCAATATAAAATCCTAGGAACACCTATGGGGTTTGAACCTGTGATCTTTGACATAGAAGGCTGTTATACTAGCCACCCTCCTACAGGTGATCCCGCTATAAAAGGTTTTAGTAACCTTGTAATATTCCATTTTACATACAAGATATAATAATAAAAAATAATAGGGTGGCAAGTATAACATCCTTCTGTGACCAAGGTCATGTGTTCAAACCGCAGGTGGTCCTAGGATTTTTTAATGGGAGTATAAAATGCTTAGTTATGCCTTCCTTCGGATGGAACGTAAAAACGAGCCTGTACGATGTCAGGTATTCATTAGACTCTGATCCTAATTAAACCTGGATAGGCAAAATCTAGGACTCCCACTGTAACATCGTCCGATTAGCCACAGTAGCATAAAGTGATGTTAAATATAAACAATAAACAAACATTCTAATAGTATATAATTGCTGTGTTCACTGACAAAATCACAGTCATTAAATTGGTAATTTTTTAACATTTTAAAAATATTAGATTAAAGGGCAAATGTTACTTGACTCGGACCAACAACAGACATCATATTGCCATGGTGATTTCCAACCTAACACAGAAGAGGAAAATGAAGAAGAAGTGAACAATTTCTGTATTATCTTTAAATTGGTCCTAACTCACACATTTTTAAAATAAATATTATTTAATTAATTTTCGCTTATTTAAAAATATAGATATCTCAAAGGAATCTCATTGAGACGAACTAAAATCTAAAAGGACAGATTTAAACCCAGGCCAATATATTTATTATATCAACAAGGTTTAGTAACCGTGTAATATTTTATTTAGCTGCGCCTTCATTAGCAGCGGTTACACTAAACCGAGCTGAGCGAGGTGTTAGCGGGCAGTTTAGCAATCGAGTAGAAGGCGCTAAAAAAAAAGATTTGTTTGTCCTAAATTTAGTCTATTCAGGTTTAATTGAGATATGGATCTTTAGCGAGTACCTGGCATCGCACAAGGGCTTTTTACGTCCCCTCTGAGGTGCGGCATAACTAAAAATTTTTCACTCCCATTAAACAATCCTAGGGCGCTAAAAAGGTTTAAGTGTCCTTGTACTATTTTATTTTACACATTAGGAAGAATACTAAAAATGAGTCATTAGAAAGGGTTATAACAAATATGTATGTATAATAAAATATATATATATATATATATATATATATATATATATATATATATATATATTATATATGTTAATTCTCTAATGAAAACGAGGAAAAAAGAAAGAATCAAGAGTAAGAAAGAACTCGAACAGGCCGGAGCTGAGAGCTGTGACCCAGTTGGTCGTTCATTGACGATTCATCAGGCAGCAACTTGAGATATGCTACCTGCCACGGAGGAATGCTAAGATTCACTACTTTCTTTGGTGGGCCATCAGGGAAAGCTAATTTGACAGCTGGTTCCTGTTTCGATCATCTAAGCTATGCATAGAGGAATATAATAATAAGAAATATTATTCATGTTAGATTGAATATAACGCAAGTTTAAACTGGCCATACATATTGTAAGATTGATGAGTAATCCTTTCTTTAAGAATTAATCTAAGATTTTTATGATTTTATACATTCCTGTATTGTTTATTTTATGAATAGATTAGTGAAAGTAAAAAAAAAACATTTTCTTCTGAATATTTTCTCTATCGGCCAATTTTCAATGAATCGTTTAAATTAGTTGGTAATGAGGTGTTTGGGTTTGCAAAGTGATAGTATTTCATGTTGCTGTCATGAAAACACTCTCAAACTGTCAAGTTTTGTATGATAGTTGACAGTATCGTCGCTAATGTAACAGCTAACCGCCACGAAATAACTTTTTTTTTTGTTATCAACCTACCTCGCCTTTTAAGCTATAACCAAGGGGTTTTTCGGGCTAGGGGATGAGGGCGGAGGATTCTGGCCAGCCCGAGACGCGATCTCGGACACTTCGCCCACTAACGTCAGATATAATCTCATAATATTAACTTCTTGATCGAGGTTTATGAAATTATAACATTTAATTGTTATTACAACACTAACAAATTAGTAGTAATCATGTGCCAAAACCACTTGGGCATACGCTCTACAGATTAGCAGTAAATCTGGTGACAGAGCTATGGCGTATGAAAAGCATCTGATTGAACTCATTAAAATTAGAATCTGCTGTCTTATTTATTTTTACATTTTTCTATTTGGATCTGTCAGAAGCTATGCGATAATAACAAATGTGATAGAAAAACGTAAGCACCAGACATGATAGGCATAGGGAAGGAAATTGCCCAGCAGAACCCCATCCTAGATTTAATTTAGCAGAGGTCTCTCATCCAGCTTCTTTTGGCCCTTCTTCTAACAAACATTACAGCTATTGACATGTCGTTTATAAGTCTATTGTCGTGTCCGTGCAGAATAATAGACTTATAAATCTGATGTCTTGAAAAGCGTTTTATAATAATAATAATAAATAACAATATATCTATATAATCTATATTGATATTCAAAAACTGGTGCCGCGTTATGACAAGTGCCTCAAAATTCGTGGAAATCATGTAGAAAAGTAGATTAAGGTACAGGCTTTCATGTAAAAATAAAATTATTGCGATATCTTTGCGTCTTTTTTTAATTCCAAACATGCTTCGTATTTTAGAGGAAGAAAATTTTAAATATTTATGATCGCCGTTGTAGGCTACTTCAATACTTACTAGACAAACGGTCAAACCTTCCTCTGAACTACAAATGACTCATCTACATGACTATTATAAGACCAATCTAGACTTACGGAGTAGAGCTTTAGGGCTCTACTAAGCCATCAAATTCTTCCCGCATCCAATCCTTTACAATCCAAAATCCTTCGTAAAATCCTCAACGCTCCTCTCTTTGTCACGAATAAACTTATCCATAAAGACCTTAATGTTCCCTATGTTACTGATTTGGTCCGGACCAGGTATCAATCCTTCCATAACAAACTCCATTCGCACTCTAACCCACTAGTTTCAATCCTTTCTTCCTCCTCAATTCTGGATAATCCTCCGAGGCGCCTGAAAAGGAAATGGCTCCGGGATCTTCTAGTTTAGAATATTTTTAGAGTGCTTCCAATGGTAAGCTTCTCTACATGTATATCATGTCATTGTATTATATAACTATCACATTTGCTTGATGTATTTTTTTTGTTAATACAGTTGCAAATACCAATAAAATGTTTTAAAAAATATATATATATATACATCAAATCAAAATCGGTATAGCCGTTTTTGAGAAAATCGTAATAAGGTCCAAAAGGCATTGTATAAAGTGGCTCTTTTGGTTAGCTGATTTTGATGAAAAAGTTACTGTAACATCTTGTGCTTATAGTTGTCTTAAATATGAATATTGACTTTCGTACGACTTTTAGTTTTTGCGCTAGACTTATAACACTCACACACGCGGGACTTGGTCATTTGGACTCAGGGGACCCTAAAATGTGTATTTACGGTGAAAACTTGAATTCGAAAATTTTCACAATCGCAATTATTTCCCTTACTGTATATTTCATATATAGGTAAGTGAAAGTGAAAAAGAAAAGAAAGCTCATGCTTGGTGATTTAATACATTTGGAAGAAAGAGGAAATATATTTCAAATAAACAAATTTCTATCTCAAAAGAAACCGTATTATTATGCAGTCGTTCTACGAACGAACTATGATAATTAGATGGCTGACCCATTAGCGAAAAAGAAACATAGCGAACCGTTATCAGATGGCACAGTTAACTACCTCAGGCTATCATTCCCTGATTATTAAATATTGAAACATCAATTTTTTTTATTTAACACGTTAAGTACCACGTCAGCTGACAGCGTATAACATAATATAGAACTACAAAATCTACACTGTTTTAAGAAATTACAGAAAATTTATATTGACTTTGATTCATTACAGGATCAGTGGATTTCATTAAAACATGACAAACAAAATCTGGTGCGGGCAACACACGACTTTCACTTACCTCGATTTTTAAAATCAATAAAAGAATTTTCAAATACAGTTAGAGATAAAATACGTGAAACTATTAAGGAATTAATCAAATTGAATTTATATAGAAGCATGTGTTTTATTAAAAAATCTATTTTATTATTATCTAAAATAATCAGTTAGTTTTATCTTCTTCTCATCACTCTCTATTAACTTCTAAAAGCTTGTGTATGAGATGATATTTTTTCTAAAATCTTTAGCTTTCCAACGGTATATCATACATGTATATTACTGCTCTTATGTTCAAAAACGAAAAATTTCATTAAAAATATATTTTTTCTGTTTTCTCCTTTAGTTGGGTATCGAATTTATTCAATTTATATATTTACTTGTTTTTCATCAGCGTTAACAAGATAATCTAGTTATTATTATTGAATATAAAAAATTAAAGGTACTTTAGGGGAAGAAAATTTAAAATATCGGAATTTAAGCCCTGTCAGACCATTTTTATCCAAATAAAACCTACATGATATTAAAGCCCATTAAATTTTACATCGATATAGCGAGTTTAATCAAAATCGTCAGAACCGTTTTTGTGAAAATCGAAAAAAGGTGCAAAATGCATGGTATAAAGTGCCTCTTCTGGTAAGCTCATTTTGATGAAAAAAGTTTTGTCACGTCTCGGGCGTATAGTTGTCTTAAATATGAAATTTCAGTTTCATAGGACTTACCGTTTCCGCCCGGGAGTTACCACACACACACACACAGACCTTTTTGCGGGACTTGGTTATTTGGACTCAGGGGACCCAAAACGTGTATTTCCGTTGAAAACTGGAATTCGAAAATTTTCACGATCGCAATACTTTCCTTACTATATATAGTAAGTGAAAGTAATAAAAACGGTTCTCCTTTACATGTACGAGGCATGTTTTTTTAAGTAAGTACCGTTTTGGAATTAAAAAAAGACGTGCAAAGATATCGCAATAATTTTATTTTTACATGAAAGCCTGTACTTAAATCTAATTTTCTACATAATTTCTATGAATTTTGAGGCACTTGTCATAAGGCGTCTCCAGTTTTTGAATACCCTCCTCAAAAAATTCTGCCTCCTGACTAGTTAACCACTGCATCACAAATGTTTTGACTTCTTTATCGTCTTGATTGCAATCCAGAACAAAAGAAGTTGAGTAAGGGTATCGTTTTGCTGCATGACAATGCCCGTCCACATGTGGCTAATCGGAACAAAGATCTCATCAAATCATTTAAATTGGAAACTCAATCATCCTCCATACAGCCCTGATCTGGCGCCCAACGACTACCATTTGTTCCTGCACTTGAAGAAACACCTGGGCGGTCTGCGTCTTCAAGACGATAACGAAGTCAGAAAATTTGTGATGCAGTTGTTAACAAGTCAGACGGCAGAATTTTTTGAGGAGGGTATTCAAAAACTGGTGCCGCGTTATGACAAGTGCTACATGGAAATTATGTAGAAAAGTAGATTATGCTTTCATGTAAAAATGAAATTGCGATATCTTTGCACGTCTTTTTTTAATTCCAAAAGGGTACTTACTTAAAAAACATGCCTCATATTACAAAATGTGAGACAACTCGCTCAGTCCTTTTCCTTAGTCCATTACTCTGCAATAATTTGTTACATTTTTTTCACAACATGCATTATTTTCGTTATTGTTACTTTTACTTACTTAGATATGAAATATAAGTAAGGGTAAGTATTGCAATCGTGAACATTTTCGAATTCCAGTTTTTAACCGAAATACACGTTTTCGTTGAGTCCAAATAACCAAGTCGTCCAAAAAGGTCGCTGTTTCCTTGTATTTGTTATAATTCTAGCACGAAAACAAAAAGTCGCACGTAACTGACGCGAAATTTCATATTCAATACTACTAAACGCCCAAGATGTTTTAGCAACTTTGACATCAAAATCAGCTTAGTGGTACTTTATTCCATACATTTAGCATCTTTTTACGATTAACTAAAAAAAAAAAAAAATGCTATAACGATTTTGATAAAACTCACTATAGTCAATTTAATATGACATAATTTTCATTCTGATTGAAACAATCTGACAGGGCTTAAATGGCGTATTTTTGTATTTTTTTCCTCCAAAGTACGTTTAATTTTGTAATCCTGAAAGAATAACTATATCATCTTGCCAGCATTGACAAATAACGTCTTAATATACAAGTTGAACGAATTTGATGACCACTAAAGGATAAAAGAGCAAACATATTTTTTTTAATGTAATTTTTGTTTTTTGTATATTAAGTATACGTTACTGGGAGTGGCTAGCGCTCTAGTCTCGCATACTACTACAGGTTGCGAGTTCGAATCCCAGTCCCGACGGGGCTTTTATAATGATGTAATTAAATGGGGATCACTCGCAGCCTCTCCCCGGATACGTGGACCCGTCAGCCAAATGGTGGCCACTTCAAAATTAGGCGTAGGAGTGATGACCCTACACTACGAATTTCATCGTGAAACGCGAGTGTAATCTCCCAGGGAGTTGGCCCGTCGTGCCACTGAAAAAAAAAAAAATACTAATATAGACGTATAATTTACTGTTGGAAGAGAAATATTTTAGAAAAAGCATTATCTTATTTACTAAGTTGTAAAAATAAATTTTAAACGACGAACAGAGTATAAACTTATAATTGCTTATTATACATAACAATATAGTTATTATAATTATTTAATCCAAATCATTTGTTTCCAACAAAACTGAATACAATTTTTATTCTAATTAACTTAAAACTGTTTTCCTAAACTTTAAGTTTATGTAATAATTCTTCAATTGATTTTAATAGCCGAGGTAAGGAAGTCATGTGTGCTCCCACACCAGATTTTTATATATATATATATATATTCTTGTAATTCTGTTTTTTTTTTTTCAATTTAGTAATGGTGAAGTTCTGCTTCGTATTATCCTTATATAAGTTGCAATTATTCATAACCATAGTATTTAAACTATAATTTATTATAAATTCTGTATACGTCGTAAATCCCTGATTAAGTTAATTATAAACGCATAAAAATATAAATAAAAATATTTAAAGATGTAATGGGAGTAATTATTTTACTCACGCGATAAATGACATCCAATACTCATAATTAAAAAAATAATTTTTAATTTATCTTAATTAGATCAAGAGTTATAGAATTTTGGCCATTAAATCGTGATTTTGTCTTCCTCGAAAAACCGCAAGGCGTTTAACGAGTTAAGGAAGTTCCTGAACATTTAAATGAGGAACTTAAATTTTTAAGCACTATTTGACTTATATGAAAGACTTTTATCATTTTACTTTTTCAACTCTCATCCCTTGGTCAAAATCCGTACAGTACCTAGGCATAACATTAGACAAATCTCTTACGTTCACAGACCATATCAATAGAAAAACTGATAAAGCCAAAAAATTAATATTTAAAATGTTTCCATACTTCAAAAGAAAATCCCATTTGAGCTCTCATAACAAATTAATAATATAAAAATCAGTTATTCGCCCGTTAATTACATACGCCTCGCCAGTCTGGAGCTCAACCTGCTTGACTAACTACCAAAAACTTGAAAGAATTCAAACTCTATCAATGCGGATAATTAACAATTACTCCCGCTACACTAAAATAACATCTATGCTCCAGGACTTGCAGCTTCCAACAATTAAACATTTTGTCCACATTCAAACAGCTTCTTACTTCAGTAAAACACCAGCCTCCAAAAATCCATTAATAAAGGAAATCGGTAACTATAATAAAACATCTCTAAAACGCTACACTCATAAAAGAACTAAACATGTGTTACTAACTTAAGCTAGTTCATTTTAATTTCTAATTTTATATCATCAACTGTGTTATCTGTTTTTATTAGTAGGTTTTTGTATAACTTTTCCTACAACCATATATAATCACAATTTAATTTTACCACTAACTATAGATTAGTTAATTAGATTATAACTACCAAATGAACCAAACATTTGATGATTGTAAGGATGTCTCATCCTTAATCATTTATAAATATTTTGTCAATATGTAAAAATGTAAATAAAGTTTATTTTATTTTATTTTATCATTTTACTTTCATTTTTCTATATATGAAATAATTATATCGATATGGAAATTATTGCAGTTATGCACATTTTACATTTAAAATACTGTTTTTCCAGGTACCATTTGTACGAATGGCCTAATCGTCTATATGTAAATTATTTACTTCCATAAGATGGTATGCTAAGGGCAATAGTAATTACACAGTTAAACTATCGTAATTGTTTTCCATAATCCTGATGTATGGAGGAGTAAAATGTATTCCACATCTTCAGCACATGTTGGAACACAATATCTCAACCCTTGAACCTGCTTATTCCCTCCTACAGAACTTCATCCTTTATAAGATTCTTCGTCATTCGTCGATCTTTATTTCGGAATGGCTTAGCCATTTCCATCCAATCCCAAACTACGGAATGAATTATTTCTTATAACTGTAATACTCATTGTCCAATAACGTTATTGACTGTATCATTTCTTAATAAATCAATTATTGATGAAAAATAAATCTTAAACTTCCTTCAAGCATCAACCATTCATCCGTTCCCTTTGAGCATCAATCTACCTTGCCTTAATAAGTTTGACTATTTAGCCTGAAATTCTTTGTTGCTGATCCTCTCATAATATTTCACAGTAAAAAGACTTACGTGGAACAAAGAAAAGAACTCAACCGCCGATTCGGTCAGTTATACAGACTACTAAACAGTATATCTCATTTTACAGTTAATTACTTATAAACAAGACAGTAGTGAAACATATAACACCAAACGCATAAAATCCTTCCAATCCAAATTCCTTCGAACAATAGTTAATGCTCCTTATTACGTTGCCAACTGTACCCTACACCAAGACGTTAATATTCCATTTATTTTAGACCTGGTGCCATCCAAATTTTCCAAACTTCATCAGAACTTTACTCATCATAAATTTATATAGACGTAAGTTATAGTTACAAGAATTCCATTATTAAACTTCCAAAGAAAATCAGAAATTGACCCAACCGGAGATCGGAGATAAACAAAAATTAAGGTCAGTAATATGAATAGTATATTATTTTTATATAAATTAATGTAGAACTGATTATCATAACAGTTTGCAACGTTTCAAATAACAATAATTCATTTCCAAAATTTATAACAACTTTAATACTTAATATTAATACAGGTCAATAATAATTAAAATCTTTTATTCTTTATTTTTTAAAATAATTAATTGAATAAGTCACTGTATCTTACTTTCACTTACCTATATATGAAATATATAGTGAGAGAAGGTTTTGAGATCGTGAAAAATTTCTGAATTTGAGTTTTCACCGGAAATACATATTTTAAGGGCCCCTAAGTCCAAATAACCAAGTCCCTCAAAAGGTCTGTGTGTGGTAAGTCTTGTTACTTGCTATAACATATCGGGCTTAAGAATGAAATATCAGTTTCATAAGATTCGCACATGACTTACAGTCCTATAAAACTTAAATTTCATATTTAAGACAACTATACGACCGAGAGGTAACAAAACTTTTTTCATCAAAATGAGCTTACCAGAAGAGACACTTTATATTATGCATTTTGCACCTTTTTTCGATTTTCTCGTAAACGGTTCCAACGATTTTGATTAAACTCGCTATGTCGATGTACAATTTAATGGACTTTAATATCATGTAGATTTTATTCTGATTAAAATGGTCTGACAGGGCTTAAATGCAGATATTTTAAACTTTCTTCTTCTAAAGTATCTTTAATTTTGTAGATTCAATAAAAATAACTATATTATCTTGTTAACGCTGATAAAAAATGGTAAATATACAAATTGAATAAATCCGATACCCAACTAAAGGAGAAAACAGAAAAAATATTTTTTAATGCAATTATTCGTTTTTGAACATAAGAGCAGTAATTAACATGTATGATATACCGTCGGAAAGCTAAAGATTTTAGAAAAAATATTATCTCATACACAAGCTTTTAAAAGTTAATAGAGAGTGATAAAATGAACATAAAACTATCTGATTATTTTGGATAATAATAAGATAGATTTTTTAATGAAACACATGTTTCTATAGAAATTTAATTTAATTTATTACTTTCACTTACTATATATAGTAAGGAAAGTATTGCGATCGTGAAAATTTTCGAATTCCAGTTTTCAACGGAAATACACGTTTACACGTTTTTCTTATTATGGTAGCTTCATCACGAATTCAGAAGAAAATACCTACGTGACATCTTTTTTTACTTTCACTTAATATATGTAGTAATGGAAAGTATTGCGATCTTGACAATTTTCGAATTCCAGTTTTCAACGGAACCAAGTCTCGCAAAAAGGTCTGTGTGTGTGGTAACTCCCGGGCGGAAACGTGTATATTGAAAATTCTTTAATTGATTCTAAAAACGGAGGTAAGTGAAAGTCGTGTGTTGCCTGCGCCAGATTTTTTTTTTGTTAAAACATGCGGTGAGGAATAAATGTCATCAATAGCCTAACATTTCTGCCTAAAACCGCATGGTAGTATCCGATACTTTCCTCAGCGTATTCCGAGATCCGGCTAGTTAGGATCTAATAGTATTGACGAACAATATTAATATTCAATGTAATAGATGCATCGATTAATAATTTATAAAAGTGAACGCTAAAAGTGAAGAGCCATCAGATTGTGGTGGGAGTGGAGGCAGGAGAGGGTTGCTATATATTCCACCGAAGACCGCCGTATCGTCAGTCATGGTCCGCTCTTTGTTGGTTCTACTCCTCGCAGCTTGTGCCGCAGCCCAGGTAATTATATCGATTTGTATTATCAATATAATAAAATATCGATTTATTAATAACAATAGAAAACATAACTGAATTTTGGACAGTGTCAAAGTATCTTTCAACACGCATTCTACTTTACTCCAGAAATGCTGGATTTGGAACGGGTAATTGGGACATGTGTTTAGGGTGCCAACTTTTTTAAATATTATATATATAAATATATATATATATATATATATATATATATATATATATATATTTATTTATTTATTTTAACGGAATAACGTTTATATTTATTTTGGTTATGTGTGTACTTCATATTTTATTGAAATTTACAACTGAGCATAAATACAATAATTAAATGTGCTATATCGAGATAATTGGCGGGAAAAATTTTGAGAAAAATTTATCCAGCGGTAACACTTCAATGATTATTTGATTAGAAGATCTCGTGGCCACCGTCTTTTCAGGCATCTCAAAAGATTATCAGGAAGAGATGTAGATGATAGAGGTTATAGACAAGCGGGTTTGTGCGGGCTGCTAGTTTGGAATTAAATGAGGTGTATTTATTTTGAGCTATGTCCTCAACTAGTGGGATATTTAGGTCTCTATGGATGAGTTTATTATTAACAAAGTAAGGAGCATCGTGGATTAATCGAAAGATTTTGGATTATAAGGATTGGATGCGGGAGGAGTTTAATTTTGGTTTTGGAATTTAAAATATAATTCTTATAATTCTGTGGCGGTCGTGAATAAGTGGTTAAGTCAAAATCTTTCATTTTACAGGTGAGCGACTTAAACTTTACGTAATACTAAAATAGAGTTATTAATTACAGCTTTCTTTCCACCTGAAATTTCTTATACCAAGAAATTTCTTTAACCAATATAACACGACGTAGAAGAAGGAGTTTTCTAGTTTTTCACGACCGCCACAGAAATATAAAAAATAAAATAAAATAATTATAAAATTCATTTAAAATATAATAAAACTACAACGATATAACAGCAAAATCACCTTATTCTGACCAATATTAAAGCATCCTGGGCTTCATATCTGTTTTTCGTGAGTTGTTGGTAACACGTTCTATTGTTATTGGAATTTTAAAAATATTTCATGCAGCTGAAAAAAAATCGGCAACAATGCGGGCAACACACGACTTTCACTTACCTCCGTTTTAAAAATCGATTAAAGAATTTTCAAATACAGTTAGAGATAAAAATTAGTGAAACTATTAAAGAATTAATTAAATTGAATTTATAGAGAAAAATGTGTTTTATAAAAAAATCAATTATATTATTATCTAAAACAATCACTTAGTTTTATCGGCTTTTCATTACTCTTTATTAACTTTTACAAGCTTGTGTATTAGATAATATTTTTTTCTAAAATCTTTTGCTTTCCAACGGTATATTACACATGTATATTACTGTTCTTATGTTCAAAACAAAAAATTGCATTAAAAAATATTATTTCAGTTTTTTCCATTACCTGGGTATCGAATTCATTCAATTTATATATTTACATGTTTTTCATCAGTAGTAACCAGATAATATAGTTATTTTCATAGACTCTTTAAAATTAAAGGTGCTTTAGATGAAGAAAATTTAAAATACCGGCATTTAAGCCCTGTCAGACCATTTTAATCAAAATAAAACCTACATGATGTTAAATCCTATTAAGTTTTACATTGATATAGTGAGTTTAAAAAGGTGCGAAATGTATGATATAAAGTGGCTCTTCTGGTAAACTCATTTTGATGAAAAAGATTTTGTAACGTCTCGGGCGTATATTTGTCTTAAATATGAAATTTCAGTTTACCACACACACACACACACAGATCTTTTTGCGGGACTTGGTCATTTGGACTCAGGAGACCCTAAAACGTTATGTACTTAGTGTATAACATTAAGTTATACCTAAAACCCTAAAATAACTTACTTTTATTTAGGTCTAAAACTTTACTAACAAAGGGAAAAATGTTTTGAATAAATGCAAGTATGCTTATTTTTACTATGTAAATTTGATATAAAATAATTGTGATCCGACATTAAACACTTTTATCAAAAAGGCACAAATGTAAATAGAAAAATAACACAAAATGGATCATTCGCGAGTGGTTAGAGCTAGCTTAATATAAAAATCGTTAGGACGGTATTTCTGATGGCAGTAACATGTAAAACTCGGTTTCGCAACCTATATTCTCGCCAAAATATTGGTTTTCAAGATCGATCTTCACACAATACTCCCACCTACGTATTGGTCTATGACTAGGACGTATATGTCATATAGTATATGTTAATTAAATAGATACAAATATTAGTTTTCCTTCTTACAGACGGATGTCCTGGACTGCTTGGCCTTCGGCCCAGAGGGCTGCATGGAGCAGGAGCTGTCGAGGGCACTCCACAACGCGGAGCACCTCTCCGTCATCAGGTTCACCAGGCACCTGTCCCTCATCGCCAACAATAATCAGGTAAGAAAGATCGATTTTTATCGATTCCTCGAAGCATTATATACGTATTAAAACAGAAAAATAATTAAAAATCGATACCATTAGTTTTCCTCGATGAATATTATGGAATTAAGTCTCAAAAATTAAAAAAAAAAAAAAGGCATTATGAGTCTTCCTGATGATTGGAAGACGATAATTTAGTCAAACGGTCCATATATAGCACATTTAATCAACGAATTATTATTATTATTAAGTCAGCTTTACAACCCGCAAGGGAGACTTGGCTTCCTCTACCAGCAATCGCCAAGCGGCCCCTATCCTGTGCTGCTGCCATCAATTGAGACGTTGATTTCCAAAAGGTACTAAAGGACATTTTTTATGAAATTAATTTTTTTACATATTTGTATTCTCATCATTTAGTTTTATCTAAATATTCTATTTGATGTTATCTAATGAATTCTCAAGTCCTTAAAAAACGCGATTTAGAAATGCGGTCATTTTCTAAAAGTACTAATTACGCATTTATTTTCGTTCCAAATCATTCTAAAAAAAATCATTTCATAACTTTAATATGATGTTATTATTATAGTAAAAAAATAATTCTAAATTTCAAGGCAAAAAGACCCAAATTAGCTAGTTTAATAATATAGTAATGAGAGATTTTCGCACTTCCTGTAAAATTTCCTGGAATGGATATAGTACCTTTTGGAAACCAACGTCCCAATTGCCTCACTCCGATGGTCATTAAATCACGACCACCGCAATCTGGGTCTCTCAACTTTTCGTCGTCCAAACTGCTCCTCCGTCAGTATTTTCTTCGGTATTGAATTATCAAGCATCCGTGCGAGGTGTCCTGCCCACCTTAACCAATGATAATTGCAACAATGTCAGTATCGTTATCGAGGCCATAGATCTCTATATTCCTGCTTCTTGTCCATTGTCTATCCTCAGATGTGGGTTCATAGATTTTTCTTAGTATTTCTCTTATAAAAGTTAGGACGTCTCTCTCATTTGTATTTGCCGTGGTTCAGGTCCGAACCATAAGTAAAAACAGGGTGGGTGACGGTTTTTTTGTAGAGAATTACGTTAGTGCGTTGCGAGACAAGTTTGCTTGATAAGTAAGAGCGGAGTCCACAATAACAACCATTCTCTGATATACTTATTCTAAAATAAATATCGTATCCCAAAGAGGGAAGAAACTTATGGGACAGCCCAATATACAAATCACAGGTCAACTGTCAAGTCAAAACTTTTTTTGGGATTTATTCTTTGTAAAGAAGATGGTCGTTCATTTTTAGCGAGAATAAACCTTGCATTTCAGTGTGTTTGTTTACTCATCTCTTTACTGTAATGTTTATCACATATACAATATGAGTTACGATGTTTTAGATGAAGTTGCATACTTTTGTTTAGCAACTTTAAGAATTAATTAGAGTTTTCTGGTCCATATTTTGCAGAATGATCCTGAACCCAAACCGGAAGGAGAAGAGCAAACCTTGGAACGCTTAGAGAGGTACCTCTATGGACATTCCCTCAGGTTGGGAAATTCCGGAAAGTTAGTGAAGGAGCCAGAGGACTCATCCCTTCTTCCTTCCTGTCTCAGCTCCCGACCTCCCTCACCGTGCCTTTGGCTCAGGAAGAGTTCCTGAAGTAAGTTTAGATAATATTGAGAACTGTAAAAATTTGATTAATAGTTTCTGGAGGATTGTAACACGCATATCTAGAAACATTGATAAAATAAATATCGTATCCATATACTGTTAAAATTCAGTAATGTTGATTAAAGATCTCGTTAACAATCTGACTAAAGTAAACATCTAGAAAGATTCTAAATGCCCTAGTACGGTCACAGTGCCAAAAATCCTAATTTCATATACCTTAAAGTAACATTACACCTAAAAGTTCTTGTAATAATGGAACTTAATGCAGGTGGTTCTAACATGTCAACAACCTTCAATCAGTTTCGGAAGAAAAGTATATTTTGATTAATTGTTAAATACCTTTTTGCGTAGTGATTTCTTCTGCAATCCTATGCTAATACGTAATCCTTTGCTTTTTATTATTATTATTGCCATTATTTATTTTAAATTAAAAACAAAAACTTTTGATTTCTTCCCAAAATATTAGAGTTACGTTTCAAGATACGTATAATATATTATCTGTATGTACGTAGTGGTTGTATGTCTATGCATAGGATAAAACTAAAAATTGGTTTTGGGAGCTACTGAAGTTAATAAAAGTTCAACCAATTATTTTATTTTTTGTAAAACTATTCGAAGTAAAATTCAGAAGACAAATGCACCAGAATAATATAAATTATATATAACAAAACTCTTAAGATGGGGTTGGTATTCGTCCAATGAAATTAGTAGAATTTGTTCTTTGACTTCGGAGATAAAAGTATTTTGCGCATCCAAACTTTGGACTTCATTTTTGCTTTTCTGACCAAGCGCAGCCTCTAAAAAATACAAAAATTGTTTTGTAACTAATGTCTGATGTTTTCGTTTGCCATTTCTGGAAAACGTGTTGAAATTAAATAATATAATACGCATGTTTGACAGGGGTTGGAAAAAACTTAATATTATGCTGATATTAAGTAATATTAAATTTCATTTAAATCCTTCGTCCAAGTCCCAAAAAGCTTGTTCGCGACCTTCATACCGGTATATTAAGTCTCATCGGACCACATCTTCGACAGATCTTTCCTTATCCTATCCTCGTCTGTATGGCTTTTTTTCCATTTATATTCGTCATTCGAATACTCCTCCAACGTTCAAACCCTGTTTATCACAACGCTTCCTGATTCCAAAGAACAGTAATTGATAAGTTGCTGTAAATAAAAATCTGGTGCGGCAACAAACGACTTTCACTTACCTCCATTTTTAAATCTATGAAAGAATTTTCCAAACACTTTAGAGATAAAAATACGTGAAACTACTAAGAATTAATTAAATTGAAATTATATAGAAACAGTTAAAGTTGGTAAAATCATAAAAGAACAAATCATTATCGGTATACATAAAACAACACTATAGTCTGTGTGTGCCTATTGCATTGAATTAATGGCTTGGGGGTCGAAGTACGAATAAATCAACAAATTATATCTATTAGTTTAATGAAATAAATAGATTTGGGAAAATTAATGGTTCGTGGTTTTTCTTTTTGTTAGCGGTTATCAATTAACAGCGCTCCATTCCTCTGTCCATCAATAAATTCCTATCCCCAAATACTTACAATATATATATGCTATTTCTCACGATTTCACTATTGCTGTAAATTTTTTTTATTACCATTGGATATGAACATATTTTAGTTTTTTGTTTTTTTTTAGTTTTGCGTTTTTTATGTTTTCTAAATTATATTATAAGCTAATTATTAGACTGTTAATTTATTATTATTCCATTTTCTTTGTTATTCTCCTTTATGTTTTTACAACTATTATAATTAATTATAATATTCTAATTTAATTTAGTTGTGATATTATTCTGAAGAGACTTGTTCCAGAATAAATAAAGAATTTATAATTTGTTTATTTAATATGGAGTACTCACAAAGAAAGGACCCCAAATGTGTCACACCAATTTTGATGGAATTTTTAAAGCTAAAACTAGACCATTAAACCATTAAGCCTCGCAAAATATTAATTGGCCAACATGCCAGTAGTCGTGTAAAAAATCGAAACGTTTGCATGCAAAAAAACACATTTTATTTTAATATCTCCGGTTTTAGTGTAGGTATGAAAATAAGTTTGGTGCCAAAATCTACCTCTTTTAAAGGAATAATTAATAAGATAAGCGATTAAATATATTTATTTTTATGCTTGGTAATAAACCCTAAAAAATATAGATAACCTCGTAAAAACTGTATTTTTAATGTTTTTAATAAAACGATGTTACTCACTCATGAAAAGCAATTTTTAAAGTTTTTAAGAAATCTTATTAGAAATACTGTTTTTGACGAGATTATTTATATTTTTAGAATTATCGTAAATCACAATAATTAAAGTATTTTCAAATGGCTTATTTTTTAAATTATTTCGCTTTGGAATAGGGTAATTTTGACACAAAAATTATTTTTCTAGCTTCACTAGAACGAGATACTAAATAAAATGGTTTTTTCGCGCACAAACTTTCCAATTTTTTTACACGACTCCTGGGAAGAGTTGGTCCCTAATATTTTGCAGAGTCTAATGGTTTAATGTCTAGTTTAACCTATAGAAAATATCATCAAAATCGTCGGACGATTTTGGATTCTCCCCTTGTTGAGATTGATGAGGCTTTGAAGTACCAGGAGTATTATTTTAGCTATAATATGAACTTTAAGTAGCTCCTCCCAATTGCTAAGCCCTCCTGTTATCCTGATACCCTTCCTCCGCAGGACGAGGGATGATCAAGAAGCTGGTGCTCCCGTTCCTCCTCGGACTGAAGTTCAAGGCCACCGCCGTGATGCCGATCGCCATCGCCCTCATCGCGCTGAAGACCTGGAAGGCGATGACCCTCGGCCTCCTCTCCATCGTCCTCTCGGCCGCCCTCGTCATCTTCAGGCTCACCAGGCCCAAGGTCCTCAACTACGAAGTGGTCGTACCCCCAGCACACACCCACCATCACATCGTGGACGAGCACTACCAGGCCAGGGCTGCCAACGACCTAGCCTACAGGGCACACCGACGATAGTACTCCACCCCTTCTCACCGGCCTGTCTGTCTGTCAATGTCTAAATATTTATTTAATTTATTCTGTAAATAAAGTGTGTATTTAAGTTTATATATTGATCTTCTGTTTACCCATCCTCTTCCAATTTCTTGGTACTTTAAGACCGATGGTTCCAAACAAATATTTTTGAGGATACCAATCAGTACATTGGCAAAGACCTCCAAAATTAAAAAAAATTGTGGATATACATGTATATGTATGTATCTATTTTTAAGATATGTCCTCGGCACACCGAAGAGGTCTCATGTGACCCATTTATACAGCGAGTTAAAGTGGCTCCTTCCCTCTATCCGCAGACAATATTTCCTAGGATCATACCTTTACCAAACCATCCACTCCCAGCTACCTCCCTATGTCCCCAGTCTTCTGCAATTCAAATCGTCAATCCACTCCCTCGAAACAAGATCACGCCATTCTGACCTTTATATTCCTATCCATAGAACAACAAAATTTGATTATTCCTTTCTTGTCCGCTTTACTACTCTCTGGAATTCCTTACCTACTCATATTCGCCATGCTTCATCCCTACCATCATTCAAGTCTCAGCTGTTCCAGTACCTACTGTCATCCCAAACAGACGCTTAACAAGTCTGATATTTTAATTCATAAAGAAAATTTATTATTTATTGTTTATATTAAACTCAGTTAATGAATATGTTATTATGAACCAGTTTCAATCTTTTATTTTATTCAACGCTTTAATCTATAAGATGTTATGTATATTAAATCTTTTATTTTATTTCCTCTTTTATATACTTTAATCCATTTTTATTTCCTGATATCATTGTAAATAAAAATTTTTTAAAAAATTTATTCGTATATATTACAATTTGTCATAATAGACAATAATAATAGTGCTACAGGATCTCATTCATACAATATTTACAATATAAACAAAAGGAAAATCAAATTACATATAAATACATCACATAAAAAATAAAAGAATAAAATGTTTTAATTATCCACCTGTATTAATATTAAGTATGAAAGTTGTTATAAATTTTGGAAATGAATTATTGTTCTTTGAAACGTCGAAAACTGTTATGATAATCAGTTCTACATTAATTTATATAAAAATAATATGGGATCACTTGTAGCTGGGTGGCTAGCGTAACAGCCTCCCATGCTAATGTCACGGGTTCAAACCCGCAGGTGGTCCTAGGATTTTTTAATGGGAGTAAAAAATCCTTAGTTACGCCGTCCTTCGGAGAGGACGTTAAAAGGTGGTCCCGAGCCTGTGCGATGTCAGGTACTCGTTAAAGATCCCTATCCTAATAAAACCTGGATAGACTAAAATTTAGGACTCCCACTGTAGCATCGTCTGATTAGCCATAGCAGCATAATAATAATAATAATAATAAAAATTAACTCTAATAGAATAAGAAAAAAAATAATAATAGCAGCATAAGGTGACGTTAAATAAATAAACAAACAAACAATAAAAATAATATACTATTCATATTACTAACCTTAATTTTTTTTTTATCTCCGATCTCCGGTTGGGTCAATTTCTGATTTTCTTTAGAAGTTTAATAATGGAATTCTTGTATAACTTACGTCTATATAAATTAATGATGAGTAAAGTTCTGATGAAGTTTGGAAAATTTGGATGGCACCAGGTCTAAAATAAATGGAATATTAACGTCTTGGTGTACTGTACAGTTGGTAACGTAACGAGGAGCATTAACTATGGTTCGAAGGACTTTGAATTGGAAGGATTTTATGCGTCTGGTGTTATATGTTTCACTACTGTCTTGTATATAAGTAATTTGTTGTCAACTGTGAAATGAGATTTTCTGTTTAGTAGTCTGTATAACTGTCTGAATCGTCTGTTGAGTTCTTTTCGTTTAAGTCTTGTATGTGGGTTCCACGTCAATCTTTTGTCTAGTAGTAAGTCAAGATACCGGACTGTGTCTGAGGAAGGAAGCGGTATGGAATTGAAGTGAACAATTGGACAGGATTTGCGTCGAAGGGAGAAGGTGACGTGTGTGCATTTGCTTTCAGTAAATAAAAATTAGTTATAATCCTTGGGTCTTTTGGCCAGACACATCGTATATCTTAAAATTACATATCAATTGTTCTTAAGGGATCCTGTCCCAGAATAATAAAAAAATTTCTATTCTATATTTTGTTAATTATTTTCTGTAATGGACAATTTGTAATAGACCAAAAAAAAAAATTACCACCCTTAAAAATTTGAGGGCTTACGTTATTTATATTACAATGATTATTCAAGTTTTTGGTGCCTGTTTTAAAGTTTATACTTTGATCAATAAAAAAGATTGCCTCTAAAATATTTATTTTAGTTTAATATGGAATACTTAAGACGGATGGGGCCTTTAAGTACTTAGAAATATTTCTTTAGCGATAACTTCAAATTTAAGGGATCACTTGTAGCAAGATGGCTAGCATAACAGCCTTCTATGCCAAAGGTCACGGGTTAAAACCCGCAAGTGGTCCTAGGATTTTTTAATGGGAGTAAAAAATCCTTAGTTATGCCGTCCTATGGAGGGGACGTTGAAAGGTGGTCCCGAGCATGTGCAATGATTTTCATCATCGATTAGGGCATTGTTTCCTGAAGGTTTATAAGTAAAAGACATTGCAATTTAGATTTCAATAAATTCCCGTAAAACGGGAAAAATAAATTTTCTATAGGCAAGTGATCAAAAAATTATTCTTGAAATATAAGTCGTAATATAGACATATTATAAACCGTTGGAAAGCAAAAGAGTTTAGAAAAGTAAATTTGCTATGAAAGAATGCTTACAATTTAATATAAATTTGTTGTAAGCTCATAAACTTTACATAAATAAATAGTAACAAACCTAATAGGATAGGAACGTTTGTTTTTATATAGTTTTTTATACATTTATACTAATCAAGTTTATTTATATGGAAAAATTAAATTTATTTATTAAAGTTATTTGTGCTTCACTCTAAAATATCAAACAAATAAACTTAACCAATTGCTTTTTTCGTTACGGTTTAACTAAAACTCCTAAAGCGTTTTATGTATATGTATATATTTATTTATTTATCTATTATTACTATATTGTATTTATTTGTTCGATGATATTGATAATAACTGTATTGAGACTAAAAAGATCGTGTTTATTGAATTTTTACTTTCACTTATTATATATAGTAAGGGAAATTATTGCGATCGTGAAAATTTTCGAATTCCAGTTTTCAACGGAAATACACAATTTAGTGATTTCCTATAACTAAGTCCCGCAAATAGGTCTGTGTGTGTGTGTGTGTGTGTGTGATAACTCCCGCGCGTTAACGAAATGTCCTATGAAACTGAAATTTCACATTTAAGACAACTATACGGCCAAGACTAAACAAAATCTTTTTAATCAAAGTCAGGTTAGCAGAAGTGCCACTTTATACCATGCATTTTGCACCTTTTTACGATTTTCTCAAAAACGGCTCTAACAATTTTGATTAAACTCGCTATATCGATGTAAAATTTAATGGGCTTTAACACCATGTAGATTTTATTCTGATTGAAATAGTCTGACAGGGCTTAAATGCCGATATTCCAAAATATCTTTCTCTAAAGTACCTTTAATTTTGTAGATTCTATAAAATTAACCATATCGTCTAATTAGCATTTCTCAAAAACCGCTGAATATGCGAATTTGAAAAACAACCAAAGAAGAAAACTTAAAAAATATATTTTAATGCAATTTTTTGTTTTCGAACATTAGAACAGTAATATACATGTGTAATATACCGTTGGAAAGCTAAAGATTTTAGAGAAAATATTATCTCATACACAAGCTTATAAAAATTAATAGAGAGAGATGAAAAGCCGATAAAACTAACTGATTATTATTTTAATATATATTATTTTAGATAATAATATAACAGCTTTTTTAATAAAACACATGTTTCTATTGAAATTAAAAATAATTAATTCTTAAACAATTTAATTTTATCTCTTAAAATGTATTTAAAAATTCCTTAATTTAATTTAACAGCGGAGGTAAGCGAAAGTCGTGTGTTGCGCGCACCAGATTTTTACGCTTCAGGCACTCCACAAATTATTCAGGTATTTTATTTTTTTTTGTTGGTAAAAATGAAATAGCCATAAGCAGTCGAAATTATACTAATATAATAATAATAATAATAATAATATTTATTTATATACAATATTTACAAGTACGTATAGCTACAAATAAGTTTCTTACATGATTTCAGTTATCTTTTTATCATGGTAATATAGTTTCAATCATCGTTCGATTTACATAATGATAATAATGCAATGTTTTGCTTAAGACAGTAGGAAAAATAACATGAGAAAAAAATATAAATTACAATATTAATTTTAAAGTACATGTTTGGTTATTTTGTGCCTGTAGCACTTTTGTAAAGTTTTGTTGTAATTACATCTGTTCGTTTGGGCATTCCACATCATGAATTTTATTTTTTTGTCAGATGCTGTCCTTTGGAGTTAGAAAATATAATGAAATAAACTGGGCTTTGTTTACTTCGGTAAACGAGGAATACAGAGTAATTAATCACGAGTTGATAGTATATATGTAGTTGATTATTATTTGGAGTAAGAGAGGAATAACGATAAAGATTATAAATATTATGAATTTGATTTAAAGCAACGAAGTTCATAATCGATTTAACGAAGGCAAGACTGATAAAAAACCGTGCTTATAATTACAACTCTTATTAACTGAGGAGGATTAAAATAAATCCTAATAAATCCCACCAAATTACCTATACCCTTCGTGGCAAACCGATGACTTTCTGCCCCACTGTATCTCTTAGTAATACCCCACTCATACCTTTTAAACAAATCCGATACCTAGGACTCCATCTTGACAAACGTCTTACATGAAATCCTCACACGAGACTAAAACAAGAGACTACCCGTAGATACCGACTACAACACTTACTCGACAAACCTTCAAAACTTCCAATTCATTACAAAAAGCTCATTTATATTACTGTCATCAGACCCATCTGGACATATGGAATCGAGATTTGGGGCTCTACTAAGCCATCTAATTCCTTCCCCATCCAATCCTTACAATCCAAAATCCTTTGCAAAATCCTAAATGTTCCTTATTTCGTCACAAATCATCCATAACGACCTTAATATCCCATTTGTTGCAGACCTTTCTCGTACCAGATATACCACTTTTAATTCCAAACTCCCAGCCCATATAAACCCTCTTGTCCGCAGCCTATCAACCTCACATATTCCTGACAACCCTCAGACGGCTTCGGGATCTACTTACTTAAATAAATATCGAAGTTCTACCGCTGGGTAGTTTCTTCACAAGCCTTTCACGCCCTTTACTCTAATTCAACAGTTTTACTTATTGTAATTATGTTAATACAGTTGTAAAATTCAATAAAATATGAATAAAATATTATATATATATATATATATATATATATATATATATATATATATATATATATATATATATTAAGTGATATAATAATTTTATATGAAATAGTATTGGCTGATTGGTGTATTTATGAATGAGTAAGATTAGTACTTAATTTAATTTTTTAAATTAAACTTAAGTGTCATGGCCGATTGTCAAGTTTACTATGTGTGTCGCTCTGTCTTTCTCACTGTATAACTTACGTGTATGGAGTTGACCAGCAGTCAGCCTTTACAAAAAGTTTCCTCTGTTGAACGTTTTCACTTTACACCTATAAACATTGAGGTTAGTGCTCTTATTTTAATAGCCAGCTCACTGAGCAGTGTCACTTGGGCTAACTGACGTGGCAGTTAATCCCTACAGACTCTTATCAGCCAGCACTCCAGGTTCACGGTCGCGGCACTAGGAATCTACCTGCCACCGTCCTGAGTTCGTATCCCGGGATAACCTAGAAATCTTTTTTTTTCTTAGAATATTTTTTTTAAATTTCTTTAAAATGTTTTTTTTATTAATTGTATATAGTTATGTACATAATTTAATTTTTAAGGAGTTATTTAATTTTTGTTATTAATATTTAGAGGGTATATAATTTTTTTTTTTTCTATATCTTATTTTTTTTTCTTTAATAGGTGTTTTTTTTTATTTTTATTTGTTATATTAATATATATAAACATACTTATATGGTAATCATTTAATAGGGGAATTTTCTTTTTTCATTTTTTTTTTCTTATACATAAACATTATGTCTGACGCGAATTCAGTGATGGACACAGACAATGAAACTCCGTTCAGTGAGATTAGTGAGACTGATTCGCAGTACCTGACTAGAAGGACGCGGCAAAAACGCCATAGGAACGTACAGCCAAATTCTGGTAGTAATTCACCGAATAAGAAAAAAAATAAAAAAGCCAAAGCTAAGCAAAATTGCCCTCCAGAAAACCGAAGTACACCTTCAGCCAACACTCAACCAACCAAAACTGCCTCCACATCCGCACTTTCCAGCAACAACGTTGCAGCCATCAATAATATGTCATCAACATCCTCTACACCCCGTGAATTCAATGAGCCTGAGCCACCACCCATATACGTCAATAATATTCAAAATTTCTTTAAGTTTGGCCAAGAAATATCTGCACTCATAGGGCAAACTAACTTCCAATGCTTCGCGAGATTAAAAGACGTTAAGATCAACACTACTACCAAAGAGAACTATAAAAAACTCGTCAAATATTTAACAGAGAAACACTATGAATTTCACTGTTATCAGCTAAAAGAAGATAAACCCTACCGCGTTGTTTTGAGGGGTCTCCACAACACCACCCCCACAGAGGCCATCAAGAAGGATATAGAAGAGTTAGGATTTAGCGTGCGACACGTTTCTTGTGTCATTCATCCCTCAGAAAAGTTCCCTTTACCATTATTCTTCGTAGACCTGGAGCCTGCTACTAATAATCCAGAAATATTTAAAGTAAACAGGCTTGTTTACTCCTGCATAAAATTTGAAGAGCCAAGGCAGAGAGATGACATAGTACAGTGTACAAACTGTCAAAATCTTGGACACACAAAAGGCTACTGTCATCATCCAGCCAGATGTGTCAAATGTGCTGGCCCACACGCCTCTAGCAATTGTTTGAAACCTCGGGACACCCCAGCAAAATGTGCGCTGTGCAGTGAAGGTCATCCTGCTAGCTATAAAGGCTGCATAGTGTACAAAAATATGCTGAGACAAAAGATCCTAAACATATCCTCTAGAACCCTACAGAAGACCTCCAGCACTACTAATGAAGCACCCGGCCCTTCAACCAGGACTACTCCGATCATCCATCGAGCTCCAGGAGGCAGCGTGTATCAACCACCACCAAGCTCCAATACCTCCGCCTATTCTGCAATAACCACAAAACCTCTGCCCCGACCTCAATCGCCTCAAGATTCCACTTCACAGCCGCAGACATCCCATCCTCAACCCCCGATCTCCTCTCATCACCGTCAGACCATACATTCACAGCCTCAGAGAACTCATTCTAAACCTCTTAACTCCCACCCTCAGTCAAAAATACCCATAAATGATCCAAAACCTGCTTCTCTGAGAGTCAAGTTACCGCCACTAATCTCTCCACAGACCAATCCCAAACATCCACCTGCATTAATCACTGCAGTTCAGGACAATCTCTCATTTGAAGCTCCATTACCTGCTGAATCTCAAAGAATAATCTTACCCACACCAAAACAGATTAATCCTTTAATCCTAAACACCCCTTCCTACCCCAATCCTAACCAACCTCCAACTGACATAACATCTATTCTTTCATCCTTCCTTCTAGACCTCCAAAACACAATCAAACCACTCATCAATCTCCTTACAAGTCTCCTATCACAGTTCCCGATTAATTTCCCTAGATGAATAAGCAGACCCTAGCTATTCTCTTATGGAATTCCAATGGTCTGATTAATCACAGAGACGAACTTGACATCTTTCTTCACGACAATAACATAGACGTTGCCCTTGTGACTGAAACACATTTCACACCTCATTCACACTTTTACATACGCGACTACATCACATACAGATCAGATCACCCTGACAAAACATCCCACGCTGGCTCTTGTATCCTTATTCACAATTCCTTAACTCACTCCCTAATTCCTTCTACTCCAACTGACGCCATCCAATCGACTTCGCTTGCCTTATCCTGCCGTCCATTTAACATAACCATCTCAGCTGTATATTGCCCTCCTGGGATTTCCCTCTCCTCTAACCAACTCGATTCCTTATTTCAGTCCTTTGGTCCGCGCTTCATTGCTGGGGGAGATTACAACGCCAAAGATCAACGGTGGGGATGCCGAACATCCAACGCTCGTGGCCGGATTCTCTCCCAAGTCACCACTTCCAACAGCTATTCAGTCTTATCACCTAAAAATCCTACTTACTGGCCTACTTCCTTGAAAAAGCGCCCTGATATTCTTGATATATTCGTCACATCCCAAATTCCCACCTTTCAATCAACAGTAACATCCTTAGACGACCTCTCCTCAGACCATAGCCCAGTTCTGCTTCTCCTGCATTCAAACCCTATTCCTAAATCCTTCCCTCCTTCATTGATCACAGGACAAGTTGACTGGAACAACTTTCGCTCTCATCTAGAAAACGAACTTGACTTAAAGATTCCGCTAAAGACAGAACAACAAATTAACTCTGCTATAGAAAAACTGACAAGAACAATAGGTATTGCAATTAGTAACAACTCAACACGTCCCAAAAATAATTATTCCCGCGACACTAACTTACCGCCTCATATTCGAAAATTATTAACAGAGAAACGGCGAGCAAGGGCTAAGTGGCACAGGTCCAGATACCCATCCGACAAAACATACTATACTCACCTAACTAACAAACTCAAAACTGAAATTAGAAAATTCAAAATGCAAACTTTTCAGGACTTCACAGAAAACCTAAGACCAAATGACAAATCTTTATGGACAACTACCAAAAATCTGCTCAAATTCAAAACTTTTAATCACCCACTCCTTACCGAATCTTCTACCTGGTCTCGATCAGATGAAGAAAAAACTCAAATATTTGGTGAACACCTTTCCAAAATATTTAATCCACATCCTGAAATCCTTAATCCGACCCATATCGACCATATTGAAGCAGAACTAGCTATTCCACTCCAAATGTCCCCACCTCCTAAAGCCTTTCATCCTTCTGAAATAATTAACGTTATCCATCAGTTACGTATTAAAAAAGCACCTGGTCATGATCTCATCACATCCTTTATCATTAAACAGCTACCTCGAAAGGCTATCCTCTACCTCACTTATATCTTTAATGCCACCCTCCGAACCACCTATTTTCCTGAACCTTGGAAAATGTCAATAATCAAAATGATCCCAAAACCTCAAAAGCCTCCTGAACATCCATCCTCATACCGTCCGATCTCCCTTTTACCTATCATGGGCAAGATTCTAGAAAAACTCATTTTAAAGCGCCTTTACCCGATCCTAGAAATGCATCACGTCATTCCTGACCACCAGTTTGGATTTCGAACATCCCACTCTACAATTCAGCAATGCCACCGTGTGGTGGATGTTATATCCTCCACATTGGAGCGAGGAATGTTTTGCACGGGTGCTTTTCTCGACGTGGAACAAGCGTTCGACCGAGTCTGGCACCCAGGACTCCTTTATAAACTCCGTCAATTCCTTCCCGCAACATACTTCCTCATAATCCGTTCCTACCTCACTAATAGAACCTTTCAAGTAAATTATAACCTTTCCTACTCTTCCATAATTTCTCAGTCTGCAGGTGTACCTCAGGGTAGTATCTTAGGTCCCATCCTTTATACGGTATATACAGCTGATATCCCACTCCATCGTAGCACTGTCCTCACAACTTACGCGGATGACACTTGTGTGTTATCCGTCCATAACGATCCAACCGCTGCATCCCAAATCCTTCAGTCCCACATCACAGCCATTGAGGAATGGTGTCGGAACTGGAGGATTAAAATAAATCCTAAAAAATCCCATCAAATAACCTTTACCCTTCGTCGAAAACCGATGACCTCCTGCCCTACCGTATCCTTTAATAATACGCCACTCATACCTGTTGAACAAATCCGATACCTAGGACTCCATCTTGACAAACGTCTTACATGGAACCCTCACACGAGACTAAAACGACAGGAAACTGCCCGTAGATACCGATTACTACAACACTTACTAGACAAACGTTCAAAACTTCCAATTCACTACAAAAAGCTCATTTATATCACTGTCATCAGACCAATCTGGACATATGGAATCGAGCTTTGGGGCTCTACTAAGCCATCTAATTCCTCCCGCATCCAATCCTTACAATCCAAAATCCTTCGCAAAATCCTAAATGCTCCTTATTTCGTCACAAATAAAATCATCCATAACGACCTTAATATCCCATTTGTGGCAGACCTTTCTCGAACCAGATATACCACTTTTAATTCCAAACTCCCAACTCATATAAACCCTCTTGTCCGCAACCTATCAACCTCGCATATTCCTGACAACCCTCCGAGGCGATTGAAAAGAAGATGGCCTCGGGATCTACTTACTTAAATAAACATCGAAGTACTACCGCGGGGTAGTTTCTTCACAAGCCTTATACGCCTTTTATTATAATTCATCACTTTTACTTATTGTATTTATGTAATATACAGTTGTAAAATTCAATAAAATATAATTTAAAACAAAAAAAAAAAAAAATTAAACTTAGTACTGATATCATGTTTTTAAAAAAAAAAAAACTCATAACCCAAAACCAAGTTATCAGGTCTAGAACTACTCTATTACATTTTTTGTTTTTTTCAGTTTTGTTTCATACATGAATAGCTCTTAGTTGATTGTATAATTTATATTTTTTGATGTCATGATGAAAGGGAGTTCCATAATAAATAAAAATATAATAATTTTTGGTAGTTTTCGGTGAATATAATTTATTTTTCGACGAGAATTTAAGGATGGTCGAGTTATATAAACAAAGCTATATTTTAGTGTACATATGAACCTATTTATGTTCAATGAATAATTACCCACATAAACAAGTAAATAAATGAACATATATGCTTTGGTGTTTTGAGAAGAGTATAGTTTAATTAAGACAGTTATAGTTATAAGAGTAAAGCAGTATTTGTTTATATGAATACCTGGGTTGTGGGCCAGTTTATGGAAAACTAAGATATAGTTCTTTCAAAAAAGTTGGAGATATTTAATTCCATTAGTAGGGCAGTTATGTGCTATGGAGCACAAGTCTGGGGTGGGGTTAGTCATGATGCCGTGGAAAAACTATAAAGATTTTTTCTTAAAAAACTATTTAAATTACCAAAATATACTCCAACTCATTTTCTCCATTTTGAAACAACAATAGATCCAATATTTATGTTCACCCTTAAGATGCATTTCGATTATATTATTAAAATTTTGAATTTACCACCACATAGATATCCAAAGATATCCAAAGATATCAGCATTACATATAGTTAAGAAAACAATAGCATGGTTCAAAAACATACTATATCTGAAAGAATCGCATGGATTAAATTTTAACTTAAATATATTTAACTGTGATGATATTAAGTTATGGAAAAATAGTCTAGCAGCATTAAGGGTTCAAATGCTAAAAGATATTTATACTCAAAATATTATTAAAGTTAAAAATTCTAAAACTTCTCCCTTTTATCCACATTTAACCACAGTAAATTACATTACTGACAAATGTTCACTGGAGGTGATTAGATGGGTAATTAAAATCAGGGGTGATGTATTAAACCTGAATTATAAACATTTCATGAAAACAAATAATAAATGTAGTTTGTGCAATACAAATGAAGCAGAAGATCTTTTTCACTTTTTGGCTGCCTGTCCGATACTTACTGAGTTCAGAAAAAAAATATTTTAATTCTAAAAATTTAACCTGGGATCAAATTTTAGAGTTAATTTCTCCAGATCGGCTTTCTCTTATAGAATGTTACTAACGAGAGAATTTAACTATTAGTGAATTTGTTAAATTAAATTTAGCTAATTGTGAATTTGACTATTTGTGAATTAATTTTATTACATAGTTAACATTGGAAGTGTTTGTTTCCTATTTTGTTATTGATTATTTATATTGATAGATTAAAGATTAATTTTGTTAATAAACACAGACTCCACGGACGGTCAATAGACCATGTAGTGTGTCTGATTTTTATTATTGTATTTCGTAATTTGTAATTTGTTTATTTTTTTTTTATTTGTTTATTGGCTTTTTGATGTAATTTTGAAAAATAAAAACAGACTTTTTTATCTCTATCTATCTATCTATCTACCTGGGTTGTGAATGATGTATAAGCTTATTAACTATTAGACTAGAAAAGCAATATTCACGGAGCGTGTTGTGAATATTACTTCCTAAAATTGTTTTGTACAAAATTATATTAATTCCACATTCTTACTGTGAATTGTTAGATCTGTCTAAACATGTTTTAATGTTCATTTTATCCTTTGCTAGGCCTAGAAATTTGTAAATAGTAAACAATAAACTGCTATGGTATTGTCCCTAATCCTTATACTTCTTATGTCGATAAGGTAGAGATATCGCCTTAGTGTAGGCTTGGACAGAGGGCTGAAGACATGTCGATGCGCTGGGATTATCTCTTCATCCTGGGACTGATGAGCATCCTGGGACTGGCGAGCATCCTGGGGGGTCTGGTACTGCTGGGGTACTGGCTGTTCCGATGGTTTGTCAGGGGTCCTGGCTGGGTTCCAGTAGGCAGGGTCTGGACCATCAACATGTTCCCCCTTAAATCGGGAGCAGCCACGATAGTACCCTGGGCTGTCTGCGATCATCTGGGCCTCTGTCACAAGAAATTAAGGGACAGGTAATGCAATCACATCATATCTACAATAACATCACTTCATAAATATAATAATATAAATGACATCACATCATCTACACACACACACACGCACAAACACAGACTGACACACACCCACACACACTTACCTTTTTGTGGGTCATTTAGTTTTATTTATATTTTCGGCGAAAACTGGAATTCGAAAATTTTCACATTGGTTAGTGAAAGTCTTGTTTTTACTAATTTTGGTTTATTATATTCAATGATGAACCTTTGTTATAGACCAAACGAATAAAAATAATTTTATTTATTTATTACGATAAATTTTATTTATCAATGAAAATATGATAATGTTCTAATTTTTTTGAAATCTACAGAATTAAAAGTACTTTAGAGGAAGAAAATTTAAAATATCGGCATTTCAGTCCTATTTCAATCAGAAAGAAACCTACATTATATTAAAGCCCTTTAAATTTTACATCCGTATAGCGATAGTTAGAGCCGTTTTTGAGAAAATCGTAAAAGGTGAAAATTGTATAAGTTGCTTTAACATCTCGGGCTTATAATTGTCTTAAATATGAAATTTTAGTTTTATATTACTTTTTGTTTATGTGCGAGAGTACACACACGCTCACACACAGATCTCTTTGCGGAACTTGGTCATTTGGACTCAGGAGACCCTAAAATGTGTATTTTCGTCGGAAACTGGAATTCGAAAATTTTCACGTTCGCAATACTTCCCGTTCATATATATATTTCATATATTGGTTAGTGAAAGTCTTGTTTTTATTTATTTTGCTTTATTATTTCCAATAATGAACCTTTGTTATCGACCAAACGAATAAAAAAAATAAATTTTCTCAACACACGTTTTCAGTCGCGAAGCTGAATCCACGGTTTTATATTCAGGAAAGAAAATGGAATGACTGTTAAAAAAAATCTGGCGCTGGCAACACACGACTTTTACTTACCTACGTTTTTAAAATCGAATAAAGAATTAGTTATAACTTTAAATCAGCTAAACCATTAAATAATTGATTCAATTTAATTTCTATAGAAAAATGTGTTTTATTAAAAAATCTATTATATTATTATCTAAATTAATCAGTTAGTTTTATCGGCTTTTCATCTCTCTTTATTAACTTTTACAAGCTTGTGTATAAGATAATATATTTTCTAAAATCTTTAGCTTTCCAGCGGTATATCATACATCTATATTACTGTTCATATACTTCAATTTGAAAAATATTTTAAGTTGATTTTAACATAACGTGTATTCATTTTCGTTAGAAACATATTATTTAAATTAAATAATATAACTATGTTAAAATGTTAACCCGTAATAAGTTTATTTCCTATTCGTTACTTTATATTACCTTTTACAACTTTTTTTCAAAAATCTTTATCTTTCTAACGGTATATTATACGTCTATATTATTGTTCTTATTATCAAAAAACCAAAAGTTACATAAAAAAATATATTTTCACATTTCTCATTAAGTTGTCTATCGAATTCGTTCAACTTCTATATGTACCTGTTTTTTAGCAAAGCTAATCGGATAATATGGTCAATTTCATAACATCTACAAAATTAAAGATACTTTAGGAGAAGAAATTATTAAAATATCGGCATTTAAGTCCTATTAGACTATTTCAATCAGAATGAAACTTACATGATATTAAAGCCTATTAAATTTTACATCGATATAGCGAGTTTAATCAAAACCGTTAGAGCCGTTTTTGAGTAAATCGTAAAAAGGTATTAATTGCATTGTATAAAGTAGATCTTCCGGTCAGCTGATTTTGATGAAAAAGAATCTGTAACATCTCGGACGTATAATTGTCTTAAATATGAAATTTCAGTTTCATAGGAATTTTTGTTTTCGCCCGGGATTTATCACACACACACACACACACACACAGACACACTTTTTGCGGAACTAAGTCATTTGGACTCAGGAGACCCTAAAACGCTATACTTTCCCTTACTATATATTTCATTTATAGGTAAGTGAAAGTAAAAAGATGTATGAATAGTTAGATCTAAAACTGTATCATAGAAAACATGAATAAGTATTATAGTATTAAAGTAATTATCTGCGTTGTTTTTTTTACTACCATTTAGTATTAAGAGATAGTATTGCGATATTGAAAATTTTCGAATTACAGTTTTCGACGGAAATGGACGTTTTAAGGTCTCCTGAGTCCAAATGACCAAGTCGCGAAAAAGGTCTGTGTCTGTGTGCGGTAAGCCTAGTGCAAAAACGAAAAGTTTTTTTAAATTGAAATATGATATTTAAGACAATTTACAGCAAATTTTTCATCAAAATCGGCTAACCACTTCATATGTACCTTTTATTCAGATTCAGATAGTCTAACAGGTCTTTTATGCCGATATTTTAGATTTTCTTTCAAAGTACATTTAATTTTATAAATGCGAAAAAAATTAAACATATCATCTTATTAGCATTGAAAAAAAAATTGATGAACAATTAAATGAGAATAGAGCAAAAATATTGTTTAGTAATTTTTTTCCGATTTTTTTTTTTACTAAAAATTTTTTCAATTATGCTGCAACAATTGAGACGTTGATTTCCAAAAGGTACTAAAGGACATTTTTTACGAAATTGATATTTTTACATATTTATATTCTCTTCATTTAGTTTTATCTAAATCTTTAATTTGGTTGTATTTAATGAACATTCAAGTACTTTAATAACGCGATTTAGAAATAATATTAATTTCTTAAGATACTAATAACACATTTAGTTTCGTTCTAAAACATTTCATTTCATAACTTTAATATGGTGTCATTAATATAGTAAAAAAAACCATCCTATATTCTAGGATGAAAATAATCAAATTAGCTGGTTTAATAATATAATTACGAGAGATTTTGGCGCTTCCTGTAAAATTTCCAAGAATGGATATAGTACCTTTGGAAATCAACGTCTCAATTCACCCTAAAGTGTATATGTTGGAGTGGTTGATTGGAGGCGCAGTCATAAACTAAATCGCACTGATAAGAAAAACTTATTAGATTTGTAACCCGATGTTTTGGCCAACATAAGGGCTGATAAATAAAATATAATCAAGGGAAAAAATTAGTAAGATATGTTATGTTTGGGCAAAACCAAAAGCAGTGACGTCGGCTTGCAATGCTGGTGATCGGTTGAAACATTTTATGTGGAATAATTATGTACCATAAAACACTTGCCTTTGAGCCCGAAACGTTGTAAACAAATTTTAAATAAAATTATTTTCTTTTGGGATTGGCCAAAAAAATATTTCTTACAATTATTAAAACGATTGAGTAGATTAATGATGTGAAAAAAAAAATAATAGTCACAAAATACGAAAAAAAAACTACTATAAAATGACTTTTGGTCTTGAAATATGTATAAAAAAAAAAAAAAAATTGCATCTCTCATAAGGTGCCTTGGGCTCAGTACTTATACAGATTCGTACTGTACTGCAAACGGCCGTGGAAGGAGGTGATTAGGCCTAGTTTAAGCTTAGCCGCCACGTTTTCCCCTCTATTATTGCTACCCACTTTATAAAAGTTGGTTGTGCCCTGGATGGTCTGCAGGGTTACGAACCGAAGACCCGGACTAGAACAGTATGAGAGCTTCCCTTTAAAACTACCTCAGGATCCACCTTTGACATGTAATAATATCGTATATTAATGTTGCAGAATGTTCGTAGTCTACGACCCAGAAGGTAAAGTGGTGACAGCGAGGACTTCCCCTAGGCTGCTTCAGATCAAAGTGTCACCCACCATCTCTTACACCAAGGTCAGGTTCACAACTTCCTCTGTGGAGCGCTACTTGGAGATAGACTTGGCGAAGATCTCCAAGAGCACTGCAGCTATAAGGTATACTTTAAGATTTCTCTCATAAATATTTATATTTAATTTTTCACAAGGAGATAATCCCAAATGTGTCCCACCGGTTTTTTTTAGGTAAAACTAGACATTAAACCATTAGATTTTTTATCTGAGGCGACAGGCCGTACAGGCCCTTGCCTGCGTGGTGGTAATTTCCTGGGAGAGTAACTGACGTTTCTCGATGAGGTTTTACAGGGTAGGGTCATCACTCCCTACGCCTATTTTTGTAAGTGGCCACCATTTGGCTGATGGGTCTCACATACCCGGGGAGAGGCTGTGAGTGAATCTGCATTTAATTGTATCCATATAAAAGCCCCGCCGGGACCTCACAACCTTTAGCATGATAAGACTAGCACGCTATCCACTCAGCCACACGCTCCCCTCTCCTGCTACTATCGCGAATTATCATATGCACGCTCTGTTTTTCTCTCGCTGTGTAAAGTATTTCTTATAATCTAGATAATACCTTTCTTCTGTAGATATGTCTGAGAAATTAAATTGATTTTAGTTTAGTTTTATTGACAGACGTTAGCTTTTTTTTTAACAATTAGACTAGGCAAAATATTAGGGGACAACGCTCCCCAAGAGTCGCGTAAAAAAAATTGGAAAAACAGATTTTATTTAATATCTCTGGTTCTAGTGAAGGTAGACAAATGAGAAGGGGGCGGGGTGGCCGAGAAGGTTAGCGCGCGTTGCCTTTAACACGCGTTGCCTAGCTACCAGATGACCAATACCTTGAAACCAAAAATTACGAGTTCAACTCACGGTACCAGGGGACTTTTATCGCGGCATTAATCCCCCACCCTCACCCCCGTATAACCTTCAAAGGCGAGGTAGTGGTGGAAAAAAAAAAAGAAAAAAAGTAGACAAATGATTTTGTTGTTAAAATTATCCTCTTTCGAAACGAAATAATTTAAAAAAAATAAGCCATTAAATTATTTAAGTTCTATGTTTGGTAATAACCGTAAAAATGTAAATAATTTCTTCAAAGTTTTTAAGAAACCTCATTAAAAATAATGTTTGAAGAGATTATTTACTTGTTAGGTTCCTTTTAAATTAAATTGATCCATTTTTTATTTTTTCCTTCTTGAGATTATTTACATTTTTACGGTTATTACCAAGCATAAAGCTTAAATAGTTTTTAATTATTTCACTTTGAAATAGGGTAATTTTGACAACGAACTTATTTTTATATCTTCACTCGAACCAGAGGAATTTAATAAAATGTGTTTTCCGTTCGCAAACTTTCCCAATTTCTTACACGACTCCTGGGGAGTGTTGGCCCCTAATATTTTGCAGAGTCAAATGGTTTAATGTCTAGTTTTACTTTTAAAAAATCATAAAAATCGGTGAGACATATTTGGGATCCTCGCCTCATCAGTAAAACATATTTCCATTTTCTTATTTAATTTTTTACCATTTTCATCAACTTCTTTGCATACTCGACCAGTATGAAGTTTCCAACGACAGACACAGAGATTCTGAACACCCTGGACTGCGGAGACGCAGCAGCAGCCTGGATATCTTCAGAGCTGGAGAGGCCGGGGGTACGACTGGGGGTCTGGCCGCAAGGCTTCGGGAGAGATATCGTCAAAGCAAGGCCCAAGGAAGTCGGGGTATTCAACATCAGCAACAATATAGCCGTGAGTAACCCTACAGCCGAGTCCAACCAAACATGTTTAGTTTTGTTTACTTGTTATAATGTATTTCATTGTTACTTTCACTTACCTATATATGAAATATTTTGTAAGGGAAAGTATTGCGACCGTGAAAATTTACGATTCCAGGGTTCCTTGAGTACAAATGACCAAGTCCCGAAAAATGGGCTGTGTGTCGGTGAGTTTGTGTAGTATGTCTAGCACGAAAACAAAAAGTCGTACAATACTGAAATTTCATATTTAAAACAACTATACGCCCGAGATATTACGGCAACTTTGTCACCAAAATCAGCTAACCAGAAGAGCCACTTTATACCATGCATTTAGCACTTTATGACTTTTTCTTAAAAACGGCTCTAACGATTTTCATTAAACTCCCAATATCGATGTAAAATTTAATGGGCTTTAATACAATGAAGGTTTCATTCTGATTGAAATAGTCTGACAGGGCTTAAATGCAGATATTTTAAATTTTCTTCCTCTAAAGTACGTTTAATTATGTATATTCCAAAAGATTAACCGTATCATTTTTAATGACACTGATCATTTACTGCTAAATATACAAGTTGGACGAATTTGATGACCAACTAAAGAATAAAAGAGCAAAACTATTTTTTAATGTAATTTTGTTTTTTCATAATAATAACTGTAATATAGATGTATAATATACCGTTGGAAAGAGAAAAAGTTTAGAACAAATATTACCAAATACAGAAAGTTGTAAAACGTAATATAAAATGACCAATGGGGAATAAATTTATTACTGATAAACAATTTAATACAGTTATATTATTTAATCTAAATCTTATGTTTCCAACGAAAATGATACACGTTTCATTAAAATCAACTTAAAATATTTTTCAAATTGAAGTATATTTAATAGTTTTCATATTGATTTTAACAGTCGAGGTAAGAGAAAGTCGTGTGTTGACCGTATCAGATTCTTATAATAATCATGTCCATGCTTGACGTAGGACCAAATATTAATTTGGTTTTGTTTGTATTTCAAGTGGAGAGTGGCGTGGTCTAGTGGATAGAGCTCTAGTCTACTATTCTCTGGGTCCTGGGTTCGAATCCCGGTTATTACAGAATATTATTTATTCTGTTATTTCAACCGGAGGGTGGATTTGATTGGACCAGATTTTTTCCCAACCCAATAATAGTAATATATATATATATATATGTATAATATACAGTTAGAAGCTTAAGATGTTAAGAAAAAAATTTATCTTGTTTACAAAGTTGTAATAGGTAATGTTAAGTAAAGAATAGATCATAAATTTCTGTGATTATTTTACATAACAATTTTATATTATCTGTTTGTTTATTAATTTAACTTGACTTTCTGCTGCTATGACTAATCGGACGATGCTACAGTAGGAATCCTAAATTTTGCCTATCCAGGTTTTATTAGGATAGAGATCTTTAAAGAGTACCTGACATCGCACAACGGGACTGCATTTTTACGTCACTTCCGAAGGACTGCAGAACTTGTATATTATTAAATCTAAACATATGTTTTCAACGAAACTGGCTGTAATTTTTCAAAACATTCAACTCTATTTCATAGTTTAACTATATTTCTTAAATTAATATTATTAACTCATGTAAGTGAATGTCGTGTGTTGCGCGTACCATTTTTTTTTTACGTAGACACTTGTCGCTCAGCCCGTGATAATAAGTGGATTTGATGACGATTGGTATAAATAACATGTCATATATGACCTGGGACCATCTGCGGGTTTGAACTGTTCCTAATTTGAATTTATATTTTCAATTCTCAATTTATATTAGACTTATATATTCTCTGCCAAACAAATGCTCCTCTTTAAAAATCGGAATATACCTATTATATACTAAATTGGACATACGCCTCAAAAATTTATGAAATATCGAAACGGACTTTAGAAGACTCATCATTCGTCCACCCTGGTTTGTCAGTAACAAAACTTTACATACAGACTTACACATGGTACATTCGAACTTTGTGTATAATATTTCATGACAAACTTGGCGACGACAAATATTCCAGTAAATATTCAAAGAAAGCAGAAACAAAAAAAAAAACAGACTTAAAAATCACCATAATTGTTACTTTCACTTACCTATATATGAAATATATAGTAAGGAAAAGTATTGCGATCGTGGAAATTTTCGAATTCCAGTTTTCAACGGAAATACGCATTGTAGGTTCCCCTAAGTCCAAAAACCAAGTTCCGCAAAAAGGTCTGTGTGTCTGTGTGTGGTAACTCTAGCGCAAAAACGAAATGTCGTACGGAACTGAAATTTCATATTTAAGACTACTATACGCCCGAGATGTTGCAGCAAGTTTTTCACTAAAATCGGCTGACCGGAAGTCCTACTTTATCCCAGGCATTTAGCACCTTTTTACGATTTTTTCAAAAACGGCTCTAACGATTTTGATTAAACTCGCTATATCGATGTAAAATTTAATGGGCTTTAATATCATGTAGGTTTCATTCTGATTGAAATAGTCTGACGGGGTTAAATACAGATATTTTATAGATTTAAAAAAAATTGGAACATCATCTTATTTGCATTGATAAAAAACGGATAAATATGCAACTTGAACTAATTTAATAAACAACTAAAGGAGAAAAGGGCAAACATATTTTTTGATGCAGTTTTTGAACACAAGAATAGTAATATAGATGTATAATATACCGTTGGATAGCTAAAGATTAAAAAAAAAAAAAAAAAAATTATCCAATACACGGAATTGTAAAAGTTAATGTAGAGTGATGAAAAGCCGATAAAACTAACCGATTGCTGAATATAAAAATATAATAGTTTTTTTAATAAAACACATGTTTCTATTGAAATTCAAAATAATTAATGCTTTAACAACTTATTTGTATCTTTAAATGTATTTAAAAATTCTTAAATTGATTTTAACAACGGAGGTAGGTGAAAGTTGTGTGTTGCGCGCACCTGATTTTTTTTTTTTCTTTTCTTAAACATTATTCTTACTCAAACACATCGCAGATATACCCTATATAAACGAACTAGACTCCGACCTAAGACAGCATGAGGAAAATTAACTGTCGATCCAGAACAAGGGCGGAGAGAGTTCCGTTAAATTTTACCGAAATGGAAAGAGCTGGAGTTTGCTATGCGCGCCACGACACCCGATTCCGCCCGCTCCGAAACCTAGCGGTAGCTCTGCGATATCGCCTTCTGAATTATAATTATAATATGCTACAGGAAGGAAGGAATATATTAATTATATTAGTTCATTCAAATTAATATCTTAATATTTAATGATATATTCCACAGACCGGGGCAGTCACCTTTGGTTTATGCTCTAATATAACAGCCTTCTATGTTCTGGGTCTCAGGTTCAAACTCGGCAGGTGGTCTTAAAGCATGGCGTACTTCGGAGGGGACGTAAAATAGCGGTCCGATATACGTTTAAGATCCCTATCATCAATAAATCTGGATAGGCAAAATTTTGGACTCCCGCTGTAGCATCGTCCGATTAGACAGAGTAGCATAATGTTAAATGGATAAGCAATCGATCAATAAATTTGAAGGTGAATTCTTGCATCTGATACAAGGACATCCTGATAGGTTTCAAGAACCTTTCAAACACTCTTGCGTATAAAACCATACTTTACCTCCCTAGCTTACCTGTCCTGTGACCGTTTTGTCATTTATCAACACTACTAGAGTAATCATGTTTCACTAATAATCTGTAAATCCATTGCTATCCTTTAACAATTCCGAAAATTTCATGATTCCACCCCATCCAAAACCCGCCATTCTCACAAACTTTCCCCATTCAACTATGGTTGTTATTTGTATGGTGTGTTGGCTTCATGTTATGAGGCTTAAGACACAAATGAGCTGTATCATTAAATTTATGTGCGGAATTCTAAGACGCTACCTTGTTATTATGTTTACAGAGTTATAGTGCCTTTACCCCTTTATCCGTCGGCAATATTTTCTTATAAATGATTATTTGTTATTAGTATTTATTTAATTTGTTTATAATTATAATAGGTATGTAATTTTTTTCATTAGTCTATTCGATGGAGTAATTTATAAATTATTACTATAATATTTTTAATGTATTGTACTTAGAGGGTGCCGTTGGCTGAGTGGGTAGCGCGTTAGCCTGCCACGCCAAAGATTGATTGTGGGTTCGAATACCAGTCCCGAAGGGACTTTTTCAAGTATATAATGAAATGGGTATTCACTCACAACCAATCCTTTGGCACATCCTTTGGTACGTTGCGTTCACACTGTTTTTGTTTCACACTGAACAGTGTTATTTTAAAGTTTCACACTCACAGTATACACTAGGGGTGGGCATAATCGAATGACGATCATCGGATTAATCGGTTTGGATAAGGGAATGATCATTCGAACTGAACTGTTATGAGGAGCTCGGATAATCGAACGATTTTTTTTTTTTTTTTTTTTTTTGATCATCTCACACAAATTGTCTCTCACAATGCATACTAATCATTCGATCATTCGATTATTTAAATCATCGAAGTCCTACCATCCGATTATGACGATCATTCGTTTATGCCCACCCCTAGTATACACACAGAGGTCTATGTAGGACACTATTTTGCCTCAAATTGCCATGAATATGAGAAAATTAAATTTTCGAAACGAAGCCTAAACAAAATTGCTTATTTATTGGCTGAACCTCAAGACCCTTAGATAACATTATATATATATATATATGTGTATGTGTGTATGTATATTGTGAATCTCTCTGTTGTACATATTTACATACCTATTATTAGTTTTATGTTTGTTTTTGTTTCCCTCTTTAGATGAGGTGAAATATAGAAAATAGATAGCCAGATACAGGTTAGATAATATTATTTTATTTTATTGTAGAAACTCTGGTAAAGCAAATAGGAGATATAATGAAATATAGAGACATCTAAAAAAAATAAGGAACAGACAATAACTATAGAGACAAAAGTCAACAGCTGGTGAGAGGTTGCAATGGATTTGCCACTGTAAAATAAAATAATCTTTCTAAAAATAATAAAAAACAGACAATTAAATAACAAATAAAAATAGGCTTAAAATAAATATAAATAGATCAACAATATAAACGTGTTTGAAGCAGTGACAAATCCATTTCGGATAACCTCTTTACTCCCACCAGCTATGTGTTTGTAACCTCATTATATCACACATATCAGGCCCGTTCCACCATTTTTTACTAATTATCCCTTGAAATGAAAATAAGCATTTAATTTTACTTAAAGGAATTAGTCCGGGTGGCGGTCAGTGAATGAAACAAATGAGTAGTTTCAACAATTTATTTTCCACCAACGTTTCGACCCCAATAGTGGGTTATCATTAGGGCTAAAAAGATACAAAAGAGATACATTTAAAATAAGATTAAATATACTATTTTAAAAACTATTGCGCGAGAGAATGTCAATATTATAACATAAAAGGAACTAGATGTGTATAGAAATCGATTAATTAAATTACAATGACTAAGGTGTAATAATGAGAGAGCTATACAGAGCAGATAATGACTAAAGATAATGTACAAAGATATAAACAATTACATGGAATAAGAAACATTGAAAAATTTCAGAAAATTTTGATGATTATAATACGGCAAAATTTCTAGAAAGATTTTAATTTAAGAAATTGTATTAAGCCCATCAGAGTGTTTCATAAAGGTTGAAATAAGACTCGAGTTTTTTGTTATGAGGCTAGTCTAGCCTGGCCAGAAGGCTCGAGCCGCGACCCCAGTCGTGGAAGCTGGTGCCTTCAGGGCTTGAGCCTTATAGCCTTATGCCTCAGCTCATTTACAACACTACCTGTAGAGCCAATTATGAGGATAATAACGTCGTTACAAATGCAGTTGTCCTAGAATAAAGAAAAATTATTATTATTAAAACATAAATATTAATAGAGACACCGATATATAAACCTCCAACATTGATGCTAACATATGTTTAGGGAGCGTACTCCAACCTGAGCAGCTTCCTGCTGGTTAACAGCGCCTCTGTACAGGACCTGGTGGAGCGGTTGGGCCCAGATAGCTCGGTAGGTGTGAGCAACTTCAGGGGCAATATTGTCGTCAACGGAGCCCAGCCCTATGCAGAGGACTCCTGGGAGAAATTGAAGATCAGGTCTGCATCCTTCAGGATTGTCAAGCCCTGCGTCAGGTTAGTATGTTTTATACAGCGAAACATCCTAAAACGCAAGGTTCGTCGGATCCAGGGTTAGTTTTCTTGGGGAAGAGGAAGGGGAAACATTAGTTTTAGAATGAGATAACATAGAGATGGCTTATCGTCCTTACTAGCTTCAACTAAGCTGACTCATATTGTGTTAGATTACAGCATTGGATTAAAATTCTTTATGAACGTTAGGTCCCTCATGGAATCATATCAAGGTTGTGAAATATGACATATTTACGCTAGTTGTAACCCTCGTCTCATAGATTGCCCGCACTCAGTGGAGAAGGGTGTGGGTTCAAATTTGTCCTGGTCAGGGCGCCACGTTATTTTTTTTTAAATGTAAATAACGAAAACATTAAACATAAACTTTAAAGTAAAACCAGTTATTATTTTAGGTTATAAAGAAGTGAATAAATTAAATTCTGGCTGTACCTTTACACATACAATAAATAAACAAACATAAAATTCCCGTATAATAAAGATTAAAAAAACCATGTATATTTAATTAAAGGATAAAATAAAAAAACCAATTCACACATACAAAATATATTTACATCAACCAAAATAAAAAAAAACCTACTCTAGAATATTATAAAAACAAAACTATTTATACTTAATTAAAGAAAACTCTGTAAACAAAACTCAACTTTACATACACAAATTACATTTTTAATAAACAAATTAAAAATAAAAAACCCATATTATATCCTCTATTAAATCTATTATATACATTGCTTAGTTAGATAGTCCTTATTCCTCTGGCCAGTAGGATTATTAACAACACAACACAGGGAGGCGGGTTAATAGTGCTCTCCCAATTACCGTAAGTCCTCGTGTGACAATTCTCCTTCCTCCGATCTCCTTTCCGGAAAAATCTCCCGGCTTCCTCACGAAGTCGTCGGGATGTGTAGAGGAGGAGAACAAATCCAGCTACGCTGCCTGTCACTCGGGTGTCTTCCTACTGCCACTCCGTGCGCCTCTCTGTCTTATCGCATGTGAGTTGCGCATGCACCTTCTGCGCCTCCCCACCACTACTTACTTGCGTATTTAGGTACGGCCAGAATATATTACTAATATTATTTACATATACCGGTGCTATTAATATTGCAACCGTAACAAGTTTCTATGAGAAGAAGATTCTACAGTGTAAGCTTAGGGTTCATCTTGGGAATGGGTAGGACATCTATCCTAAATGGCTGACGATCACCTCATAAGAGAATTCTGACCGAGTCCAAAGTTGGGAAGCCAAGGCAGCGGTTTGCAGAATATGTGGTCAATGACAATAGAGAATTTCTGAATGTGTGAAAATGGATGACAGTATCACAGAATAAGAACACATGGAGGATGCTGTTGGAGCAACTCCAAACTCTTGTAATACAGGTTTCAAAGATAAGAAGAATAATGCACCTTAAATTAATATTGGGCTCCATCGCAGCTTCAAGAATAGTTTCTTCCTTTTCTTCTGAAACTACAGACCGCAGTGGTCCTTGGTCTGCTCAAACATTGTCTGCCACAGCAATCTGCCCTCCACCATACAGATGGTTTGGTCGCCGCATTTCCCTAACACTTTCTTTATCGCGCTCTTGTCAGCACCTTTTTAAAAGAATAGTTTAGCTAGTTTGAGTTCATAGTTCATAACATTTTTTTTTTACTCTTTTAATGTTACTTTATGATAGTGGGGCTGATAGGATGTTGCTACATTCGGAGTCCTAAATTTTGCCTATCCAGGTTTAATTAGGATAGGATTCAATAAGTACCCTAAAATTTTTCCATCGCTCCCGCCATCTTTTTCCACTATCTACCCGTAAGCTCCTTGTATCCTCAATTATTTCCCCCCATTTCGATATACGGTGGCCTCTCGACTGTGCTCGAGGACAGGCTAAAGCGAATTATGAATACATTTTTAAGATTTGTCCTCGGCACACCGAAGAGATCTCATGTGACCCATTTATACAGTAAGTTTAATTATTCAGTAAAGTGGCTCCTTCACTCAAACCGCAGACAATATTTCCTAGGATCATATCTTTACCAAACCATTAACTCCCACCTACCTCCCTATATACACAGACTTCGGCAATTTAAATCATCAGTCCGCTTCAGACCTTTATATTCCTATCCATAGAACAAAAAGTGTTGATCATTCCTTTCTTGTCCACTCTACTACTCTCTGGAATTCCCTACCTACTCATATCCGACATGCTTCTTCCCTACTATCATTCGAGTACCTATTGTCATCTCAAACAGACGCTCCACAAGCCTAATATTTCAAATAAAATATCTATTCAAAAAGAAAATTTATTATTTATTGTTTATATTTCTATATGGATCAATTATTATGAATCAGTTTTAATGTTAAGTTTTGTTCTCTGGCACCCGGGATTGCTTTATACACTCCACAATTTCCTTCCCCCTACATACTTCCTCATCATCAAGTCCTACCTCACTGACAGATCCTTCAAAGTAAATCATAATATAGTTCCTATTCATCTATTTTTAGTTAGTTTGCTGGTGTTCCTCAAGGCAGTATCCTAGGACCTATTCTCTGCACAGTTTATACAGCTGACATCCCATCCCATCCTAAAAATTTCCTTTTACCTATGCTGATGACATTTGTGTGTTATCAGTCAATACTGATCCAAATATTGCCTCTCAAACTCTCCAATCCCACATTAGACACCTCGAAGTGTGGTGTCAGAATTGGAGAATTAAAATAAATGCCAACAAATCCAACCAAATTACCTTTACCCTTCGTCGTAAACCTATGACATCCTGCCCTACTGTCTCCTTCAATAATACTCCTCTTGTCCCGGTTGAACAGATCCGATAATTAGGACTGTACCTTGACAAACGTCTCACTTGGAACCCTTATACAAGACTAAAACGACAAGAAACTGCATGACGTTTTCGACTACTTCAACACTTACTAGACGAACGTTCTAATCTTCCACTTCACTACAAAAGACTCATCTACATGACTATCATAAGGCCGATATAGACTTTGGGGCTCTACTAAACCATCGAATTCTTCCCGTATCCAATCTCTACAATCCAAAACCCTTCGTAAAATCCTCAATGATCCTTACTTCGTCACGAATAAACTAATCCATAAAGACCTTAATGTTCCGTATGTTGCTGATTTGGCTCGATCTAGATACCAGTCCATTCATGACAAACTCCATTCCCACCCTAATCCTCTAGTTTCAATCCTTTCTTTCTCTTCAATTCCCGACAATCCTCCGAGGCACTTGAAAAGGAGATGGCCCCGAGACCTACTCGTTTAGAATATTTTTAAAGTGCTTCCATTTGGAAGCTTCTCTACATGTGTTTCATGCCTTATTTACTTGTTGTATTGCATTATACAGTTGTAAATTACAATAAATAAATAAAAAATAAAAAAGGTTTTGTTCAACATATCAGAATTTATTTTACTATTTCACTCTTTTGTTTTATTGTATCCTTCTTTTCTTCTTAAAGCTTTGTAAATAATAATTAATTACAATCCTTTGGTCTTGTGGCCGGACAAATTGTATATCTTAATTGTACATATCATACTGTTCTTAAGGGACCCAGTCCCAGAATAAAAATTATTTTTCTATTCTATTCTATTCTTTAAAGAGTACCTGTCATTGCAAAGCCTCGGACTGCCATTTTACGTCCCCTCCACAGGACGGCATAACCAAAAATTTTTTTATTTCCTTTAAAAAATTCTAAAGTTTTAACTCTTGACCTATGTTATATTATACTAATACTATTTTGCTAGCCACTAGATCATATTTGTTCCCTATTCAAGATTAAATTTAGTTTATAATTAGTGAAAAAAAAACATTGTAAATTCAGGCTGAATATAAATTAAATGATTAATGATATTTATGTATTCTTTCAGATGTATTTTGGTTACTATTAATCCGCAAACATTGGAAAAAGATCCCAACATGGAACCTCTCAGGACATTGAAAACGTAAGGAAAGTGTTTGCCATGCACCTTCTGTATATATATATATATATATATATATATATATATATATATATATATATATATATATATATATATATATATATATATATATATATATTTATATATTATGTTACAGATACCGGCAGCTAACGGACCCAGAAGAACGGAACATCGAAGGAGACAGCCCAGTGATGGGTTGCTACATGGGACTGATGAAGCCAGGGCAGATCAGCATAGGAGATGTGGTTTACGCAAAGTGTGCTCAGTCCAAGAAGAACATATTCAACAAATTCTATCAGTATTTTCGATCGTTATGAAATTATTATAACGGTTATGTGATTATGGAATATGAGATTTTAATGGAAATTTTTATATGTTAACTGATTTTTAATGTGATATTTTTAGAAAAAAAAGTTAATAAATGAGAAGCTTTTATCACTTTTATGTTGGCTTATATTTTTTAAATTAATAACCTTACTAATCGAAAAAGAATTTATAAAATCTGGTGCGGGCAAGACACGACTTTCACTTACCTCCATTTTTAAAATCAATGAAAGACTTTACTATTACAGTTAGAGATAAAAATACGTGAAACTATTAAAGAATTAATTAAATAGAATTTATATAGAAACATGTTTTTTATTAAAAAATCTATTATATTATTATCTAAAGTAATAAGTTAGTTTTATGTTCATTTCATCACTCTCTATTAACTTTTAAAAGCTTGTGTATGAAATAATATTTTTTCTAAAATCTTTAGCTTTCCAACGGTATGTAATACATGTATATTACTGTTCTTATGTTCAAAAACAAAAAATTGCATAAAAAATATATTTTTTCAGTTTTCTCCTTTAGTGGGTATCGAATTCATTCAATTTATATACTTACCTGTTTTTCATAAGGGGTAATAAGATAATATAGTTATTTTTATAGAATCGACAAAATTAGAGGTACTTTAGAGAAAGAAAATTTAAAATATCGGCATTTAAGCCCTGTCAAACTATTTTAATCCGAATGAAACCTACATGATATTAAAGCCTATTAAATTTTACATCAATATAGTGAGTTTAATCAAAATCCTCGGAACCGTTTTTGAGAAAATCGAAAAAAGGTGCAAAATGCATGGTATAAAGTGCCTCTTCTGGTAAGCTCATTTTGATGAAAAAAGTTTTGTCACGTCTCGGGCGTATATTTGTCTTAAATATGAAATTTCAGTTTCATAGGACTTACCGTTTCCGCCCGGGAGTTACCACACACACACACAGACCTTTTTGCGGGACTTGGTTATTTGGACCCAGGGGACCCTAAAACGTGTATTTCCGTTCAAAACTGGAATTCGAAAATTTTCACGATCGCAATTCTTCCCCTTACTATATATAGTAAGTGAAAGTAAAAAAGTTTAACCCCTCTCATAATAGTATGGTCGCAAGATAGGTAGAGTCCGAAATTGATAAGACATCGGCAATCAAATTGTTTCATCTTTCTTTAGGTACACGATTACACGAAAGATCTGCATTATTGACGAATCATACGAATTTCGTGTATTTTATTTTGTCATGACTGTATTTTCATGAGAGTTCGTTCGTTATGGTATTTATATAAATGTTGTTATTTACTCAGAAAAATAATGAGGTTTTTCCTTAACATTCCTCTGTATAATAAACTTTTAACGTTAACTAGATTATACTAAACATTTGTATAAATGTCTAGTATAATTAATTCTCTTTAAAAATTTCAGTTTCTGTGACTCCTTTCCTAGAAGCACCCGCCATTCCTTATTATCCTCTCCCATACTCTTCTACTTTGACTAGTATATGGGGAACTCTGTGACGAAATCGAGATGAATAGGTTTATAAGATTAATGTACGGCCTCTCCAGAAAGTCACACGTCTCTATCTGGTATTCTGGTCGCTTCATCACGAATTCAGAAGAAACTACCTACTTGGCATCTTTTTTACTTTCACTTACTATATATAGTAATGGAAAGTATTGCGATCGTGACAATTTTCGAATTCCAGTTTTCAACGAAAATACACATTTTATGGTCCCCTGAGTCCATATAACCAAGTCCCGCTAAAAGATCTGTGTGTGTGTGCGGTAAGCCTAGTGCGAAAACGAAAAATGTTTAATTAAAAAAAAATTTCTTATTATAAATATTGGAAACTTTACCAAAAATAGTACAGAACGGTTTGTTCACAAACGCATTTTTTTTTTCAAAGTGTGGAAGTTTTTTTTATACATTTTTTTTCTTTCATTTATTAAAGTGCCTATATCCTATTTATGTTATTATGTGATTACTTAAGAGACTGGTCTACTTTGGTACAGCATTATTTTGTTTTGTATATTACTTTCACTTACTATATATAGTAAGGGAAAGTATTGCGATCGTGAAAATTTTCGAATTCCAGTTTTCAACGGTAATAAACATTTTAGGGTCCCCTGAGTCCAAATAACCAAGTCCCGCAAAAAAGTCTGTGTGTGTGTGTGTGGTAACTCCCGGGCGGAAACGGTAAGTCCTATGAAACTGAAATTTCATATTTAAGACAAATATACGCCCGTGACGTTCCAAAACCTTTTTCATCAAATTGAGCTTGAAACAGATGAGCCACTTTATGCCATTCATTTTGCACCTTTTTTCGATTTTCTCGAAAACGGTTCCGACGATTTTGATTAAACTCGCTATATCGATGTAAAATTTAATGGGATTTAATATTATTTAGGTTTCATTCGGATTAAAATAGTTTGACAGGGCTTAAATGCCGATATTTTAAATTTTATTTCTCTAAAGTACCTCTAATTTTGTCGATTCTATAAAAATAACTATATTATCTTGTTACCACTGATGAAAAACAGGTAAATATATAAATTGAATGAATTCGATACCCAACTAAAGGAGAAAATTGAAAAAATATATTTTTTATGCAATTTTTTGTTTTTAAACATAAGAACAGTAATATACATGTATTACATACCATTGGAAAGCTATAGATTTCAGAAAAAATATGATCTCATACACAAGCTTTTAAAAGTTAATAGAGAGTGATGAAAAGAAGATAAAACTAACTGATTATTTTAGATAATAATATAATAGATTTTTTAATAAAACACATGATTCTAAAGAAATTCCAATTAATTAATTCAATTATGGTTTCACTCATTTTTATCTCCAACTGTATTTGAAAATTCTTTAATTGATTCTAAAAACGGAGGTAAGTGAAAGTCGTGTGTTGGCCGCACCAGATTTTTTTTCAATCCTTACGAGCCAGAAAACCTTCCTATATCTTTGAGCTCTTTACTCCACGCCCTTCCGTGCACACCCTAAATACAAGATCTCAACTTACCCATCCACACCTACTCGTTCATAAAACTGCTTCCTTTGAAAAGTCCTTTATCATCCGTGCTACCAAATTTCGGAACTCTTCACCTATCTTCCTTCGTAAAATATCATCCCTAACCACTATTGAACAGCGTTTATTTACCCAAATCATCAAAAATTCATCTTCCGCCCATATGCGATAAATCTTGACTTTGATAATAATAATAATAGGCTTACCGAACCCGAAGGTTCGATGCCGATACCACTAAACTTCGCCTGCACAGACTCGTCCAGTGTTCACCGGTCAAGCCCAAGTTCCCGAGATCAGCCTTAATGCAATCCTCCCATCGACGCTTCGGCCTACCTTTCGGACGCCTACCAGTCGGTTCAGCGAATACCAACTTTCTCGGAATCCGTTCCTCACTAAGCCCAACAACTTTACGCGCCCATTTGAGTCTCCGCGATGCTATCAACTCAATTATATTCACAGGGTACAAACTCCGCAATTCCGCGTTGTGCAACCTTCTAAACTCCCAAGTGGCCTCATCCCTCTTCGGACCAAATATTTTACGCAGTACCTTATTCTCGAAAACCTTAAGCCGTTGTTCATCCTTCAAAGTAAGCGGCCACGTTTCGCATCCGTAAAGAACCGTTGGAAGAATAATAGTTTTATAAGTTCTAACCTTTAAGTTTTTAGACAGAAGCCGCGAGCTAAGCAATTTAGCAACCGAATAATAACACGCATTTCCCACCTTTAACCGGGACTTTATTTCTTCCTGGATTTCATTTTTTCTTGTTATCATTGAACCTAAATACTTGAATTTCTCTATGTGTTCAAAAGTATGACCTGAAATATTAATATCATCAAGATCGCCACCATTTCTGCAACTAATCATATATTTCGTCTTATCGGTATTTAATTCGAGACCTATTTGTTTACCGGTTTTTATTAACACACTTGTATTTAGTTGTATAGTTTCCGTGTCTTCACCTAGTAGTACCAAATCATCGGCATACCCCAAAACCGGAATCTTGTCACCCATATGTAAGCCTTTCTCCGTACTCATCACCTTTTCTATAACATATTCTAAGGCTATATTAAACAAAACAGGTGAAAGGGAGTCACCCTGTTTCAAACCCGATCGCACCTCAAATCTCTCGGAGTAATTATGACTGATTCTAACTTTATGAAATGTTTCCGACAAACACATCTCTACTATGACTTTGATAATACATAACAAAACTTATTCGACGTTATCCGTTTTTATTTGTATCTTTCAATTATTTTAATTTTATTTCATTTACTATCTGACTAAGCAATCATGCATCAAATGAAGCCAGACGAATCGGACTTCCTTTGTTCACTGTATATGTTTGTTTACTTAGTTAACGTCACTTTATGCTGCTGTGGCTAATCGGACGATGCTACAGTGGGAGTACCAAATTTTTTCTATCAAGGTTTTATTAGAATAGGGATCTTTAACGAGTACCTGTCATCGCACAGGCATTTACTCCCATTAAAAACTCCTCCGAACCACCTGCGGTTTTGAACCCGTGGACCTCGGAATAGAAATTATGCTAACCACCTTGCTACAGGTGATCCCTTTTCATTGTACATTACTGTGAAAAAATGTTTGTATTGGGTTGTGTCACATAAAATGTCCGTTTTCAAGGTAAAGGATTTTCATTAAAAATACGATATGAAAACAAGATAATTTTATTCGAAGTATTTACCTTATTTTTCCCAGCGTGACACCAACTTTAAACTCGTACAAAAATATTACTCGAGACTCGAATGTTTCCATGTTCATATTTGGAGGTATACTAAAAAGTGGGTAATTGATTGGGAAGCTTATGTTTATAATACAAAGGTAGAGGATTAGTAACTGTTTAGTACTTTAAATATGTAAACATTCGGAAGAAAACAACAGAGACCTGTAAAATCCTTTATGTATATCAGAAACTATAAAAACAGACATTTCATGTGAAACAACCCAATATTTCATACATGGGTAAGTGAAAGAAATAAAAAAGTACCTGGCATCGGTATGCAATCTTAACTTAAAACATTCCCAAATATTTTACATTGCATTTATTGAGGTAATTTTGAGCACTACCACCTTAAACGTTTCTGTAAGATTGGTCTTTCTACTTGTTTTGCAGATTATTTTATGGCTGTGGCATTACCGAACCTTTCAGGCAATTTATCAACATCATTTCCAAGGAGGCAATAGTTGTTCGGTACCCTTTGGAACTCGATTAAAATTCGTTACTTAATACATTAAACAGCTTTATGCATGTTTCAACTTAACATTAATCGTTGCCTTCAGGGACCGTAGCGCAGCCTTGGTGTCTGGATTAAAATATCATCAATATGAAACATTTGATTTTTTTCTAATAGATATAGTTAACATCTGTTACGTAAACATGTAGCCATTTATTAATACATCTTAGAATACTACTGTAGTGGTAGATTAAACTTATCACTTATAGAAGTAGCTGATATAGACATTAGGATTAGAGACTGATTAGGGTGAGAGCGCCATCTAATCAGGTTGAAAATGAATCGTTCAAGAAAGCGACATTTAAAGAAAATGAGTTCTCCAATTAGACTTCCAAAGAGCTATGCATACGAAGACATCGTTCAAGGTAATGTTGATTAATTAATAACTTGAAATACAAAAGGTGTTAACATTTGTAGCTCTTTTTTTTTTCTTTTTTTTAAGGAAAAAATTAAAAGAATAGTTGGTTCAGGATGTGGTAATTAATATAATTGATTTCGTTCTTATTTTATTTTGTACCGACGTTTAGGCCCTAGATTTAGGCCATCGTCGAGGCAAAGATAAAAAAACAAAACAAGAAACTACATTAGAAAAACAAACATTTTAGGCTAACTCATGGTCAGAAATATAATCATTTATTTAAATATTATCCTAGAACGCACTCCAACTGCATCCTGGTGATATTAGTACAAATCAAATAGTCAATCATTTTTTAGGATAATGTATATTATATTATCTATCTACCATATAACAGATTGACGGTGACCGTGTAATATTTTATTTTACAAACCAGAAGGTGGTGAAAATTTAGGTGTCACGGGTTCTTAATACTTTGATGACGTCAATGGTCCTATCGCACTAACTAATTCTTGACTGTTGAAATGTTGAAAAGACTATTATTCAACTTATTCTTCCCTTTAAGACTATTTGGAAAAACAAATACAATCTGAACATGAGAGTACATTTTGGTAACGATGAATACAAATGAAATAGCAGTCGTATAATCAGGTTGTAAAATTGGGGTTGGTCCGCCGTCAGATTCTTATATTCGTTCATTCTAGGGGTCACCTACGGTGTAGTGGCTAGCTTAACAGCCTTCCATGTCTAAGGTCGCGGGCTCAATCACGGTAGATGCCCTAGGACTTTCTAAATGGAGTAGAAAATCTAGAGTTATAGCAGTCCTTCGAGACAAAAAATAGTGTTGAAATGTCAGGTACTCGATCCCTATTTTAATTTAACTTGGATAGGCTAAGTTTAGAACTACAATTGCAGCATCGTCCGATTAGCTACAGTCTCATAAAGTGACGTTAAATAAATGAACTGATTAAACTGACTGTGGAGCTAAAACGTACTGTAACGCAATTTCTTAAACTGTTTGTTTGCTTATTAATTTGACGTTTATGTATGACACTGTGGCTTATTGGAGGTTGCTAGAATAAATTTCCTGAATTTTGCCTATCCAGATTTAATTAGGATAGGGAACTTTAAAGAGTACCTGAGATCGCAAAGAAGCGTACGATAATGTTCAGAGAGAACACTTGTACGAGGCAGTGAAAGATCTTGGAATATCTGAAAAGCTTATTAGAATGGTAAGACTCGCCATGAGATATGTGGGAAGTATTGTGCAAGTTGGGGGAACAAGATCTGCAGAATTCACTTATGGTAAAGGACTTGGGTAGGGGTTTCATGTCTCATCTTTGATTTAGCTTGGAAGAAGTTCATTTGAGATTCCAGTATACAAGTAGGCGGAACAGTATTTAGTCGGACTGTGCAACTTCTTGCTTATGCCGATGATATTGACATCGCTGGACGCTCTTTCAAGGCAGCCTCTGATAGATTCTTGAAAACAGCAAAAACAACACGAAAACTGAGCCTTAAAGTCAGTGCTGCAAAAACCAAGCATATGTTCACGAACGAAAATTTCAGACCTGTGAAAGGGATCCCTCATTAGATAATGCGGATGCTGAAAAGCGGAGAGTCCTCTGTGCCAATCGTTGTTATTATGGCTTCAGTCCATATTTTAGGAGGCGTGCTTTAACCAGAAAAACAAAAATCCTATTCTCTAAAACCATTATCCGGTCAATACTCCTTTATAGCTCAGAAACACGGACTATCTCCAAAACAGGTGAGCCGAATCTAATGGTCCTTGGAAGAAAGATTCTGAAGATGACCAGGTATGGAGACTTCGTACATACCAGAAGCTCAAAGATGTATTTGAGGAACCACATGTGGTTATTGTCATGAAGCTCAATAGGTTGAGGTGGGCTAGACACCCCACTCGAATGGCTGATATTCGAAGAAAGTTCTTACAGAGGTAGTTCACGGAAAAAGGCGTCGAGGAAGACCTCGACTTCAGTGGAGTGACGGTGTGCCTTGTGAGACCAGCTCTAAGTTGGGAGTGAGGAGCTGGATGGCGGCTGCACAATATAGGAAGGAATTGGTGGAGGCTGGTGTGAGTGTTCAGGACTCGACATCCAGTAATAGCGCTGGCTGAATAGAATAAAATGAGATCGCACAGGCTCCGTACCACGTTTATACATCCCTTCCCCATAAAAGGCATGACCAAGGATTTTTTTTATTATGGTTGATTTGGGGCTGAATAATTCTTCCATTAATACTCATTATTTTATTTCATGACGTTTCGGGATATTCTCCCATCTTCAGAAGTCTACAAAAATTATATTAAGCAATTTACCATCACATTAAAAATCACTATAATGAAGTGAATGGTTTAAAATTTTTTATAAATTAGGTGTCAATTGATAACACAACTTTAAAACTATTAAATAACAAATTTTAAAATCATAAGGAGGCATTAAAAGCAAAAATTTAACAATGTTACATAGTACTTAGTTAAATAAATAAATAAATATTATAAAGTTACCTCGTTATATATTCAGTAATCCCAACATTTTCACTAATCACACATTGAGCCAGGTAAAAAAGTAAAACGAAGTCAATATCTAAATACATCAGATCTTTGTCCTCAACTGGATTAAGGATTAGACCAATTTTTAACTTGTATATGGTTATTATTATTTCATATTGTGAAATTTTTTTAAAACATTTATTATTAATTATTTATATTATATTTTTAATTTATAAATTAAATCAGAATAGCATAGAATAACTGCCAGGGAGTGAGAGTGAACCGCTCAGAAAGCAAGAAGATGACCGATGGCAGAAAATGTGGGACGATAGCCAGGTAAGCAAACTGAAGCATATAAAACAAACAGTGAAACCCTGGTCTACATCTAGCCGTAGCAGCCGGAGGGAGGAGGTCGCGTTGACCCGGCTAAGGATAGGACACTCGCGGCTGACGCACTCTTATCTTTTTGCTAGGCAGCCGGTGCCCCAGTGCCGGCACTGTGATGGAACCCTTACCATTCGGCATATTTTTCAAGAATGTCCTTATTATTCATCACACCTGAATAAAATTGGACTAAGCCCGAATATTTCAGCGGTGCTGGGTGATAGAGAGGAAACCATTGAATTAGTTTTTGATTTTCTTAAGGAGCAATCATTATTATCGAAATTATAAAGACCATTCCTAGTCAGTTAGCATTACTAGTATTAGCTTTTTAAACTATTGTTTACATAGAAATATATTTTTTCTTTCTTTATTTTTTTTTAATTTATTTATTATTTATTTATTTATTTTTTTTTTATTTTTTTTTTTTTCTTTCTTTCTCTCAATCACTCATTATCTAATAGTTCTTTCTTATAAAGGTTGAATATGCATATAGTGTCTAGGCGTTGATGACCTTAGGGTTTTACCCCTTCAAACCTAAACAAACAAACAAACAGAATAGTGGTAACTTAAATGTCTTGAGTCAGTTTTAAAATTCACGGTTTTATCTATATTTTTATTGATATATATAGCCTCTATGGTTTTTCTATTTTGTTTATTTATAACTATTTCCAAAATTTGTGGTCTATTGAGATCAAACTTATGTTTCAAATGTATGCAACAGTAAAAATATAAATACAACTGCTTTATCACAACATAGCATACAATAATTTGAAATTGAAATAAAAGAACGAGTATTAATGGAAGAATTATTCAGCCCAAAATCAACCTTAATAATTAAATGAGCTCTTCCTTGTCTAGAATATATTGATATAATTGATTTTTTTTTATTATAATAATAATAGTCTTTATTGATATACATATGAACATTTTCTTTTTTTCTTTCTTTATATATATATATATATATATATATATATATATATATATATGTACATAGACCTTCTTTTTCAGGAGTTTAAAGTCTTTAACGGTAACTACCCGTACTTGAGTTGAAGAGTTGGCTCACCTTCACCTTCCAATATTCCCTGCCTTAGACTATCACCTCGCCATAGCACTCCACCTGCCTTTTTGATTTAATCGATCCATCTTCTTCTTTGCCTGCCTCGATTCCTTTTCTTATCCAATGGGGTCCACTCAGTCAATATTTTAGACCATTTTTCCTCATTAGATGGCCACCCCATTGCCATTTCATCTTTTCCACGAATCTGATTGCATTAGTGACACCAGTGACTTTTCTTATTTTTTGACTGTTTGGCTTTTGCCTTTTCCTTATGCCTAACACGTTCCTCTCCATTGCTCATTGGCATGTTATATAAGGATTTTTTACTCCCTGTCAAATGTCCTAGAGCCATTTGCCGGGTTTGAACCCGTGACTTTGGGAATAGAAGGGTGTTAAGTTAGCCACTCCAACTTCTTACGCTTTTTAGCTTGTCGTTTCCATTATTGCATGAAGAAAAAAAAAACCTGTCCCATAATTTTAGGTTTCACGTTTCAAGATACGTAGAATCCACCAAAAATCTGACTTCCACCGAAAACCCCGTTTTTTCTCCTAAACTACTGGATCAAAAAAATATAATAGAAAGTAGCTTGAATTGTAATAAAACAAAATAATAAACTATGGGATAATATGCAGCCTTTTTACTGTGTTTCCGCTTCTACCATATACCAATACCATAGTAGTGGTATTTCCAATAGCTCAGTGGCTGTTTAAAGCAGCATGATAGTCATAAATCAACGCACTAATAATACCTTATTTTTTTTTTTACAGAAGTATTGAAAACCGATCCTTTCAGCAATCACACCGAAGGATGCCTCATAGGAAAAATATTGACGGAAAGTACGGATGAAGAAAAAGCTCTAGAATTCTGCAGGAAAGTTCTCGGGTTGAAGCTGAAAGGAATGGAACTGGAAAATCTGGAAGAAATGAGAAGACAAGTGGACGAAGTTATAAGCGCGTTATCTAAATCTACAAAAGAAGAGTTCAAGAAGAACGTAAAAGAATCGTGCGGCATTGAAGTGTTCCAGAATGCTGTTTCGACGCACATCCCGATAGCGCCGGAAGAGGAAGTAGTAACGGCGTTACACCAAGACGCTGAGAGGATGCTTGAGTACTTGGACAAGAGGAACCAATTTGGGAAGCTTTTGCCTGGAACCGTAGGATCGCTGAAGGAGATAGTCGACAATAAGGGTGTCCATTCTGATCGCGCCAATAGGAGGAGGACACTCAGCACCAGGATGGTAATATTACTTTATTCGTAGTGTTTAATTTATTTACTTTTGTGTGAGACTTAAAAGAAAAGAACTCAACCGCAGATTCGGCCAGTTATACAGACTACTAAACAGAAAATCTCATCTTACAGTTGACAAGTTACTAATATACAAGACAGTACTGAAACCAATATGGACCTACGGACTTGAACTGTGGGGGACAGCTAAACATTCTAACATCAAACGCATCCAATCCTTCCAATCCAAAGTCCTCCGAACAATAGTTAATGCTCCTTATTACGTTATCAACTCTACCTTACACCACGACCTTAAAATTCCGTTTATTTTAGACCTAGTGCCAACCAAATTTTCCAAATTTCATCAGAACCTTAGTCATCATCCTAACCCTCTAGCACAATCCCTATCCAGTACCACCCATCCCTACAATCCTCCTCGAAGATTGAAACGGCAGTGGCCGCGAGACGTATTGTAAACGTTTAAATTGGAGTTCTGACACTGGTCAGATCCTCCACTCATGTAATGTATGTCTGTGGCTATTGCGCCCTGGTTCGGCCTCCACTGAGTGAGGCCGAGAGGGAGTGTCTAGGATCTCTTGGATTCTGCTTTTTCCTCCACAAATGGAGGGAAAAGCCCAGTCTGGGTCCCTATAGCACTTTTATATAGTTATGTTTGTTTGAATGATGTTTGTTTATTTGCAAACTTTTATTTATCTCAATTATAGGTTAATGTTTTGATTTGTTTTGTTTTTATATTTATTATTATTTAATTCTATATATATCATTTATTTGTATTTATCTCAATTATAGGTTGTTGTTTGTTTTCTTATTTTGTATATATATTATATTTTATTTTATTTGACTTTATATTGTGTGAATGGGATCTTATATCACTATTACTAATGTTCATATAAAAACAAATTGTAATATATCTCAATAAATAAATAAAAAAACAAAACAAAAAAAACTTTTATGGGAATTGGCCACAACTACGGCCAACAACAAAAAAAACTACGGAGGACAACAAAATCTGGTGCGGACAACACACGACTTTCACTTACAACCGTTTTAAAAATCGATTAAATAATTTTCAAATACAGTTACAGAGATACAAATTAGAAAAACCGTCAAAGAATGAATTTAATTAAATTTCTATAGAAACATGTGTTTTATTAAATAATCTCTTGCATCATTATCTACGACAATCAGTTTGTTTTATCAGCTTTTCATCACTCTTCCTTAACTTTAACAATTGTCTGTACAAAATAATAGTTTTTCTAAAATCTTTAGCTTTCAAATGGTATATTATACGTCTATTATAGTCATTTTACTAAAAATACAAAATTTAGTTATTTATTAAATTCGCTCAAAATGTATATTTAGCCATTATTTATCAATGCTTTTTTTAAATCTACAAAATTAAAGATACTTTAGAGGAAAAAAATATCGGCATTTAAGTCAGACTATTTCAAATTTACATCGATATAGGGATTTTAATCAAAATCGTTAGGGCCGTTTTTGAGAAAATCGTAAAAAGGTGCCAAATGCATGGTATAAAGGGGTTCTCCTGGTAAGCCGATTTATGGATACGTTGCTGTAATATCTCAGTGATAGATGCTCTTAAAATAGGAAAGTTTAGTTTTAGACTACTTATCGTTTTTGCACTAGACTTACTACACACCACACACACACACACACACACACACACACACCTTTACTATATATTTCATATATATTAAGGGAAAGTAAAAATATTATCTCATACACAAAATTGTAAAAGTTAGCGGAGAGTGATGAAAACCTAATAAAACAAACTTATTGTTGTACATAATAAATTTAATAGATTAAAAAAAAAAAAAAACGCATGTTTCTATTAGAATTGTTGTTGTTGTTTATTCGTTTAACGTCAATTTTATGCTGCTATGGCTAATCGGACGATGCTACATTGGGAGTCCTAAATTTTGTCTACCCAGGTTTTATTAGGATAGGGATCTTTAACGAGTACCTGACATCACACAGGCTCGGGACCACCTTTTAAAAGTTTCTTCCGAAGGACGGCAAAACTAAGGATTTTTTACTCCCATTAAAAAATCCTAGGACCACCCGCGGGTTCGAACCCGCGATCTTTGGCATAGAAAGCTGTTATGCTAACCACTACGCTATGGGTGGCCCCCTTTCTATTAGAATTAAATGTGATTGATTCTTTAGCAGTTTCATTTTTATCTCTAAATGTATAATTTTTTCAAATTGATTCGAACAACGGAGATATGTGAAAGTCGTGTATTTTTTTTTCTATTGTACTAAATTAATATTTTCTGTTCAAAGGCAGAATTGATCCATGGATTACATGAGATAAAGTTTGCAATATCCCCGATCGAGAAGGCATTGAAATCCTTCGATAAAAAATCCAAAGAGACATATGCCAAAGTGATCTATAGCCACTTCAGCAGCCTCAAGAAGTCTGCTTTAAGTCTGGTTGGCGACGTCAAGCTATTTGAAAAGGAATTGAAAGAATGTATAAAAGAAGGGCAGAAATACTTGGAAAGTACACCGGACTATATTGATGAAGATTGCAACATTTGCGTTGAAATGGAGAAGGTATTGGTAATGATTTATTTAGATTATAAGTTTAATATATTAAACAGGAATTATTTAATAATTAATGATTTATAGGAATTATTTTCTGAGTAGTAGAGGAGAGTAACTAAATATGGGTACAAATTAGTTTTTGCCTCAAAAATAAAAACCTATTAACGTCAAAATAACCACACATACCTTTTTTAAGAGCTAAGTAACAATGTTATGTTCTTAATATTTGTCGAGGTATGGTTATTATATTGGACTAAAAAGGGTATCAGAAGGCCTCGACAACTGCGTGTTCATGCAAGGAAGAGAGTAAGATGGAGGTGGTGCTCGCCGTGGTAGAAGCACTAACCGCAGCACTAGGTATGATGTAACTCTGCCAGGCAGGGGTGAATCCCCGTGTGGTAGTAGCACAACAGCAGTGTTGGTTAGGAGTCCTCATAGGTGCTCATGGGTAGAAACCATGCACCCCATCCTATGAGGAGGATAGGAAGGAAGAAGGTGATAGGTAAATGAAGGCTGTTAAATTAAGTTGGACCATATTTTGTTATAAAAACAGAGAAACTCTGACTAGGGAGACACCACCTGGGAGAAGCAGTTTGGTAATATGCTGCGTTTTAGGAAAAACCATAACCAACCATATACAAAAAAACATATATAGAACCACCAAACCAACCACCTAAAATACAAATAAATAAATATAGGCTAGCCTATATTCAGGACCTATTTCATAGCCCACATTCAAAATTCTTTACTAAAATCAACTTGATCGTGTACTTTACAAATCATATATAGCAAGCAATAAATCGACCAAAAATCATACAATTAAACTTATATTCTGCAATAAAACGCATAGTTGCAGTATCTAGACTTCATTTTCATTAATTAAGTAACACATTGATACATACCGCAGAAAATTTTCGACTACAGCAACACAAGTATGACGCCGATGACGAGAATGAGCGAATGCGATGTTAGAGCGAATGAATGAGATAGACGACCGTCATTTGTTGCGTTTTTTGATTGTAGGGTTTCGAGAGTTGTTAATAGCCCATATTAAAGCACTAGCCTATATTTAGTTAATCTCCTCTATGAATAGCCCCTTTATGATTAATCATCCACTATAGATTCCACTCTTTAATTCCACATGCAGTCAAAACTTCGAAAAATCTGAAAAAGAAGACCTCGACATTGCATATTCAGAAATTTGTGAGGAAAGAAGTCTCTATTAAGGGGGAGGTTAGATCCACTTGGGCCAGCACGATGGAAGGTAGCAACAGTCCAAGCAAAAAGTAATTCATTTACAGTCTGGAGGGAAGGTTAGAGTGATTACCACGATGTAGTGCCCTAAAGGGTAGAAGCCTTCAGGTGCGGAGAGGAAATTTTGCGTGGTAGCCAGCGAGAATGGGATGGCCGAGCGGGCTAACTTGATAACAGAAGTATCGTATGATATAATAATTGAAAGTTTGCGTATTAAATAGTCGTTATCTGATAAATCCATTCCGTTCATCAATACTCTCCTATTCCTATAACCTGATTAAAAGGATTAATTATTGGGGCTATAATGCCGTTATGTTAATAACAACCGAGATTAGCCGACGAGATGTGTTAGTCTGTTCCTCCATGCTGATGACACTAAGGATGAAGAAACAGAAAAATACGGTGTTTATAATATATACAATTGGACAGATTGTAATGTTACTCAATAAAGAATTGTTTCTAAAAAAAAAAAAAATAATATATATCTGCAAGTTTTGGAATTGGCTAGTGAGTTGGTCCTCACTCAATTACTTCGTTTGATTTATTTACCATTGGTAAGTACAAGATAGGCATTTGAGGTTGCTGTGCGAAAATCGAAAATTCAGACAAGTGGTACCATTTGGCAGAACTGTGCAGCGATTGAGTTATGACATAGTGGTAGGGTCAGAAGTGGCTTGAAGGAGGTGTTCATTTCTTTTGAATTTGGCATCATAGTTAATGAGCATAAAACTGAATATATGCGAGTAGGGGGTGATGGTGAAGACATATTGCATTCCTGAACATAGATCCCTATAAATTCCAGATAATGGAGACTTTTGTGTAACTAGGATACGAAAAGACAGGTGCTCAGGAGAATATTCGAAATATTCGAAGCACTAAGAGAAAGAGAGGTCTGGAGGAAAAGAAAAAAGAAGAGCTCTACAACGTGAAAGATGTTGGTAAAGATGCCGACACCGTGAGTTTTATAAAGCTAGGACGACTCTGAGATCTCAAGGAAGATGATGACGCAAGAGGAGCACCGAGCAAGGAGAGCAGGGAGTAGAGCGGGCCAGAACAAGATGGTTGGATGGAGTAGAGGAGGAGCCTGCTCAACATCAGGAACTGGATTGCAGCAGAACAAGGCAGAGGCGTATGGCGGAGGCTGCTCGGGAATGCCTGGGCTCGATAACGGATTGTTGCGCCGAATATATGTATGTATAATAATAATAATAATAATAGGCTTACCGAACCCGAAGGTTCGATGCCGATACCACCAAATTCTTTCTACACAGACTCGTCTAATGTTCACCGTTCAAGCCCAAGCCCCCGAGATCAGCCTTAACGCAATCCTCCCATCGACGCTTCGGCCTACCTTTCGGACGTCTACCAGTCGGATCAGCGAATACCAACTTTCTCCCGTTCCTCATCGGGCCCAACAACTTTACTCGCCCATTTGTATCTCCGCGATGCTATCAACTCAATTATATTCAGAGGATACAAGTTCCTCAATTCCGCGTTGTGCAACCTTCTAAACTCCCCAGTGGCCTCATCTCTCTGTGCACCAAATATTTTACGCAGTACCTTATTTTCGAAAACCTTAAGCCGTTGTTCATCCTTCAAAGTAAGCGGCCACGTTTCACATCCATTAAGAACCGTCGGAAGAATAATAGTTTTATAAATTCTAACCTTTAAGTTTTTAGATAGAAGCCGAGAACTAAGTAACTTAGCAACTGAATAAAAATACGCATTTCCCACCTTTAACCGGGAAATTATTTCTTCCTGGATTTCATTTTTTCTTAATGTATGTATGTATACCAAATATAACTACAAGATTACATTATTCAATAGAAATTGTCTGATTTTATCCGGCCGTTGATTTTAGGTACTGCAAGCGTTGTCTTGTAGAGAGCGTCTGAACCCGCCGATATAGTGTCATTGTTCTTATAAGTCTTGTGAGACTGAAATCCGGATTGAGACTGACCGGAACGCCTTTTGCAGAAATGGGACGATAGGTGGAGCTCTCGCGGACTGTTGGAGCCACTGACGCCCAAGGACGCTCGGGACTTGCACACGCGGCTGGTGCGCAGCGGCGGCATGCGGGGCATCATTGAGCAGTTCAAGAACCTCCTCGCCTGCGAGAATGCGAATCCTGAGATGGCGCTCCCGATGTTAGCGTGTTCGATGACTGATCCCACGCGGGCCAGTAGCGTCTACAATCTGATAAGCGTAAGTATTCCCAACCTGGCCCTACATATTTCTGATAAACTAGGCAGAGTGTTTGCGGTTATATTGCTCTTAATAATATATTCGTGTCAGGTTTACTAATGGAAACTTATAGTACCAAGATGTTACTGCAACTTTATCATCAAAATTGGTGAACCAGAACAGCCACTTTATGCCATGCATTTTACAACTTTTTACGATTTTGTTGGGGGTGGGGTGGCCGAGATGGTTAGCGCGCGTTGCTTTGAACATTGCCTAGCTACCAGATGACCAATACCTTGAAACCAAAAATTACGAATTCAACTCTCGGAACCGAAGGGGACTTTTATCTCGGCATTAATCCCCCCGCCCTCACCCTCTGGTCCGAGAAACCCCCGTATAGCCTTCAGAGGCGAGGTAAGGGTGGAAAAAAACAAAAACAAAACTTTTTACGATTTTATCTTAAGCTATTTTGATTGAACTCGCTATGTCGATATAAAATTTAGTGGGCTTTAATATCATGTAGGTGTAATTCTGGTTGACATAGTCTGACGGGGCTTAAATGTAGAAGTTTTGTATTCCCTTCTTATAAAGTAGCTTTAATTTGTAGATTCCATATTATCTTATTAGCATTTAAACAACTGAAGGAGAGAAGAGCAAAAATATTTTTTTATGTAATTTTTGTTTTTGTTTTTTATAATAAGAACAGTAATATATACTGTTGTTGTTTAACTGTTTTTCTTTCTTTTCTTTTTTTCAGGAACATAATTTCCTTAAAGGCTTTAAAGAAAATGTGCTACTAAAAACTAAGGATGATAAATTTCCAAAAGTGACAGTAACAGATTGCAGCATTTGTGGTATTCCAGTGAGCAAGTGTTCCTTCTAACCTCATCCAAAAATTTAAAAAAAGCATCAATTATAAAAATTTAAAAAAATATGCATGTTTTATTTATTTTATTATAAAATACATATTATTAGATTAAATAGAGGATATAAACACTAAACCTTTAACTCTACATCCTATGAAGAGTCTTGGGTTAAATAAATAAAATATAGTACAAAATACGTACTATTTCTAGGCCACTGAACCAGTAAGGAGGTGATTTGGAAGAGATAGCGGAAGTCACCTGTGGTGTAGTGGCTAGCATGATACCTGTCTATACACAAGGGTTCAAACTCGGAAGACGGATCAAGGATTTTTTATTTTCTTTAAACTATTTACTTCCTAGGTTATGCCGTCCTTCAGAGGAAGCATAGAATAATGATGATCCTGTGCGATGTCAAAGTTCACGATCCTGGTTCTCTTTCCTAATTAACTGCAAAAATATATTTTAAATGCAATTTTTTGTTTTTTAACTTAAAAATAGTAATATACGAGTACATGTACAATATAGCGTTGGAAAGCTAAATATTTTAGAAAAAATATTATCTTATACATACTATTGTAAAAGTTAACGAAGATGAGAAGCCGATAAAACGAACTGATTGTCGTAGATAATAATATAATAAATTATTTAATATAACACGTGCTTCTATTAAAATCCAATGTAAATAATTCTTTAACAATTTATTTTCGTTTCTAAATTTGTTCAAAAATTCTTAAATTAATATAAATAACGGAGGTAAGTGAAAGTCATGTGTTGCGCGCACCAGATTTTTTTTAACTACTGTACCTTTAGGTGAAGACCTACAATGTGGATCAGAACGTTGAACAATCAGTTGATAATAAGCATTAGCATTATCATTGATCCGATACTTGGACTATCCTTCTTTTGAAAAAAAATCATATTTTATATTCATGACAAACTTCACTTCCACTCTAACCCACTAGTTTCAATACTTGCTTCATCTTCCATTGCTGATAATCCTCTAAGGCGTCAGAAAGGAAGATAATTTTCAAGACCTTCTGGTTTATCCATTATCTGCTCTGTATAGGCCTCTCATTTTTATACTATAGCCATACACCATATAGCCATACAGGTGTGAGTCTGCCTGACCTTGTCACTTCAATTCGATCGAGCATATTGGGTTGCTGTCAGCGGGAGTGGGCGGCCCTCGGGAACAACAAGCTTCGCCTTATTCGGTCCCGTGTTGGCCCTTGGGGGTCCTCCTGCCGGCCGTCTCGACGCGAAGAGGTTGTGCTCGCGCGACTTCGTATAGGACACTCTCGGTTGACCCACGGTTATCTAATTGCCCGTGGACATCCGCCTCTCTGTCGATCATGTTAGGTTCCTCTCTCAATACTCCACATCCTCACAGAATGCCGACAATATACCGCTTCACGTATTCTTTTCAACCTCTCCACCGATCTGTCGCTTCTTCTCTCTGATTCCTCTCCTCATATAACTAACATCATTCGCTTCCTAAAGTCACACCATCTTTACTCTCAGATCTAAACTATACTCTCACTCTACTCCTATAATCATGTAACCTGTGTCTAACGGTGTAAAGGCGAACATGACCCTGATGGTTGTCGCCTCGAAAAAAAAAAAAAAAAAAAAAAAAAAAAAAAAAACTATAGCCATAGTAATTAAATTAATCGATTTCATTACACATCTATTCTTTTTTTCTTTTGTTTTAAATATCAACATCCTCTAGCTCAATAATAATAATAGGCTTACCGAACCCGAAGGTTCGATGCCGATACCACCAAACTTCGCCTGCAAAGACTCGTCTAATGTTCGTCGGTCAAGCACAAGCCTCCGAGATCAGCCTTAATGCAATCCTCCCATCGACGCCTCGGCCAACCTTTCAGACGCCTACCAGTCGGTTCAGCGAATACCAACTTTCTTGGAATCCGTTCCTCACCGGGCCCAACAACTTAACGCGCCCATTTGAGTCTTCGCGATGCTATCAACTCAATTATATTCACAGGGTACAAGCTCCGCAATTCCGTATTGTGCAACCTTCTAAACTCCCCAGTGCCCTCATCTCTCTTCGGACCAAATGTTTTACGCAGTACCTAATTTTCAAAACCTTAAGCCGTTGTTCATCCTTCAAAGTAAGCGGCCACGTTTCATATCCGTAAAGAACCGTCGGAAGAATAATAGTTTTATAAATTCTAACCTTAAAGTTTTTAGACAGAAGCCGCGAGCTAAGTAATTTAGCAACTGAATAATAACACGCATTTCCCCTTTAACCGGGACTTTATTTCTTCCTGGATTTCATTTTTTCTTGTTATCATTGAACCTAAATACTTGACAAGTTCAAAAGTATGCCCTGATATATCAATATCACCAAGATCGCCACCATTTCTGCTACTAATCATATATTTCGTCTTATCAGTATTTAATTCGAGTCCTATTTCTTAACTGGTTTTTATTAACACACTTGTATTTAGTTGTATGGTTTCCGTGTCTTCACCTAGCAGTACCAAATCATCGGCATACCCCAAAACCGGAATCTTATCACCCATATTTAAACCTTTCTCGGTACACGTCACTTTTTCTATGACATATTCTAAAGCTATATTAAATAAAACAGGTGAAAGGGAGTCACCCTGTTTCAAACCCGATCGCACCTCAAATTTCTCGGAGTAGTTATGAGCGATTCTAACTTTATGGAATGTTTCCGACAAAACACATTTGTACTACAATAGGTTTACTAACTTTCTAGGTATTTCTTGTTCAATCATAATGTTATATAGTTTCTGACGGTCTATTGAATCATAAGCCTTTTTAAAATCGATACAAAGTTGATGGACTACACCGTTGTATTCCAACTTTTTCTCTAATATTTGACGTAAGGAAAATATTTGGTTAATCGTCGAGCGATTCTGCCTAAAACCACATTGGTAGTCTCCGATAATTTCGTCTCTCTCTAGTTCAACAGTTTATATTGTATTTAATCTTATTGTAAATGCACGTAGCTCTGATGAGGACCCACGAAACATTGGCAAAAAATAAATAGTTGAAACTATTTGTTACATTTTCTGACCGCCATTCGGACTAATTACTTCCAGTAATTCTCAACTTTTACCTAATTATATCCACTATATTTTTTATCCTACACCACATTCCTTTTTAAAACATCTAACCTCAAATTTGATTCAATTAGGATGTTGGTACCAAATTTTAGCAATAGCTTATAAACATCTTTCATATGTCTATCCCCTTTTATATATTTTTTTTTAGATTTGGCAGATTATTTGCCGTAAATTTCTTCTGGTCTTAAACAGTTGATAAAGAAAAAGTGCACTGCGCATGATGTTCCACATCTCTTAGCGAAGAGGGAACGGAGATTTTTATTAATTTATGTTTATAAAATTTAATAATTTAACCTTACATTCTGATCATATAAAAGCACATGTGTTTTCATCATTAATCAATTTTATAGTTCGTAGTGTAACTGCATGAAAAACAAATAAAGTTTACTGAGTCATATCAAGCAATCGAAATGGTTCTTGAGAATTTAGATACGTCTTGGTACAGTATTAGTGGTGCCCGTAACTTGTCTCCGCTCGACGAAATAGTCAATGAAGAAACCAAGAAAGAGATCATGGAAGGTACGTATTTGAGGCATAGCTACTCATCCCACAGGTTTGACTTCAGGTCATCTTACAGTTGGCGCATGCGCGTCTTCGTTTTCTGATTGCATTTGACTACTTTCTGGTAGCTATTGACTATTTTTACTTTTACTCACCTATATATGTAATGTATAGTAAGGGAAAGTACTGGGAATGAGAAAAGTTTCTCAGTTTTCAACGGAAATCCACGTTTTAGGGTTAGTGCAGATAAACGAGTTGCGCGCCAACAGCCAAAATGTTACACCAACGTTTTCACCAAAACCGGATCACTGTAATAGCTACTTAATACTATGCATCTTGCACCTTTTTAGGATTTCTCAAAAACGGCTTTAACGATTTTGATTAAATTTGCCATACTGGTGAAGACCTAAATAGGCTCCAATATCATGTAGGTTTCAGTCTGATTGAAATATACTGATCGGGTTTAAATGTCTATATTCTAAATTTCTTCTTCCTCTAAAGTATTTTTAGTTTCATCGATTCGGATGAAATAATTGTTTGCTTAAAACTGCAGAAATATTGTTTCTGTTAGATTTTTTTTTTCTGAGCCTGAAGAATAGTAATATAGATGTATAATATATCGTTAGAAAGTTATATATTTAAGAAAAAATGTTATTCTATTTCCGATGTCGTATAAGGTAATAGAGAGTGATTATTGTAGATAATGAGTTTTATTTAGTAGATCATCATTGAATAACAAATTAACTATTTATAAAGTACTAATAAAACCCATTTGGACTTATGGCATTGAGTTATGGGGAACAGCAGAGGGGTAAAACATCAAATTATTTAATCATTTCAATCAAAATTATTTAGGAAAATTATAAATGCCCTTATTTACGTATCTAACGAGACACTAAATACTGACCTAGACATTCCATTCGTCATTGCAACTGCCACTGATCGCTACAATAAATTTCACGACAGACTGACCCTAAATTCAAACCCGCTGACTCAAAACCTATCAACTGCCACAAACCCATGTAATCCGCCCAGAAGACTATCGAGGCGCTGGCCTAGAGACCTGAAATATTGAAAGTTTTTTTTATCTATCTCATGTAGTTTGTTACATCTTTTGTTAGCATATTTGCTTATTGCATAAAAAGCAGATAGCAAATACAGTTGTAATGCCAAAAAAACTTCTATGAATAAATAAAAAATTTAGTAGATCATTTAATCTTAAATAAATGTTTCCATGGAAACTCTATGTAATTCTCTAAACTTCATTTAAAAGTTCTTGAATAAATATTTACTACAGTGGTAAGTGAAAGTCGGGTCGTGAAAATGTGTAAGTTGAGCCCACCATTTTTTTTTTTTGCTACTATCAAGCCGTTCTATGATTATTTGAAGAACTTTCTTTTTTGTTGTCATTGTCTTTGTCTGCAGTGTACTTTTCAACACTTTTCAGGCTGGTTTTAAAAAATGTCTGACTTTCTGCTGATCAATTTTTTTTTTTTTTCTGACAATTCTTGACTACTTTGTGATAGCTTTTGCCTTTTTTCCCCAACTATCAAGTCTTTCTTTGATTATTAGAGGTAATTTGTCTTGAATAGCCTTGCAGTGTTTCTAATAGTTATCAGACTGTTTGGACGAAATGTCTGATTTATTATTTCGGACTTTCTTTTGATAATAATAATATTTATTATAATGATAATATTATTTATAATTGTTTTTTATTTCCTGACAATCGTTGACTACTTTTTTACTACTATAAGTCGTTCTCTTTATATTTGAAACGTTCTGGTTGACTAATGTTTGGTTAGCGGGGTTTTTAACAGTTGTCAAGCTGGATGTTGTCTAAACCTAAAAATGTCTTACTATTTCTGGATTTCTTCTGATAATTTTGTTTCTTTTTTCTAACAATTATTGAATACTTACAGACTATTTCCTTAATATCTCTTGTTCGTCTAACTATCTTCACGATATCTAATGTGTTTTTTTTTACTCTTTTAAGTTAGTATTTTGTATGTTTTTGGTCTACCATAAGTAGAAATAATCTGGAGTCAGTCGTTTGAAAAATATTTTTATTTTGCCTTTATTCGGCTGAAGTATGAGAGCCATCATCAGAGCGAGTAGAAACTAGTGTGTATGCTAGACATGGCTCACTGATGTCCTGATATTGCTCACATACTTGGGGCGGAACGTCAGCAAAATTAAAATATTTTTCTAACGATTGACTTCAGATTTCAAAAGTCGACCATATATGCTCAATATAGTTTTACTTTCACCTACCTATATAGGACGGTCTTCGTTAATAATTCCTCATCCAAATTCCCTGGCTGCTCACCATTATATTCCATAATGTACCTCACGAGGCTTCTTCGGTATAGACGGTCCTTCTTCGTTAAGTGAACCCACTTCTTCCGATGGTACTAGAGCGTTCATTTTTAAAACGCTGCTTATTATTACACAATGGTTTATTATTTCCGAATAACAATTTTAGGGTATAACTGTTTACATAGGTATTTATTAAGTAATATGAAAAGGAATAATTCAAAGGACAATATCATATCACTACCGCTGATTTCAAACGCAATATCTTAGCTAGTTGTTAACCATTTTCAATGATTCTGTTTTTGGTTAAAAAACACTGATAAATTTTTTCTCTATCTTTAAAAATAACTGAGTTATTGAATTAAATCACTTTTTATCGGCCGCCATTTTAAAACTAACCAGCTGATATCAACGTCTAGGTGTTAGGATCATCGTTGCATGGACTAGTATTTTTGTGGCGAGTTTAAAAAAAAATTGCTCAAGTAGTTTCTGAGAAATGCCTTGGACGGCGGACAAACAGATGTTTTTTTTATTGGTTATTCGGATTCTACGCATCTTAAAACGTAAGCTCTCAAATTTAGAGGAGGGGTTATTTTTATTTATTAATATTTTTTTTTGGTCGATTACAAATCTTCATTATTGAAAATAATAAACCAAAAATCGCAAAACATCGCAAAAAATAAATATAAGTAAATAAAAGTAATTCACATAAATTTGTAGCTTTTAAATTCAAACGGTTTTCGATTTTATTTTTTTTAATAGTAAAATTTGAAATTAATTAATCATGATTTTTTTTCTGATTCTGAGGATTCAAAGGCATGAAAAAAATAATATGATCACGATTTTTAACCTAAAAGCCAATTTGTAGTGGATGAAAGAAAATTAAAATATGTATTTTTTCAACCTTTTTGAAAAGTGTCAATCACCGATGTTTTTCAGAAAATGTCTTTTATACTTCCCTATTACAACTACAGAATTTTTTTCGAATTTTCTGAAGTGGTGGAACAATATGAAAAAAAATAAAAACTTATTTTTTTCTAAAATCTTGCATTTAACTCATATTTTTATTATATTTGAAAAATGTTTAAACCATTCTTTCTCACCCAAAATTCATAATTCCATTTTTTATAAAACATTTTCAATAATTTTACTACAAAACTATTGGATAAAAGTTGTTTTTCAAAACGCGCGCCAGGCTAAATAAACGCCGTCTATTTAGTCACTATCAATCATTTCTTCTAAGGTCTCGCTTGTTCAGGTATTCTCCACAACTTTTCCTAGGGAAGATGTATTTTCAGTAAAAAAAGTAAGTTTCTACGCATGTTTTGATAATCTAAAAACTAAAAGTTTTTTAAAACGCAAGATCTTGTTAAAATTGTAAAAAATCAGTTTTTAATTTTTTTCATATTGTTCTACCACTTCGAAAAATTCGAAAAAAATCTTCAGCACAGAGGAACATAAAAGACATTTTCTGACAAAATTTGGGGAGTGACACCTTTCAAAAAGCTTTTAAATATATATATATATATATATTGATTTTCATTCATCTATTAAAAATCGTTTTTCGTTTAAAAATCATGATCATATAATTTTTTTAAGACGTTGACTCCTGGAAAATGATTACTTACCTCTTTAACTATATCGAGTTGAAAAAATGACAAAAACAAAAAGCCCTTTTTTCGATTTTATAATTTTTTTAGTACAATAGTATTTCGAAATTAGTTATAACGCTTTTTTGAAAGGTGTCACTCACCAAATTTTGTCAGAAAATGTCTTTTATAAATATATATATAATCCCGGCTATACCCTTTGACTACTGGCCTTCCTTTTGAAGTTCCATGATGTCTTAATACTCGCAGCGTAATTCACAACAATATATTTGGTGGTATGTACGATAGAGACTGAAGATTGAAAATTGCAGCTGTTTAAATGTAATTTAATAATTTGTGTTTACTTCATTTAATGAATGGTGTACGTTTTTTTTTACTAGACATTTAAAATATTTTATGAGGGAGAAGTTAGTTCAGAGTGTAGTCAAAAGAACAAACAATCAAAATATAAACTTAATTAACTGGTGTCGAGGTTTCGGCCTAAATTATAGGCCTTCTTCAGCGCTATAAAGATTAAAGATGTAGAATGCAATATAATGATGAGTAAAATAAAAAATAAAAGAAATAACAGATAAGTAAAAACAAAGTGAAATGGAGGTTGTGACAAATGAAAAATATAAGTAATTAGAAAACAAAAGATAATAGAAAATGATATAATAAAGAAAACAAAAAAAAACCTGCACCAACCCATCGAGGGTCTTGGGCTCAGTACATATAGAGATTCGTACTGTTTCAAGGCCAACGGCACTGCAATGAGGTGATTAGGCCTTAATCGCGCTCAGCCGCCAGGTGTTTTCCCCAATTAATTTGGGTACCCACTTTAGAGGGGCTGGGTCTGCCCGAGGAGGGTCTCCATACCCCATGACCTCCCCCCCTCCCCTCACCGACTGAATTAACAGAAAGATTCTGTTTCTAGAATGATTTTATTAAAAAGATTCTATTAACCCTAGAAAGGTAATAGAAGATAATATAATATCTGTAGCGGTCAAAATCAAAGATTAAGTCAAAATCTATCATTTTATAGGTGAGCGACTTAAGCTTTACGTAATACCCAAAATAGAGTTATAACATACAGCTTTCTTTCCACCTGAAATTTCTTCCACTAAGAAGATTTGGTGGAAGAAATTTCTTTAGACAATTTAACACGACGTGGGAGACGGTCTGAGGGAGCGATACGTAGAGTTAACTCATTTTTTATATAACTCGAGTGATCCAGTTTTTCACGACCGCCACAGAAATAGAAAAATAATAGAAAATTGAAATTTTTATAAAAAGGTAAGAATATTTAAATGAGATATGAGTACGTACCGTTTGAAGGAGAACGTCACAATAATGGCGCCCAGGGTGGTTAAATGATGAACTAAAATTGGCGGTAACAATAGTATCAAAGCAATCATCAAACACATGAATTTTAAAAAATATTGGAAATACATAATAAAATATTTTTAACAGGAAAAACAAAATGAATTTAAATTGAAATAAATAATAAATAAAATGGAAATAGGAGAGTGTATAATGATAAACGAGTTGGGACAATCCAGTATGGAATGGAAATGGAAGGTAATGTAAATCAGAACGACAAGAAACAAAAGAGACGAGCAGTTAAAGGCACCATTTAATTAAGTTTACATCTTAATTGTGTGTTCTTTTGACTGCACCCTGAACTAACTTCTCAAACTTACTCACACAGTCAACCATTCTCACTTCTCTAAAATATTCTATGTCAACAAATCCTAAAAAAAACAATCATATGTCTTTTACAGCCATCAAATGCGGAGACAAGGGTTGGAAGATTTCGTTCGGTTGGAGGTCCGAAGACACGACGATGAGGAAATACGAAGAGGCGATCCTAAGAGACTTCAGCGCGACCTTCGACAACATCGGCGAGGAGGGACTTGCCCAGGTGGAAGCCGAGTTGGACGAGATCAGCAAGGCCACGAACGAGGCGCGCATCAACAAGCTCATCGTCATGATGAAGCAGTCGCACGACCTGGACGTCTCTGCGATAGTGAACCTCTTCGATGAGGAGAGCGACAAGTACCAAGGGAGGTTGAATATGTTCGACAAGATATTGGAGAAGGAGTGGATAAGGTTCATCGAATCCCTCACCAAAGTGGCCTCTATGAAGAAGTGATCAGGCACGACAAGCTACTCTTCCCTAAGGATGATATGAAGAGATCGGATGCCGAAGAGAAGGAGTACAAACAAAGGGTTGCTCACTTTGTGGTAATTGCTTTTGTTATTTCAATGTTTATGATTAAATTTAATCCATAATTCGTAGGATAGACCTATCCGGAGGATGGGAAATGGCCAAAAAAAAAAAAAAAAACAGGGGCCATTTTTTCACAGGAAGATTTGCTATCTACGATTTATCCTTTTCAGGAGAGGGTGCTATAGGAAAGCTCTATACCAGTGATTTTCAACAACAAAATTTCTCTGACCCCTCATTCGATCTCTTCAAACGCTAAATCCTAAACTTTATGAATATATGTGTGCGTTGACTTCTCGTGTTCACTTCCTAACGCAGGAGGCTAGTAGGATAGAGCGGGGCTAGTTGAGCATAGGGGCAAGTTAGGCAATTGAGATACCTCGCAAACTATTCACCGTACGCACAGGCATCTTATGGTGGGAAGAAAGATTCGTGGGAAGCATAATCACCACACGATCGCTAGTGGCGGCTGGATGAGCGATCGTGCGTTTTGTTTATTTTATGACCAAACAGTAAAAACGTCGTTCGTAACAAGTTTTCATCTGTATTAGTTAATTTTTATCTGTTTTTAATCAGGTAAGTGTTAATCTTTCAGAGAATTATTGTACTTTTGATATGTGGAGTTGTTCTGATGATTTTTTTATAACCTCGCTTTTGTTTTAAAATTTCGGGTTGGGGTCAGTTGTGCTATATATATATGTGTATGCTTTGTTTATTATATTATTAGTTAATTATCCAAAGGAAATTACTTCAAGTTTTGTTATCTATTACACAAAGTTCCAAAGATCTACTTAATATTTAAGATATAAGCTATATGAGCAATAATACAAACATTCAAGTCTGATTTTAAATAGCAAGACTGAATCTAATGTTGAAGTTAATCTTAAGATACGTTAATTTTTTATTGATTCTAGTTTTGGTTAATTATTCAAAGACAATTACTTTAAATTTTAGTGTTATGTTACTAAAAGATGGTAAATAAAGAGTTGATTGTTAAACACATATTTTACTTTATATCTAGTCGAAATAGAACCCATGGTTTGGTTAGACATTCTTAGCGCGCAACTTGCCCTATACCCTTGCTCAATATACCTCACCTATGGACTACATTGAACAAACTTGACTTCCTGGATTTAAATAGGAGATAAGATGTAGCTCTTAAATTCGACTTCTTACAAAAAATTACTACGGACACTTTTGCTAAAGGATATATTACGAATCCATCAAGCCGCTTAAAAACTCATTGAGACTTATCATTGAGAAGCTATATCCGTTCAAGTGAAAAATTGCTCAACTAGCCCCGCCTTACCTATCGCATTAAGAGACAAGCCAAAGCTAAGCTTGAAGAATAAAGTCGATAGAAGCAGAATGGTGTAGCACCAGACTTTTAGTTTACTTCATGCCCCGAAAATTAATACAAGATATATATTTATTCAAACACTTATAACGAAATCAAATATTGTCAATTATTTTATACCAAGTTAAATCTGTCCTTTAAGCTTATCTCATTCCAAATGTTAGAAAATGACCAATTTAATTATGGCGATTGTGCAGAAGCAGTTACTTGTCAGTGAGCAACTTAGATCACTATATATCTATATCACTTAGAATGTTTAATATGTCAGTATACTTTTATTATTATTACAAGGCAAGGCTTCATAAATACTTTACGTTAAGGTAATGTAAAATAATTTACCTATGACATCTCGCGGACAACTGTCTTTTTTTTCGTCAGTAATTTCTACAATTTGAAGGTTTCCTCAAGCAAACTCCTGCCCCAACAGGCTTTTCCACCTTTGCTGGTCCATCGCGTCCTCCTCCAACAGCCCCCTACCAACCATACTCTCCACCACTCTATCTTCCATCTAGCCGGGAGACTTCCTCTCCTTCTTCTGCTATCTGCCTCCAAATCATCTTTTTTATTTATTTTTTTAATCATTTTATTGGTATTTACAACTGTAGAGATATGCATGTAGAGAAGCTTCCCATTAGAAGCACTCTAAAAATATTCTAAACTAGAAGGTCCCGGGGCCATTTCCTTTTCAGGCGCCTCGGAGGATTATCCGGAATTGATGAGGAAGAAAGGACTGAAACTAGTGGGTTAGAGTGCGAATGGAGTTTGTCATGAAATGATTGATACCTGCTCCGGGCCAAATCAGTAACAAAGGGAACATTAAGGTCTTTATGGATAAGTTTATTCGTGACAAAGTAAGGAACGTTGAGGATTTTACGAAGGATTTTAGATTGTAAGGATTAGATGCGGGAAGAATTTGATGGTTTAGTAGAGCCCCAAAGCTCTACTCCGTGAGTCCAGATTGGTCTAATAATAGTCATGTAGATGAGCCTTTTGTAGTTCAGAGGAAGGTTTGACCGTTTGTCTAGTAAGTGTTGAAGCAGCCTAAAGCGGCGAGCAGTTTCTTGTCGTTTTAGTCGTGTATGTGGATTCCAAGTTAGGCGTTTGTCAAGATGAAGTTCTAAGTACCGGATCTGTTTAACAGGAGCTAGTTGAGTGTTATTAAAGGATACTGTAGGGCAGGAAGTCAAAGGTTTACGACGAACGGTAACGGTTATTTGATGGGATTTGTTGGAATTTATTTTTCACCAGTTCTGACACCATACTTCTACGTCTTTGATGTGCCTCCAAATCCATAATTATTTTTGATAACCGATTGTCCCCCATTCGTTTCACATGGCCGTACCATCTTAGCCTCCTTCTTCCATCACCTCCAGAATATTGTGCTTTATTTCAAGCTTCTCCCTAATAGTGACGTTTTTCACCCTTTCGATTCTAGATATTTTTGCAGCTCTCCTCCTAAAGTCATCTCTTCAAAAATATTTTTTTTCCCTGGGCAATGCTGAGGGCCATGTCTCCGAACCATACAACATTATGCTCTCTACAAAGCTTTGTATATTAGCTTCTTCGTTTTTACCAATATATTGCTGCTCCAAAGTAAAGAGCACTGCTTTTTTCCGGTTGTGATCCTTCTCTGGATTTCTGCTCGGCTCGGCCATTACATTCGATTATGGAGCCAAAATAACAAAACTGTTCCACTTTGCATAGATTGCACAATGTTGGGTCGGTACTTTCCTCCTCCGTGCACATATATTTGGTTTTGTCATAATTTATTTAGAGTCCTCCTAGCTCATAATGGTCTATTTTGTTTCTGAATAGGACCGCTGCTCTCGTCGAAAATATTCAAATATAAATATAGAGGTATGACCTCGATGCTTTCAAAACTTACGAAAATACAACGATATCAGTGGTTCTGCCGATACAATAGATCTCTTCAAAGCATGAGAATTATTTTTCCCTGGCTCAATAAATCAATTGTTGCCGGCGAGTACTGAATAGTAAGTTCTTAACTCAACTCCACTTCCATAATTAGTTATAGTTCATAATTTTTAATTATATTTCCATAAACGACATGATACTAATTGAATAACATATCACGCAGAATAACGTAGTGAAGAAGGATGAATTATGCAAGGTAGCGTTACAACTGGTCACCGGAAACCTGCCACCCGGGGACAAAGGGAACCGGAAACTGGTGGAGAAGATCGCAGAGAACGCCACCAAGTTCAAGGAGAATTTGATGAGGATATTGGCCGCCGCGCACAGGGGCCTCCTAGATCTGAGGAAGAAGCGGAAGGGCAAAGGCAAGCGGAAGAAGTACAGTGGCTACATCGACGAAGAGTGCGGCATATGTCAGAAAAACGAAGCGGTAATATCTTTTAAATATTTGTCTCTGTTTACACAAAGGCCGTGTGCGTCCATGTCCGCGCGATGAAGTCTCCTCGGAGACCACACTATAGTCGAACTCAAAACTTTTGGGTTGTTTCACATGAAATGTCCGTTTTTATAGTTTCTGAAATACATAAAGGATTTTGCAGGTCTCTGTTGTTTTCTTCCGAATGTTTACATATTTAAAGTAAACAGTTACTAATCCTCTACCTTTTTATTTTATGCGTTAGCTTCCCAATCAATTACCCACTTTTTAGTATACCTCCAAATATGAACATGGAAACACGCGATTTTCGAGTAATTTTTGTACGAGTTTCAAATCGGCCATTCTGCAGCTGAGGCCGCTAGAAATATTTGAAGGCGTTTGGGGAAGGGAGTGGTTAATGAACGGACCATTACGCGTTGGTTTGCCAAGTTTTCAGCTGGGATACCGACTTGGAAAACTTGCCCCGAGGAAGACCTCCGTCCGTGATAGACAACGAGTCCTCAAACATACAGTAGAAGGAAACCCCTACCAAACAGTTAAAGGACTCCTAGCACAACTAAATGCAAGTGCATTTACCGTTTCCAGACATTTACATGTATTGGGAAAGTAAAAAAAGCTCGATACAATGGGTTACCTCATGATCTCCAAGACTTGTCTCCAACAGATTACCACCTGTTCAGGTATTTAGACAACTTCGTCAAAGGAAAACTTTTTGAAAATGATGATCAAGTGAAAAGTGCGTTTTCAGATTTTGTTTCATTTCAAAGCTCAGAGTTTTCAGTTCGGGATAAAAAAGTTGGTGTCAAGTTGGGAAAATTATAGAAAAGAAGTGTAAATACTTCTAATAAAATTATTTTGTTTTCATATCGTATTTTTAATAAAAATCCTTTACCTTGAAAACGGACATTTCATGTGACACAACCAATCGTTCGTAAGTCTCTAAGTCTCACCCGGCCAGATGAAACTAGGCGTGATGACCCTACTCTATTACTATAGTCGGAAATCGCTGTATGATCTTTGTATGGATCTTCTGAGCGGCCAAGTATCTATACTATCATTCGAGCCAAGTTGGAAACAGACTTAAACATATATAAAATGTACCATAAGGGAAATAATTGCAATCCTCAAAATCCTCGACTGTGTTTTGAACGAAAATACTAACTTAAAAATACCCTGATTACATAAATTGAAATAGAAAATCAAAGGTTCAAAGAATATTTTATATACAGTGGACCAAAAGAGTATTCGCATGAGAAAAGTTAAGATGATACTAACAAAATAGATCTTAGTGTTAGTAAATTTAAGTAATAAATTACGTCGTATTTGCAGATTGAATATGATTCTATGGGTTTACAATTTATTTCAGTATTACTATCTTTCATTTTTGATCATTTGGCTCATCTGGAATCTGTCAATGGAAGAGGATTATCCATTGGATAAAAATTTGAAATAATAAACTGATAAGCTATTGACACAGTTATTGTATGCGTATGCTTTCTTATTTGCAGGATAAATGCTTATTTTTTACTTTCACTTACTATATATAGTAAGGAAAAGTTTTGCGATCGTGAAAATTTTCGAATTCCAGTTTTCAACGGAAATACACATTTAGGGTCCCCTGAGTCCAAATAACGGTTCCAAAGTCCCGCAAAAAGGTCTGTGTGTGTGTGTATGGTAATTCTGAAATCTTTTTAAAAGGAAAGTCCTATGAAACTGAAATTTCATATTTAACACAAATATACGCCCGAGACGTTAAAAAACCTTTTTCATCAAAATGAGTTTACCAGAAGAGCCACTTTATACCATGCATTTTGCACCTTTTTTCGATTTTCTTGAAAACGGTTCCGACGACTTTGATTAAACTCGCTATATCTATGTCAAATTTAATGGGCTTTAATATAACTTAGGTTTCATTCTGATTAAAATGGTCTGACAGGGCTTAAATGCCAGTATTTTGAATTTCCTTTCTCTAAAGTACCTTTAATTTTGTTGATTCTATAAAAATAACCATGTTCTCTTGTTACCACTGATGAAAAACAGCTAAGTAAGTAAGTTGTGCGAATTTAAAAAACAACTAAAGGAGAAAGCTGAAAAAAAAAATTAACGCAAGTTTTTGTTTTTGAACATAAGAGCAGTTATATACATGTATAATATACCGTTTGAAAGCTAAAGATTTTAGAAAAAATATTATCTTATACAAAAGTTAATAGAGAAAGATGAAAAGCCGATAAAACTAAGTGATTATTTTAGATAATAATTTAATAGATTTTTTAATAAAACACGTGTTTTTATGGAAATTCCATATAATTAATTCCTTAATAGTTTTAATAATTTTTATCTCTAACTGTATTTGAAAATTTTTTAATCGATTTATAAAACGAAGGTAAGTGATTGTCGTGTGTTGCCCGCACCAGATTTTTGTTGGTAATTAAGATTTATTAGTTTCTAATTTTTGAAAGGGAAACTGATTTAGGGGCTTTATGCGATTTTTTGCAGAGGTGAAAAGCTTTGATTTCGTAACCATGGTAACGTCACCAACATGCTCTAGACTGGCGCATGCGCACTGTGTATACCTTTATATCAGAAATAGGATATCGATATCAATTTTCCATGAACGTTATCGATACCAGTATAATATCGGCATAAAAATATCGATATTTATAGTACTTTATTTCAGTATTTAATTGAATTAAAATCAGTAGCAAGTGAAATGTTACTCTTTACTAGACATGGTAGATCAACTATGTCTTGGAACCTCTTACTGTATATAAAGTTAATATAATGAATATCTTAATTCTCTTGACTCTAAAATACCGATATTTGTAAATATTATTGAAACATTACTTTGCATGAAAATATTTAAACATACGAAGCAAAATCATGATGAACTTACTGTTAATATTTAAATTGTAGTAAAGCGAAATCGAAAAGAATATGTTGATCACATAAGCATAGAAATATGACATTTGAAAATTAAATTCATTTTAATAATATAGATTTCAATTAAGCACAATATATATTTCATTACTAATTAAAACTTATGCTTTTTGTTTACTTGGGAGAGAAACTGAGGTTATCTCTGTGAAAAAACTATAAAGCTTATTCCTAAATGTCTGAATTTCTTTGATACAAACGAGAGTTCCATAAAATAAAAAAAGTGCTATGTGTACCACTAACTCATACAGTCTACAGTCACATTCAGATCACGATGACATACCTCAAGATGATATATCTATAAAGGGTGATAATGTATTACAATTAAATGAAACAAGAAGGTAGTCCTAGGACTTTTTTGAGAGTAAAACATTCTTAGTTATGCCGTCCTTCGGAGGGGACGTTAAAAGGTGGTCCCGAGCCTGTGCGATGTCAGGTACTCGTTAAATATCCCTATCCTAATAAAACCTGGATAGGTAAATTTCGGATTCCCACTGTAGCATCGTCCAATTAGCTATAGTCCCATAAAGTGACGTTAAATAAATAAACAATAATAAATAATAATCCAATCTTAACGTTATCTACTTTAACGAACGTACTCTTCATTCCAACAAAATTTCAGCGCAAATCGAGAATTTAAAAAAAGTTTTCACTTTCCTGTGACTGCCTGAAATCTTTTTTTTTTTTTTTACTATTAAAGATTCTTCCAATCTTTCAATGAGACAGTTTCTTGGTCCTCTCTGATCTATTTAAATTTGTCCCGGGTCCTTCTAATTCGGTCAACGAATGGATTGTATATTAAAAAAAAAAAAAAAACTGTACCACTACAACCCATGAAGAGTTTTGGGCGCAGTGCATGTAGAGATTCGTACTGTATCTAGGCCAACGGCCGTGCAATGACGTGATTCGGCCAAGATCACGCTCATCCACCAGATTTTTCCCCTTTTTTGGGTACCCACTTAATAGAGGCTGGGTGTGCTCTAGGAGGGTCTCCATGCCCCAGGATCGCCCCCCGGCAGAAATAACAGAATAAATAATATTCCGCCACTGCCGGGATTCGAACCCAGGACCCGGAGCACAGTAGACTAGCGCTCTACCCACTAGACCACGCCGCTCCCTATTGTATATTACATTAATAATTAATAATATTATCGGTCTTTTTAATCCTATTTCTTATCTTTCAGTGGCTCTAACATTTCGATATATTTCAATTCGTAGCTAGGTTTAATCTTCCACAAACATCTACATTCAGCATATTTGGAGCACCTACGGGTGTAGTGACTACTAGCACGGCCTTCAGTGCCCAAGATCGCAGGTTCAAACCCTTAAAAGAAGGAAAAAACCTGTGCCTCTACAAACCATGAAGGGTCTTGGGCGGCTCATTGCGTATAAAGATTAATACAGTTTCTATACCAACGGCCGTGCTATGAAATTCGGCCGGGATCACTCTCAGAAACCAGTATTTCCTCCACTTTCGGTTACCCACTTTATAGAGGCAGTGTTTGCCCCAGGAGGGTCTCCATTAACTAAGGTCACCACCCTTCTAAAATAACAAAATAAATAATATTCTGCCATAGCTGGGATTCAAACCCAGGACCTGGAGAACAGTTCAGGATCAAAAAAATCGTTGGTTATGCGGTCCTTTCTAAGTGACGCAAAATTAATAAAATGTCAGATTAAAGATTTCTATATTAATTAAACATGTTCAGACAAAATGTTGTTGTTTCGGGTTCCCGAAAAAAGAAATTCATGTAGACCGTGCTGCCACCTGGCAGCCTATGAAAAAAGCAGAGTGCCCCTAGGAGCCGAAAAGGAAACTGAGTTGCATGTCTTGGCTGGATGGGAATGGGGACAAGTTCAGGGAATGGGACAACATCTTCACCATCTCAGATTTCCACCACATTCCAAGTTCATGTCGTATAATTTGAAACAGGTCCATTAACTAACCTACTAATTCCAATTCTTTTTTTCAATTTAGTGTTTCATATTGTCTAGGTCCACCTTCATTTACTTACTATTCAATATTTTCATACAGTCCACTTTTTCTAAAAGGAGTGGTCATTTTGACATTGAGCTAGAGGTGATTACTCTAAACAGTAGTATTTTCCCGAAACTTTTCAATATTATGCGGAATGCACCAGATGTTCTTCTACCTTAAAAAGTTTCCATTGGTGCGTTACAGGACTGGGAAGACGAGAGACTGAAGGGCGCTATCTACTCAGAAAACCTGACTTTCAAAGACGCTCGAGCCTTCCACACGAGGTTCGTCCGGAGCGGCGGGATGCGGGGGCTGGTCGACCAGTTCAAGAGTCTCCTGGATGACAATCCGCCGATAAACCTGGCTCTGCCCAAGTTCGTCGCGAACGTGACGCATCCGGAGAAGGCGGAGGACATCTACAAGGAACTAGTGGTAAGTACCTAATTGTCGGATTAGAAGATGGAAATTGGAAGTTGTTGGGCAGAGAGGGTTTTAGTTCTGATGCGCAAATTGTCTTCTTTTTTTTTAATTATTATTTATTGAAATTTACAACTGTATTAGTTAATACATCAAGTTAATTATCTAAATTAACAGAGAAAATACATGAAGAGAAAATGCCCATTGGCAGCACTCCACTGGGTAATCTAAACTAGAAGGTCTCGAAGCCAACCATCTTCTTATTAGACGTCTCGGAGGATTATCTGGAATAAAAGAGGAAGCAGGGATTGAAACTAATGGGTTTGAGTGAGGTATGGAGTTTGTCATGAAAGAATTGATATCTGGTTCGGGCCAAATCAGAAACATATATGATATTAAGGTCTTTATGAATGAGTTTATTTGTGACAAAGAAAGGAGCATAGAGGTTTTTTCGAAGGATTTTGGATTGTAAGGATTGAAAACGGGAAGAATTTGATGGTTTAGTCGAGCCCCAGAGCTCAACTCCGTAAGTCCAGATAAGCCTTATAATGGTGATATAGATGGGCCTTTGGTAGATAAGTGGAAGGTTAGAGCGTCTGTCCAGTAAGTGTCGAAGTAGGCGGAAGCTACGGGCAGTTTCTTGTCGTTTCAGTCTTGCATGCGGAATCCAAGTTAGACGTTTTTCAAGTAAGAGTCCTAGATGGCATCTGTTCAACCGGGACAAGCGGGATATTATTAAAGGACACAAAGGTAATTTGGTGGGATTTGTTGGAATCGATTTTAATTCTACAATTCTGACACCATACCTCAAGGTCTATGATGTCGGATTAAACATTTTAGGAGGCAATAGCAGGATCGTTAATGACTGACAACACATGTGTCATCAGCATAGGTAGAAAGGAAGGTGTTGGGATGGGTTGGGCTTTCAGCAGTATAAACTGTGTAAAGGATGGGTTCTTGGATACTGCCTTGAGGAACCCCAGCGGAAAGAAGAGATGAATGGTAACGATTGTGGTTTATTTTGAAGGATCTTTCAGAGAGGCAGGACTGGATGATTAGAAAGTATGTAGGAGGGAGGAATGGCGCAAATAGCGACAATATTGATATCTCAAATACTCAATGATCAAACTCATCCATAAGTACCTAAATGTTCCCTTTGTTACTGATTTAGTCGGGAACCAGGTACCATTACTTTCACGATAAACTCCATCCTGACTTCAACCCATTATTTTTAGTCTTTCCTTTCCTTATATTCTTGATAATCCTCCGAGGCCTCTGAAAAGAAGACGACCCCTAGACCTTTTTATTTATAAATATTTTTGAGTGTTGTCGTATTTATATTTGTTTACCAATTTTACTTTTCCAATTTTCTCACATCCCGATCCTTCATACATTTTTTCTCCAATATCTCCTGTCCAAACAATCTCCTTGTGTCAGATCTCCAGCTGACAATTTAATTGATGTATTTATCACAAAATTAAATTAAATTTCAATAAATCAAAAATAAATAATTTAATTCTATTATTTCAGAATTACAATTGCATGAAACTACTGCGAGACCAATTACATGAGATTGATAAGTTAATGGACAAGGATAAGAAGCAAAGCATATTTGAAGATGACGAAGAAGAAGACACCTGTTGTATTTTCTGCGGAAGGAAATGGTAAATTAAAGCAATACATTTATTATTGATTAGTCGATATGACAACAAATCGATAAATCGTTCTGTATTTCATATCCAGTTTAGTTACTGTTCTACATATCCAAACCCTGTTCCTAAGTAGTAATCCTAATAATTTCCACCCGACTGTCAGAAATCTGGAAGTAACCTTCTACCAAACTCTATTTTCTAAAATCATATTTCCGAAATGTCTCGTCGTACCTTTTCAAACTTGAAGCGACTGTATTCCCTCCGTCACCTATTACCGCATGAAACCCGAAAAATCCTCTAATATTTCCCCACTTCGACTATTGCTGTACGGTATATGGTGGTGTTTCTGGGGATCTCGAGGTAAAAATAAAACGCTTAATCAATTGCTTTGTCCGAATGATCTTCGGGGTCCCTAGGTACACCTCCGTGTCCCAATTTTATGGCGAGTTGAAGTGGCTTTACCCTTCCAATCGTCGCTAGTATTTCTTCGCATCATTCCCTTCTTAAGTTATCCAAAAAGGCACTGGAGCTCCCTTCTTCCTACCGTCCTATATCTCTTCTACCCATCATGGGTAAAAATCCTAGAACGGCTCCACCTTAAACGACTATACCCTATCCTAGAATCATATCACATAATCCCAGACCACCAGTTCGGATTCCGAACTTCCCACTCCACCATCCAGCAATGTCACTGTGTGGTGGATGTTGTCTCTTCTGCATTCTGCGGATTGTACTGCATTGGAGCCTTTCTCGACGTTGAGCAGGCCTTTGACCGAGTCTGGCACCCAGGACTGTTGTACAAACTCCGTAAATTCGTTCCTCCAACATACTTCCTAATCATCAAGTCCTACCTCTCTGACAGATCCTTATCTGCTCGTCCTATACATCTCTTTTCACCCAGTCTGCTGGGGTTCCTCAAGGCAGTATCCTAGGACTCATTCTTTACACAGTCTACACAGCTGATATCCCCACCCATCCTAACACATTCATTTCTACCTATGCCGATGACACTTGCGTGTATCGGTTAATAACGATCCTACAATTGCCTCTCAAACTCTGCAATCCCACATCAGAGACATCAGAGGTATCCCATCTGAGATATCCCACATCAGAGGTATGGTGTCAGAATTGGAGAATTAAAATCAATTCCAATAAATCCCAACAAATTACCTTTACTTCGTCGAAAACCTATGACATCCTGCCCTGCAGTGTCCTTTAATGATATACCGCTTGTCCCGGTTAAACAGATCCGATATTTAGGACTCCTGCTTGACAAACGACTTACATGGAATCCGCATACAAGACTGAAAAGACAAGAAACTGCAAGACGATTTCGGCTACTCCAACACTTACTAGACAGACGCTCTAACCTTTCACTTAACTACAGAAGACTCATTTACATGACCATCATTAGGCCTATCTGGACCTACGTAGTTGAGCTTTGGGGCTCTACTAAACCATCAAACTCATCCCGTATCCAATCCTTACAATCCAAAACCCTTCGCAAAATCCTTAACGCTCCTTACTTTGTCACGAATAAATCCACAATGCTCTTAATGTTCTATATGTTGCTGATTTGGCCCTTACTAGGTATCACACCTTTCATGAAAAACTCCACACCCACTCTAATCCATTAGTTTCAATCCTTACTTCCTCTTCAATTCCTGATAATCCTCCGAGGCGTCTGAAAATAAGATGGCCTCAAGACCTTCTTGTTTAGACTCGCTACCAAAGAGTGCTGCCAATGGGCAGTTTCTCTTCATGTTTATTTCATGTGTTATAACATTTCAGCATATTTACTTGATATATTTTTTGTACAGTTGTAAATTTCAAGTTATCTAATCCCGCCGTTCATCATACATTTTTGACCTCCTATAATTCAAATTCTATGTAGGTTCCCGTTGTACACACTCCAGGCCTTCAGATTTATACAGTACGGCCCACCGAACTGCACATTTCGACAGATCCTTTCTCATTCGATCCCCAATCCTATGGATTTCTATCCCTCCTTCCATCCGTCACTCCAACTCTCTTTCTAGATTTTTATACACATTGTACATTTTGTACATTCTGTATATTTTATTTTTAAAGGGACATGTCCCAGGATAAAAACGAAGAAAAAAGTTTTGTTTTCTTCCATACTGTACAACTATCATCTTATTTATTATTTTTATAACTGTCATACATACTTTATAACTATCATCTTACTTTTGTTTATTTCCATACTTTATAACTGTCATCTTATTATCATTTTACATTAAATTTATTTATGTTCCTATATTATATTACTGTCACCATATTATTATTCTATACCTAACGCATTATTAAGTCTATAATTACATTGGTTGTTATCTTGTTTCTTTAAGCCCTGATGAAGGCCCACAATGTAGGCCGAAACGTCGGCACATAATTAAAATAGCACTTGTTTTAAATGTGTGTTTCTATTTTATGACCGCACCCCCAACCTCATCTAATTTCTCAACGGTCAATACAAACTCCATTATTATAAAATATTTATGGTCATATTTACTTCCATTTCCATTATTTTTAGTTATAATTTAAATATATATATATATATATATATATATATATATAATATATATATATATAGGTGTGTGTGTGTGTGTGTGTGTGTGTGAGTTTCTAGTAAGGATAACTATGATACATTTAACTTTGCTATCAGCCAATCACCCTTTCAGCTATTTTGTTTTTTTTTAAATAATAAAAAGAAATGAAATACTATTAATTAAATAAAAACATATCTCGTGAATTATGACAAAATATTTTTTTTTCAGGTTTTGAATTTTACGTAATATTTATTTTTTTTTCAGACGCTCATTAACAGAACTCTCAAGTATACATACACATCGGTAAATATGATTATATCCTAGGTTATATGATGAAGCATCAAACTGAAGGTTTTTAACCAACACATGCACTACCTATGACAACTGTAAAGAATAAAGAATTGTTTTTATCATTATCAATTGTATAATTGCTATAAACCCTTTTTACTTTCACTTACCTATAATATAAGCATATATAATACCTATATATACTTCACTTAGACTATATATAAGGAATATATATACTTTACTTAAACTATATATAAGGAATATATAGTAAGGTAAATATTACGATTACTGGAATACAACGGTGTAGTCCATCAACTTTATATCGATTTTAAAAAGGCTTATGATTCAATAGACCGTCAGAAGCTATATAATATCATGATTGAACAGGGAATACCTAGAAAGTTAGTAAATCTAGAAGAGACGTGTTTGTCGGAAACATTCCATAAAGTTAGAATCGGTCATAATTACTCCGAGAGATTAGAGGTGCGATCGGGTTTGAAACAGGTTGACTCCCTTTCACCGGTTTTATTTAATATAGCTTTAGAATATGTCATAGAAAAAGTGATGTGTACCGAGAAAGGTTTAAATATGGCTGATAAGATTCCGGTTTTGGGTTATGCCGATGATTTGTTACTGCTAGGTGAAGACACGGAAACTATAGAACTAAATACCAGTGTGTTAATAAAAACCAGTAAAGAAATAGGTCTCGAATTAAATACCGATAAGACGAAATATATGATTAGTAGCAGAAACAGTGGCGATCTTTATGATATTAATATATCAGGGCATACTTTTCAACACGTAGAGAAATTCAAATATTTAGGTTCAATGATAACAAGAAAAAATAAAATCCAGGAAGAAATAAAGTCCTGGTTAAAGGTGGGAAATGTGTGTTATTATTCAGTTGCTAAATTACATACCTCGCGGCTTCTGTCTAAGAACTTAAAGGTTAGAATTTATAAATCTATTATTCTTCCGACGGTTGTTTACGGAAGTGAAACGTAGCCGCTTACTTTGAAGGATGAACAACGCTTTAGGTTTTCGAAAATAAGGTACTGCGTAAAATATTTGGTCCGAAGAGAGATGAGGCCACAGGGGATGATGCACAACTTGTATGCTGTGAATATAATTGAGTAGAGAGCATCGCGGAGACTCAAATGGGCGATTAAAGTTGTTGGGCTCGGTGAGGAACGGATTCCGAGAAACTTGGTATTTGCTGATCCGACTGGTAGGCGTCCGAAAGGTAGGCCGAAGCATCGATGCGAGGATTGAGTTAAGGCTGATCTCGGGGTTTGGGCTTGAACGGTGAACATTGGACGAGTCTGTGCAGAAGGAGTTTGTTGGTATCGGCATCGAATCCTCGGGTTCGGTAAGCCTGTTATTATTATTATTATTAATAAACGGATAAATATATGAGTTGAACAAATTCGATAAACAACTAAAGGAGAAATGAGAAAAAATATTTTTTATAGTAATATTATGTTTCTTGAACATAAGAACAGTAACAATGGTGTATAATATACCTTTGGAAAGCTAAAGATTTTAGAAGGTGATGTAAAATGATAAATACGGCATAAAATTAATACTTATCAGAATACGTAACAATTTGATATTGCTATATTATTTAATCTAAATCATATGTTTTCAAGGAAAATAAAAAAGTTTATTAATAAATTAACAAATATTATTTTTTTTAGTTCTTAAATTGTTTTTAAAAACCGAGGTAAGTGAAAGTTGTATGTTGCCCGCACCAAGGTTTTTTTGTTTACATGACAGGGAAATAATCCCCAATTAGTTTTTTTTTTTTTTAGCTCAGTTAACATATGTTGAGGTAAAAATGTAGGTTAGAGATTTTGAATACTTTGAAACTTTCGGGTATAAGCCGCAGTTTCGTGTACCTCACTATAAATGGATATAATAAGACCCTAACTGTATGTGACAGAACTCGACCGGGTCTCGTTCCTGCTCTGCGAGAACGGCAAATCCAGTGAATGCAGTGGCTTCTCGAATCAGAAGAAATCACATACCAGAACAAACTATCATGTCTAGGAAAATGGTAATCTCTGTCGGATCTCTGATGACTTGATTTTTAAGTATTATGACCTTATTTCTAAGATGGAAAAAAATACAGATTAATAATATAGTTTAATATGTACGATTTAAAGTGGATTTTGAGAACAATTAATAATGAAGATGTTATGAAAAACCTTTAGATTGCAGAATTAGGCTTTATTCATTTTAGTTAAAGCTGACATAAACAAGAACACATTACACATTTGAGAAAGTTATTGTAACACATTTATACTTTCACTTACTATATAAGGGAAAGTATTGCGATCTTGAAAATTTTGAATTCCAATTTTCAACAAAAATACACATTTTAGGGTCCCCTGAGTGCAAATAACCAAGTCCCCAAAAAGCTCTGTGTTTGTTTGTGTGTGTGTGTGGTAACTCCCGGGCGGGAACGGTTAGTACTATGAAACTGAAATTTCATATCTAAGACAAATATACGCCCGAGACGTGACAAAACTTTTTTAATCAAAATGAGCTTACCAGAAGAGGCACTTTATATCTTGCATTTTGCACCTTTTTTCGATTTTCTCGAAAATGGTTCCGACGATTTTGATTAAACTCGCTATATCGATGTAAAATTTAATGGACTTTAATATCATGTAGGTTTTATTCTAATTAAAATGGTCTGACAGGGCTGATATGCCGATATTTTTAATTTTCTTCCTCTAAAGTACCTTTAATTTTGTAGATTCAATAATAATAACTATATTATCTTGTTAACGCTGATGAAAAACAGGTAAATATATAAATTGAATAAATTCGATACCCAACTAAAGGAGAAAACAGAAAAAATATTTTTTTAATGCAATTTTTCGTTTTTGAACATTAATATACATGTATGATATACCGTTGAAAAGCTAAAGATTTTAGAAAAAATATTATCTCATACACAAGCTTTTAAAAGTTAATAGAGAGTGATGAAATGAACATAAAACTAACTGATTATTTTAGATAATAATATAATAGGTTTTTTTAATAAAACATATGTTTCTATATAAATTCAATTAAATTAATTCCTTAATAGTTTCACGTATTTTTATCTATAAATTTTTTTGAAAATTCTTTCATTGATTTTAAAAATGGAGGTAAGTGAAAGTCGTGTGTTGCCCGCACCAGATTTTTATACTAATGAACAGGTTATAATATTAATATCTAATATATAAAATTCTCTGTCACAGTTTTAGTTACCATACTCTTCCGAAACGGCTTGACCGATTTTCATGAAATTTTATATGCATATTTAATAGGTCTGAGAATCGGCTACTATCTATTTTTCATACCCCTAAGTGATAAGGGTTGTCCACCCCTAACATGTTTTCTTATTTTTTGGACTTTTTTTTTTTTTTTAGTTTTTTTTTTTAATAATTTTTCATTTAGCTCGATACCTGATCAATTATCACTTGGTAAGTTATCCCCGCCAGCGCTAGTCTGCTGTGCTCCGGGTCCTGGGTTCGAATCCCGGCTGAGGCAGAATATTATTTATTCTGTTAATTCAGTCGGGGGCGACCCTAGGGTATGGAGACCCTCCTGGGGCAGACCCAGCCTCTATAAAATGGGTACCCAAAATAATTGGGGGAAAACCTGGCGGCTGAGCGTGATTAAGGCCTAATCACCTCATTGTACTGCCGTTGGCCTATAAACAGTAGGAATCTCTATATGTACTGAGCCCAAGACCCTTCATGGGTTGTAGTGGTACAGGTAAGTTATCCCCGCCAGAGGTTTACCGGTGTCACTTCCCACTAGGGGTGGGCATAATCGAATGAAAATTATTAGATAATTCGATTATTTCAATCATTCGAATTAATTAGTCTGGAGAAAGGAATGATCATTCAAACTTAATTTTTCAACGATGTATATTCAAAAATATAAATATATTAGGAGTTGGCATAATCGAATGACTTTTTTTTTTTTCATCACATAAATCATATGCATATTTGCACGTAGGCTCATAAGCTCAGCAATCATAGAGATCATTCGATTATTAAAATCATCGAAGTCCGACCTATCGAGTATGACGATCATTTTATGACGAATCTCAACTATTGAACGAAGGAAGGATGTGCTAAATACATTAGCCTACTTGTTACTACTAAGAAGTGGATTAAAACCGTTTTAATCTATTTATTACGTAAAAATTGAATTCAATTGTCATATGTTTTCACGTGAGAAACACCATCTGTGAGTTTCTATCTAATTCAGTTATACCAGTTCTTAGCTTCTCTTACGAAAATGTCGACTTCAAGCCTTACAACCACTGCCACGAGCTATAAAAGTGGAGTGGGGAGCTACCAAACCCCGGCCTCTTTTAAAGCCGAAGAGTCCATCGGAGAACATTTTGCCGAAGAGTTCCTGATTGAGGAGTCTTCGGGGACCTGCGAGAGGGAAAGGGAAACCGAAATCAAGGACCCGACTCCGAAGCAAGTCCTCCAAATGTTCCAATGGAACGGCGATAACTTGTACGATTACCTCAAGAAGCTGCTCAATGAACTGATCTCCAAGAGGCCCGACAACGTCATCTCCTACTTCGACCAGTACAGCCGCAACTTGAGGTACAAGAAGCCTCCCTTGGACCCGCTGATATTCCTCCCGAACGGCGTCAAACTGGCCAAAATGTACGGTCTCATATACCCGACATTCGATGCTGAAAACACCTTTAAACCAAAAATAACATTCCCGTGGGATTACGTCTACTACTTCGAAGAAATGGGCATCTGTCTACCCAGAGAGGAAATATACCAAATCACTCTCGCCTTGCGAAAATTGGCTCTGGTCGAGGGCCTGTCTAAAATCCGATTTTGGGGTAAGATTTTCGGTTTAGAAAGGTCTTATATTGTTGCCGAATGCGAAATGACTCATGAAGAGATCGAACATCGCAGATCTATGGAACGAGAGTTAGGGGAAGAAGAGGAATCGGAGGAAGAGGAAGAATCGATATACTCCAACGTAGACGAACCTCTCGGTCTCTCAGGGATATTTAAAAAAGGGTATAGATATGATGATGAAATAGATGAAGAAGGGGATGAAGAGGAAGATTTCAGGCCGCCTGTTTACAAGAAGTTGGACAGATATGTAAGACCGCCTATTCCAAAACCGCCTAAGATAAAACCGCAGAAGATGGTACCTGAAAAAACAGGAGAAGGTGTCAACAAGAAAGCTTATTATGTTTGCCATGAAGCTGGAGACGAATGGAACCTACTACCTAACGTTAAACCTGAAGAAATTATTACAGCCAGGAAAATAAGAAAATATTTCAAAGGATTTCTCTTATCAAAAGTGGAAAGTTACCCGCCATTTAATGGAACGGAGAGAGAGCTACTTAGAGCTCAGATAGCGAGGATTACAGCCGGGACTCAGATCTCACCGCTCGGGTACTACCAGTTCTGGGGCGGCGAGGAAGCGGAAGCCGCGGGAGAGGACATGACCGAAGGGGACATCGTCGCCAACCTCGACTACGAAGCCATCCCTCCGCAGGATCTTCTCCAGACAGGATTCTGGGTCCATCACGCCCCTCACATCCTTAGGATCGGGCGGACCACGTACTACAGAGAGCCGAAAATGATGGAAGAAGAAATGGAAGAGGAAATGCACGAGAGTGAGGAGAAGAAGAAGGAAGAAGTGGGCCCTCCGCTGCTGACGCCGCTTTCGGAAGACGTCTCTATGGAGATGATCCAGCCGTGGGCCATCAAGAGTTCTTCGATGCTACTTCCGGCCACCGGGGTCATCGCCGTCCGATCCAACCTCTGGCCAGGAGCTTACGCCTTCGGCAAGGGCCGCATCTTCGAGAATATTTACATCGGCTGGGGGATGAAGCTCTGTGTGGAAGGCCTCAATCCGGAATACCTTCCGATGCATCAAGTGGAGTACGAAATCGGTCCGGAAATATTGGAAATGGAGGATCCGACCCCGGAAATGGAAGAAGAATGGAAGCAGGCAAACAAACCGCGGCTACATCCGAGGATGAGAGGAGAGGGGGAGGGGGAGGAGGAGGGCTACGAAGAGTAACAACTGTCGAATTAAATAACTTCTTCCTAGATAATTTCAAATTGTATTTTACGAATAACATGTTAGCTCAATAACAATAACAAAAAATAACAAACCAATTCTAACCAAATAGGGTTCATCGAGATTTATTTCCTGGATCCAACACAAAATAAAAGTCAAGCCACTCAGGTCGGAATCGAACCTGCGCCGCACAGTGGAAAATATGGCCGATTTAGGTGGACAAAATTCTGAAACTTGTCTATATTTACCTTTTGGTGTCCCAGATTACGAAAAAAAAAAAAATATCATAAGAAAAATCATAATATCAAATTAATTTTTTGACACAATTGGCGAGCGCACAGTAGTCCAAAATCAAGTTTATTTGCTAAAATTTAAAAGTTCCCAACATTTTACTTTTAAGCCCCAGAATATGGAGAAAAATATTACAAAAATCTAATTATGGCTCGTAGTGACTTACGTGCTAATAGATGTATTTTTTAAATCGTTAGGAAACTCTTCAAATCATAGATTGTAACACTTTTGATTCGGAGTGTTGTGTCATAAAAAAAATTATGTATCGCCCAAAACGCAAAAAATTATAGAAATTCTTTGTAACATTTAAGGACTAGAAGGATTGATGAAACAAATGGGGGTTATATAGTTTACGTTAATGAATAGGGGCATAGATTTACAAATTGCTAAATTAACTCTAGAGCTAGATTGCAATTTATATTCAATAACGAGTTTGGAAATATAATGTCTTACCTGTCTCAGGAATGACCATTGTTAAATAAAAGCAAAAAAACTTTGCGCTACACACACCTTGAACATAATAAATGGCCATTAAATAAAGATAATCCCACCATCGGTTATTGGGCACTAGTGTGAGCAGGAATGATTCACTCATTTACTATTTTTTTGCAAACACAGTAGGGCGGGAAATATTAGTATTAAGCGTCTTACAAAGCAATAAAAAATTCCAAGCTTTTGACTTGAATTTCGTCCACCTAAATTAGTGATTTTTCCCTGTGTGCGCAGTTAGACTATGAGGTCGCTAATTTGACCATGCCTTAACTCACTGGGCCATCACTAACCTATTAGTAGAAGATCCGAACTTGAAACGACCTGCACCGAGATGATAATAGAATGAAACGTATTTTATAACAAATTTAGTATGTTAGAAACTATGTTAAGAATGGGTTGCCTAAAAAAATCCTGGACAGACAATTTTTAATTAAATGTTGGAACATCATGATAATAAGAAAACTTTTACCCTGTAATTTGGTATTTGTGTAAAAAATGGTCCTGTAATTTTATATGGGATATCAAACTTTCTTATATTTAATGTCCGATTAAATCGGACATTAAATATCTCGGATCTCTCTGTCACGCATTTCCACTCGCGTTAAAATTTAATCTTTAAAATTCGGCAACCCAGATTAGGACCAAGTATTTGCAGGCAACCCTATATCAATGTGTTTGCAATAAAACAACGCTTAAATTGATATAATTTATTTTCTATTATCAAGCCGGTGCAGATAACTGATATCGACATACCCGCTTTTACCTGACAACCGATAGTTTGTCCAGGAAAAGATTAGGCAACCCGACGGCTGCACATTCTATACCTTTGATAATTCAGAGCAAAAGTTTTCTTATTATCATGATTTTGCAACATTTAATTAAAAATAATCTTTTTTAAAATAATTAAAAATAGTCTGTCCAGGATTTTATTAGGCAACCCATTCTTAACATATTTTCTAATATACTAAATTTGTTATAAAATACGTTTCATTCTATTATCACTCGGTGCAGATCGTTTCAAGTTCGGATCTTAGACTATATATTTCATATTATAATGTTAATCATAAGAAACATTATCGTAACAAAAAGTATTGCGATCGTGAAAAATTCAAATTTTCGATGAAAATAAACCTCAAGTATACAAACCAGTTACTCGAAAATTCATGGGAAACTGAAACATCATATTTAAAATGACTATGCGCCTAACGCATTACAGTACCTTGTTTCGTGTTTTCGAATGGAACCTTATTTTAATTCGAAAGCCGAACAGACGAAACCATTAAAAAAAATTAGGTTATTCATTCTCGGCATTGAATTCTTAAAGAGTCGCCCTAGTTAGATGTGACGATGGCACCGGAATAACGCTTAGGAATCCAAGCACCTTTAACTAGGTTTAATCCATTAATCTTATTAGCTTAGTATAATAATGAAAAGGCTTTACAGACCAAACTATGACTTAAGATAATGCACAAAAATATTAACATCCACACATAACATTTTTTTTTTATGATATATTTTATTGTTTTTTACAACTGTATATACAAATGCAATAAGTAAAATGGCTAAAATACAATAACAGATATGAATAGATATGTAAAGAATCTACCCAGTGGTAGTATTTCAACGTTTATTTTATGAGCAGGTCTCGAGGCCACCGTCTTTTCAGGCGCCTCGGAGGATCACCGGGAATAGATGTAGATGAGAGGTTACGGACAAGCGGGTTTGAGTGGGCAGGTAGTTTCAATTAAAGGAGGTGTATCTATCGCGGGCTCTATGGATGAGTTTATTAGTTACAAAATAAGGAGCAATGAGGATTTTTCGTATGATTTTGTATTCGGATTCGGATCACTACTTACCGATAACACACATGTGTCATCAGCTTAAGTAGTGAAAACAGTACTATGATGAATAGGAATGTCAGCTGTATAAACGGAATAAAGGATTGGGCCCAAGATGCTACCTTGAGGTACACCTGCAGACTGAGAAAATATGGATGAGTATGAAAGGTTATGGTTGACTTTGAAAGTTCTATCTGAGAGGTAAGAATGAATAATTAGGAAGTATGTAGGAGAGAGGAATTTCCAGAGTTTGTATAGCAGTCCTGGGTTCCAAACTCGATCAAAAGCCTGTTCAACGTCAAAAAAGACTCCAGTGCAATACATTCCGCGCTCCAATGTGGAAGAAATTACATCCTCCACACGGTGACACTGTTGTATAATAGAATGGGATGTCCGAAATCCAAACTGATGGTCAGGAATCACGTGGTTGAGATCTAGGATTGTATAGAAACGTTTTCACACAAAACATTAAGATTTGGGACAATGGGCGTTTTACCTCAGAGGAATCCATGACTGTTAGTGGTACTTTGTGAACTAAAATATGTGAGTAGGGCGTTCGAACCTACGTCACACCCTCCAGCAAGCCTGGAGGGCCGCTCTCATTTTTGATCAGCGATTCCACTGACCATAGCCACATCCGCCACCCGTGGGACGCTCCCCATACGCGGTAATGAGATCCGCGCGAGGTACTTCATTTATACTCTTTGTAATTTTTAATAATACAGATATGCCCCCTTTTTCTTTATTCACTTTAATCGTGTTTTACTTTCACTTACCTACATATGAAATATATATCGTGAAAATTTTGTAATTCCAGTTTCAACGGAAATACACGTTTTAGGGTCCCTTGAGTCTAAATCACCAAGCCCCGCAAAAAGGTCTGTGTGTGGTAAGTCTAACTTCAAGACGAAAATTCGTACGAAATGTTACAGCAACTTTTTCACAAAATTCAGCTGGCCGGAAGATCTACTTTATATCATGCATTTGGCATATTTGTAAGATTTTCTCAAAAACGGCTCGAACGATTTTGATCAAACTCTATATCGATATAAAATTTAACGGGCTTAAGCTAACAAAGCTACATGATTTTAATTGAAATTGTCTGACAGGGCTTAAATGCCGATAGTTTAAATTTTCTTTCTCTAAAGTATCTATAATTTTGTAGATTCTATAAAAATAACCATATTATCTTTTAGACATTAATAAAAAACGGATGAATATAGAAGTTGAACGAATTCGATATTTAAGTAATGGAGAAAAGAGCAAAAATATTTTTTAATGTATTTTTTTTTTTTTTTTAACATAAAATGTTGTAATATTATAGAAGTACAATATGCCGTTGGAAAGCAGATGATTTTACAAAATTTTTATTTTATACACAAAATAATAAAAATTAACGGAGAGTGGTGAAAAGCCGATAAAACTGATTGTCGTAGATAAAGATATAATAGATTATTTATTAAAATACAAGTTACTATTTAAAATGTATGTAATTAATACTTAACAACTTATTTTATTCTTTGAAGTTATCTAAAAATTCTTAAATTGGTTTTACCAACGGAGGTAAGTGAAAGTCGTGTGTTGCGCGCACCAGAATTTTTTCGTTATCTTAATACGTTTTACGGATTAAAAGAGAAAAATGCACATAATTTATTCCACTAATTATGTGCCGAAGTTCACAAGGTCACGGGTTCAAACCCGCAGGTGGTCCAAGGATTTTTAATGGGAGTAAAAAATCCTTAGATATGCCGTCCTTCGGAGGGGACGTTAAAAGGCGGCCCCGAGCCTGTAGGATATCAGGTACTCGTTAAAGATCCCTATCCTAATAAAACCTGGATAGGCAAAATTTAGGACTTCCACTGTAGCATCGTCCGATTAGCCATAGTAGCATAAAGGGACGTTAAATAAATAAACAAACAAACCCAAGTTTACAGTAATGTACCCAATTTCTTCATCTGTAACCCAAGATTGGTAAAAGAGATAGAAAACAAAAAGCGAATTAAAATGAAAAGTTTGAAGAAAAAGGATGCGGTTTCTATTAGACATCAGTATTCCTAACCTCGCTGGCTAGCGGGTCGGCATTCCTCAATGTCGCGTTCAATGTTCGCTGAACTCTTCGATAGAGTTTTATCAATCAAAAATAATTAAGTGCGATCAGCACACAATTATCACTTATACTTACTTTCAACGAGAAATCCGGTTCATATTCCTGGGATTTTTAGTTATTTTTCACAGAAAGGTTTATATTCTATTAAATATGAAAAAAAAAAAAAAAACCTTTACCTCTACAACCCATGCAGGTTCTTGGACTCAGTGCATATAGAGATTCGTAGTTTTTATAGACCAACGGCACACAGTGGGGCAAGTGCGGAAAAAATTCGATTTTTTGAAATTTTTTATATTGATCATCTGGCTCGAGTTTCTGTTGTACACTAGCCACTGCATCTAGATATAGCACAAATTTCATCCAGACTAATGTTTAACCCCATTTATTGAGGCTTAAAGTCGAGATAGTGGAAGTTTTGCTTAAATTACACCTAACTTTTAGAGTTTGCTATATAACTGGGAAAAATGGTAAAGTACTTCTAATGTTTTATTCCTGTTCTAGGATGTTTAAAAATAATATCTAAATGTAATATAGGATTAACAAACCAAAAGAACATTAGAATAATTAAATATAAAAATAAAAATGAACTTTACTATCATTCATAAATGATATATCATGAATTGTACACATTTCTCACATAAAATTTAATCGCTATACTGAAATTAGTTGGCGTCTGGTTGGAAAGCAAGGAGATGTTTAAAAAGGGGAGATTTGAATGAAGATTGCAAAGGAGCATGACGGATTTTTGATAGGATAGTATTCCAGAAAAAAGAGGACCGGGCTGTGAAGGAAAATTCATATGGATTGTGGATTTAAATTGCAGGAGACTATAGACGTAAGAGGGGCGATGGGAACGATATCGCACAGTTTACGTACCTTCGTATTTTTTACTCCTATTAAAAAATTCTAGAACCACCTGCGGGTTTGAGCCCGTGAACTTTGGTATGTAATGCTGTTATGCTAGCCACTCTGCTACCGGTGATCCCATAATTGCCTTGAAACAACTATATATCTTAATATAGTTATTTGAAAATAATAAAATCATTGTGTAATAATTTGCAGCGTGTTTCTACAATATATATTTTAGCAGCTGACTGCCCTTAGCACAATATCCAAAACCGGTTGAATCTAATTAGGAATGATCAGCATCTCAAAGAAAGTGCTAGTCCAGCTCCACGGATTGAATTTTGGTATCTGCTGGGACACAATGGCCTATATTTCTTTCCCTAAAGAGATCATACAAGGACCAAAGTTATGGACTACTATTGGATCCAGTCCTGGAAAATCACAACACGATTTACTATTAAGGTACACAATATAACGTCATTTTGTTCAAGCCGGTCGTCGTCTTTGCTTCCCTTAGCCTGAAGGGCCTCACATAAACAGTGGGAGGTGGTTAATCTACTAAAAATTTCATCGTTTTCAGATTAGATGGTTACCCAATTAAAAAATCTCTCATCCAAGAGCTCTTTCAAAGCTAACCACAATTGACAACGGTTTACATAGGTAGACTTGCAAGTGTCTTAACCACCTAGGTTCGTGTTAATATATGTTATAAGTGTTTATAACTTATGACAGAGGTCATAAATATGATATCTATGTAAGGAAGTTACTAAAGTCGTACAAGTTACGTGCCAATATCAGATGCTACATATCATACTTAATCGTTGAGCATATTTTGTTTCAGAGATTTGTTAATTTATTTCAATAATGGACATTTGTAACCGACCAAACAAATAGAAGAAATACGCCCATAACTCAGTTATTTTTCAAGATAGAGGGACATATCTTTATTCTGGGACATAGTCCCTTAAGAACAACAAATATGTACAATTAAAGTATACAGTGTATCTGGCCAAAAGACCAAATGATCATGATAAATTCTTTTTTACAATGGTGTAAGAATAAACATAAAAATAAAGAAATATCTTCAAAAATAAGAAAAATTGTAAAAATCTGGTGCGTATTCAAAGCCAAGTTAACTAATGCTACATGGACTTTAGTTGAGAGTCGGTGCGTTACCAGGACTCCAATAGCATATTTACAAAAGGTCTCGAGGCTACTGCCGTTTAAGCCTGCCAGGAAGGTTATAGTAATGAATATGGAAAAATATAATATGGAGCATCGACTAATATTCGAAGAGCTTTGGGGTTGGACGGAAAGGCTAGGGTGCGTTTGATGTTTGAAGCTTAGATGTGCCTATAATTCAAGTAGTTCCAAAAGAATCTTGATTCCTGGGACATAACCTTTTCTAGAATAAACAGATAGTTTTTATTCAAAATATTTTACAGATTGCTAAAAGACTCAGTATTAATACAAGTTTTGCTGTAGCACCTAATTACGTGTTACAGTTAAGCTAAAAGCGAGGTTATTTGTAATTATAGCTACATTAAATTTAAACAGTAGGAAACATAAAAAAAAAAAAAAGTACATGGTACAATAAAATAAAAAGGCTGCAAATTATGACACATTGGTTTATGACTTCCAAATGATTATATTAGGGTATAACTAACTAATATGAAAAGCAATAAATAATCCAAAGGAAAATGGTATATCACCACTGCTAATTTCAAAATTTTGCAAAACAAGAGAATTTCAATGATTCTTTTTTAATTTTGTAGGAAATTAAATTTTCTATAATACAGCACTAAGGACGATACATTTTGATATTTATTTATTAATTAGGAAAAAAAAAAAAAAAGATTTTTTTTAAATTCTTACGTAAACCCTCAAATTTTGAGGAGGAAGTTAATTTTATTTATTTGTTTGGTCGATTACAAAGGTTCATTATTGAAAATCATAAACCAAAATCATTTATACTAGACTTCGTTATAATTTCCTTTTCTTTTCATTCGATTTTCATACAAATAATTAAAAATGAATCGAGCTATCAGGGAATCACATCAAGTTGTTGTTACACCAGATAAGATTATTTTTACTTTCACTTACTATATATGGTAAGGAGAAGTATTGCGATCGTGAAAATTTTCGAATTCAAGTTTTCAACGGAAATACACGTTTTAGGGTCCTCTGAGTCCAAATAACCAACACCCGCAAAAAGGTCTGTGTGTGTGTGGTAACTCTCAGGCGGAAACGGTAAGTCCTATGAAACTGAAATTTCATATTCAAGACAACTATACGCCCGATAGACGAGCTGCAGGCTGGGTTTCGAACCGAAGATAATCTCTCAGAAGATAGCGAAGGGGATGATTCATCGCAAGCTACAGGCACAGAAAATTTTTCGGACGGTACCCTTAGGCGCTGGCTGAAGGAAGGCAAACTTATTAAAAAGAGGAATCCATCGAAGAAGAGGAAAACCGAAAGGTCGCCGCGTCCCCGCTCTTCTTTTCGTCGCCTCGAGAAATCAGAAAGGTAAGATAAAATGTAATGAAAATGGTAAACAAAACGGCAATAAACCAGGTATCTCCATCATGGCCTATAACATTGCAGGTTTAAAAAATAAACAAAGTTTATTAAGTTTTTTTGATTTTGTAAAAAGATATGATATTATTTTATTATTTGAAACGTTCATAGAGAAAAAAGATGTTGAATTGTGTCAGAATCTGCTGAATGATTTTAGTATTTTTGTAATTCCAGCTGTAAGACGTTTTAAGTATGGCAGGGCTTCGGGTGGGGCAATATATGGTTACAAAAAAACAAAATTTACTTCGAGACAATGTTCATTTATTAATATACGCGATAACGTTATTTTAAAATTCTCTGAAAATAAAAACAATATTAATATTATTCCAGTATACCTCAATGTAAATACTTGGAAAATTGATTTCGATTCAATAACGGACTTTGTACAGCAAGGTAATTTACATAATATGGTAATAATAGGAGACATAAATGCCAGAATTTCTAACGCCCAAAAATTTAAAACAAATTTAATATATGATGCCAATATTAAGTCAAATCGACAATCTAAAGACTTGTACATTAATTCAAAAGGGAGGTTGTGGATTGATTTTTGCGAAAATAATGACCTTATAATCCTCAACGGAAGAACTAAAGGTGATGAATTAGGTGAATTAACTTTTGTTGGAGCTATGGGCTCTTCAGTAATTGACCTTTGTTGTGTCAGTTCGAATTTAATAAATAAAATTGATAAATTTGAGATTATTACAGAAATTTTCTCAGATCATTTGCCGGTGGCAGTAACCATGAAAATCACTCATATTAATCGAAATGAGGTCGTTTTGCCCTTACTCCCAAAATTATTTTGGTCAGATCATGAAAATAAATTTTTAAGAGTAAATTAGAGGGGGAAATGTCGAATCTCAAAATTTTAGAGAATGAACCCGAAATATCCTTAGCTAAATTAAATAAATCTATTAAATTAGCAACTACAAAAAAATATATAAACAATAGCGTTAACCTGCGAAAGAAACAAGAATGGTTTGACTGGAGTTGCTTACAGCTGAGAAAAAAAACAATTAAATTGTTAAGAATATGTAAGAGGAACAATTCCGTTCTTTTAAGAAAAATATATTTCGAAAGTAATAAGAATTTATAAGGCTCATTGCATATCCAAACGAAATGATTATCTTAAAAAACAAGTAGATAAATTAAGCCATATTAAAGATTCGCAACAATTTTGGAGTATTATAAAAATATTTAAGCAAAAAAATCTGGCAAATAAAGGTATTAGTCTTAAAGAATTTAAAACATACTTTCAAAGCTTATTATCAAGTAAAATTATCACCCCGCGTATAACAGATACTGGGATAATATATAAAGATGCTTTGTTAGATTCTGATTTCTCAATCTCTGAGCTAGAGATAGTCTTCAAAAATGCGGGAAACAGTAAAGCCCCGGGTATAAATCGTATTCCATATGAATTCTATAAGAATGCCCCAAAAAGTTTCATAAGTGAGTTAATTAGAGTTTGTAATGAAATATTTAGTAATTCTCGAGTTCCTAATGATTTTAAAGACTCACTTATTTTTCCTTTGTATAAGAAAGGGGATTCTAGTCAAGTGACCAACTATAGAGGAATATCCTTTATCAATGCCGATGCAAAACTGTTTACCGGATTATTATTAAACAGGCTGCAACTCTGGCTTGAAGTGCACAATGTTCTTTCTGAATTCCAGGCGGGCTTTCGTAAAGGTTATTCAACAATAGATAATATTTTTAATCTAACTAATTTAATCAAACTAAAATTAGAAGAGGTGAACCGAATTTATTTGTTTTTTATCGACTTTAGAGCTGCTTTTGACTCCATTCCGAGAGATGTACTATTTTATAAGTTACATAAATGTGGCATATCCAACAAATTTGTTAATATAATTAAATGCCTGTACGACAAAACGCGTGCGGCTGTTTGGGGTAATGAAGGAATGTCTGAGTTGTTTGACACACCAAGCGGTTTAAAACAAGGATGCCTTTTATCGCCAATCTTGTTTAGTATTTATATTAATGATTTGGTCGAAGAAATAGGAGGAGGTGTAAAATTGGGAAATTTCGATGTAAATATGCAGATGTATGCTGATGATATTGTTTTGATTAGTGACGACCCGTCAAATTACAAGTCATGATTAATAAATTGAGTGTATATTGTGATAGTTGGGGGCTAGAAGTTAATCTCGATAAATCCAAAATTATGATTTGCAAGAAAAGAGATGGAAAGTGTAGGGGTAATTGGGAGTATAGTGGTAAACAAATTCAAGTTGTTGATAAATATAAATATTTAGGTGTCTACCTAACTCCTACTTTATCCTTTAAATACCATCTGAAAGAAAAACTATCTACTGCGAAATTGGGTATTAACAGTATTTGGCATAACGTTTTTAATAACAATAATATACCTGTCTCTGCTAAGTTTAAAGTATTCAATGCCGTATCGAGATCGGTCATGTGTTATGGATCACAAGTTTGGGGTTTTGAAAAATTCGAGCACGTCGAAAAATTACAGAGATTCTTTATTCAAAAAATATTTTTGCTCCCAGAAAATACGCCAAATTATATTTTCAATTTAGAGTTTAATGTTTCAAATATTTACTTGCACACATTAAAATTACATTTAAAGTATGTTTTGAAAGTTTTAAAGCTGCCAGATTCAAGATTACCGAAAATTGTTGCAAAACAAATAATTAATAAAAAACTCTACTAAACTCTACTACGACGTTTTTAACTTCGTTACATAGATATCATATTTATGACATCTGTCATAAGTTATAAACACTTATAACATATATTAACACGAACCTAGGTGGTTAAGACACTTGCAATAGTCTACCTATGTAAACCGTTGTCATTTGTGGTTAGCTCTTGGATGAGAGATTATTTAATTGGGTAACCATCTAAACTGAAAATAGATGATATTTTCAGTAGATTAACTACCTCTGACTGCTCATGCGAGGCCCATAAGACCAAGGGAGGCAACCCAAAACGACCAGCTTAAGTGCAATGACGTTATATTGTATACCTTAATAGTAATGGATGTTGTAGTTTTCCAGAACTCTATCCAATAGTAGTCCATAACTTTGGTCCGTATATGATCTCTTTAGGGAAAGAAATATAGGCCATTGTGTCCCAGCAGATACCAAAAATCAATCCGTGGATCTGGACCAATCTAGCACTTTCTTTGAGATGTTGATCATACCTAATTAGATTCAACCGGTTTTGGATATTGTGCTAAGGACAGTCAGCTGCTAAAATATATATTGTAGAAACACGCTGCAAATTATTACACAATGATTTTATTATTTTCAAATAACTATATTAGGATATAACCGTTTATATAGTTGTTTAAAGGCAATTATGGGATCACCTGTAACAGAGTGGCTATCATAACAGCCTTCCATACCAAAGGTTCCGGGCTAAACCCACGGGTTTAGGAATTCGAGGAATTAGGAGGTCCTATAATTTTTTAATGGGAGTAAAAAATCCGGAGGTACGTAAAAAGGTGCTCCCGAGACTGTGCGATATCAGGTACTCGTTAAAGATCCCATCACGCCTCTTATGTCTATAGTTTCCTGCAATTTAAATTGACAATCCATATTCAGGAAACCAGATCTCGTCTTTCCGACTTCTATACTCCTTCCCATAGAACCAAAAAATATGAATTTTCCTTCTTAGCCCGGTCCACCTTTTTCTGGAATACTCTCCCATCAAACATCCGCCATGCTCCTTTGCAATCTTCATTCAAATCTCCCCTTTTTAAACACCTACTTGCTTCCCAACCAGACGCCAACTAATTTCAGTATAGCAATTAAAGTGATGTGAGAAATTTGTACACTTCATGACATAAATGATAGTAAAGTTCATTTTTACTTTCACTTACCATATATAGTAAGGAAAAGTATTGCGATCGTGAAAATTTTCGAATTCCAGTTTTCAACGGAAATACACGATTTAGGGTCCCCTGAGTCCAAATAACCATGTCCTGCAAAAAGGTCTGCGTGTGTGTGTGTGTGGTAACTCCCGGGCGGAAACGGTAAGTCCTATGAAACTGAAATTTCATATTTAAGGCAAATATACGCTCGAGACGTTACAAGACCTTTTTCATCAAAATGAGCTTACCAGAAGAGCCACTTTATACCATGCATTTTGAACCTTTTTTCCATTTTCTCAAAAACGGTTCCGACCATTTTGATTAAACTCTATATATCGATGTGAAATTTAATGGGCTTTAATATCATGTAGGTTTCATTCTGATTAAAATGGTCTGACAGAGCTTAAATGCCGATATTTTAAATTTTCTTTTTGTAAAGTACCTTTAATTTTGTTGATTCTATAAAAATAACTATATTATCTTGTTACCACTGATAAAAAACAGGTAAATATATAAATTAGATGAATTCGATACCCAACTAAACGAGTAAACAGAAAAAAAAATGTTTAATGCAATTTTTCGTTATTGAACATAAGAGCATTAATACAGATGTATGATATGCCGTAGGAAAGCTAAAGATTTTAGAGAAAATATTATCTTATACTCAAGCTCTTAAAAGTTAAAAGCGTGTAACTGATTATTTTAGATAATAATATAATGGATTTTTTAATAAAACACCTGTTTTTATATAAATTCAATTTAATTAATTCTTCAATAGTTTCACGTATTTTTATCTCTAACTGTATTTGAAGATTCTTTCATTGATTTTAAAAATAGAGGTAAGTGAAAGTTGTTGCCCGCACCAGATTTTTATTTTTATATTTAATTATTCTAATTTTTTTTTGTTTGTTAATCCTATATTACATTTAGATATTATTGTAATATTTTTAATTTTATTTATTTATCTTTTTATCATTTAAAATAATTGCATATATTTATTTTAATCATTAATGTTATTAGTTTTTTTTTTTTTTTATGTGTTCTTTGGTGAGTTATAATCCTTATATTTCTTTTACATGTATGTTATTCTTAAGGGAAATAGTCCCAGAATAAAGTTCTTTTTTCATTCATTCGTCCTAATAAAACCTGGATAGGCAAAATTTAGGAACTCCCACTGTATCATCGTCCGATTAACCACAGCAGCATATAGTGACGTTAATAAATTAACAAACACACTTTTTAGTTTCTCTTGAGGGATGGTTCCGGCTCTCACAATTTGATGAGACATTAATGAGACACCCTGTATACTATTATTCGAAAATATAAGAGTTTATACAAACATTTAAAAAAGGGATATTAAGAAAGATCATAAAAGGAAAATCATTACAACAAAGAAAACAACTTAATCCCCGATGAATAAAAAATTCTCTAACTTTTTAAGATATAAGCAAATAGGTTTACAGATATCTTTGAGAAGACGGAATTAGTGAACACTGATCGAAACTTTCAAAACAGTGTAAACAAAGTAAGGGAAAATTAAAGTAACTAATAAATTGAAGTACTTGGGGGAAATTATATGTAGTAATGGATCAGAGAAAGAAAGCATAAAAGATAAAATAACTAAACCGGAAAGACTAAGCTTCGCAACAAGCAATTTATATAATAAAAGGAGCTTGCCAAAAATCGCTTAGACAAGACATTATATAGCTTTTCTCAGTCAAATTCATAATTTTTTCAGTCAAATTCATAATTTTTTCAGTTAATTTCATAATATCTTGTACCCATTTTATACATTCAATTTAATGAGGTTTTGCTACCAAGAACATAACATTTTTATTAAATCTTGTTGTTGTTTATCCATTTAACGTCACTTTTTGTTACTGTGCTTAATCCGTTATGGCCAGCCACTACTCCACAGGTGAACCTTTATGCATTCTAAAAGGTGTTAAGGACTAATATGTCCTAGGTCATCAAACCCGGCAGATTCAAACACCTTGTTGAATGCATTGAGGGTCACCTGCGGAGTAGTGGCTAGCATAACATTCTTCTATGCTTAAGGTCGCAAGTCCAAAACCAGCAGATCGCACTATATTTGTGCACCACAGGTGACTCTTAAAAGATTTAAAAAGTGGAACTCGTAAAAGATCTTATCTTAAGTAAACCTGGGTAGGCAAAACTTGGGACTTCCGTTGACAAGATTTAATAAAAATCTTATTTTCTTGGTTGCAAAACCTCATTAAATTGACTGTATAAAATTGGTACAAGAAATTATGAAATTGACTGAAAAAATTATGAATTTGACTGAAAAAAGTTATAATACAGTCGTCAAACCAGTTATATTGTACGGAATGGAAACCGCTTCCCTACCCAGCCTAAGGAAAATGTTAGGAATAGAAAGAAGAATATTAAAAAGAATTTATGGCCCAAAGAAGACACAGGAAGGCTACAGGTTAAGATCTAATAAGGAAATATATAAAGAAATTAACGATTTGGAAACGGACATTAGAATAAAAAGACAAAGGTTCTATGGACATATGGTGAGGATGCACCCAAATAGATTAAATAGAGAAATCTTCTGTAAAATAAGAGAATACAAGAGTGCTGTAAAGGGTACATCAAACAAATGAAGGAAGAAAGTAAGGAACTGAAAATAACAGACCAAGACTGTTTCGACAGGGATGAATATGGGAGTAGAATAAAATAAATTAAGGTCCTTGTGGGCGAGAGGTGTGCGAGGAAAGGAGTGGTGTGGACGGAAGAAAGAAGGAAAGAATGAAGAAGAGATGGGAAGAAAGAAAAAAGAAGGAAGTAGAGAAGAAGAAGAAGGGCTGTGATAAGATATGAATATAATGATATTCGCGTGGTCTATAAGGACGTTTCGTGAAAAAAATTAAAGGAAAAAAATCTAAACCAAGGGAATAACAAGTTTTGGAAAAAAATGAAGACTGACTGAAGACGAGATGGGTCTCCTCACTCAGGGTCGTGTAAATGCTTAAGTAACAGAATTAATAATGAATACCAACTGTTGTCAGTCGAGAAGTTTATAAGGGAAATAATTTTCCAAAACAGTGGTAAACAAACTACATTGAAATAGTCTATAAATAAGGGGTTATTAAAAATATCCATAAATAAAGGGTTATTCATATGTATTTAATAATTGTAGCACTTCACGACTCAAAAATAATTCAGTTTATGCTAAGGTGTCAAAGCTTGATTTCCTTATGATTTTATTTTACCAGTTTAAACTGGGGCTGAACGGATCCCAAACGTCCAAGAGCATCGAAGAAGTGTGGTGGAAACGGAGTATTAGTGAGTGCACCGTTCAAAGGTGTTTCGAAAAACTTTGTGAGCGAGGATTGAGGATGTTCTAAGAGCTTTGGTGGAAGAAAATCCCGGAAAAGCTATTTGAGAACTTGCAGAGAAGCTGGATGAGAACAAATCGACCGTCAATGACCAATTGAAGGTGATTAAGAAGGTGAAAAAACTCCAAGTAAGGTTCTTCACTAAACAAACGAGAAAAAAAAAATCATCCTCACGAAATTTTTGTTTGATGAAACTTCAACGATCTATTTCTCTGCTGAATTGAACGATCTATTTCTCTGCTGCTGAATTGAATCAATGATCTATTTCTCTGCTGAATCTATTTCTCTGCTGAACGATCTATTTCTCTGCTGAAAGTGGATATTTTACGATAGCACAGACGTTCTGGGCAGAGGCTCGACAAAGGAGAAGAAGCAAAATCATGGAAAAATCACGCTTTGATATCTTTATAAAGACTAATTTCTAAATTAGTTTTACAGAGGTGAACATGCATTTTCTTTCGGTAGAGAATTAATAAAACTGTTGCTAATCATTCAAATAAAAAATCTAGTAAAGGTAAAAAGTATATATTTTATACTTGATAGATAGAGGTGATTTTAAAGAAAAGCCTAAAATCCTGAAGTCTATTTCAATGTTTTGTTTTTGTCTTCCTGCCGGAATATTAAACATCAGAACAGAATAAATAATTAACCTCCCACGGCCGGATTCGAACCCTGGACCCGCTTATCCACCACGGGACCAGCCTGACTCAGACCTTAATTAAGCTGAATCTAAAATATATATTTTAAAACACGTATTAAATTTAAGGAGGGCTAGAAAGACTTAATAAATATTCATTTTTTTTTTTTCATAATATAAAATTCTAGGTATTAACATAGAAAAACTTAGAAACTTTATTTATAATCTTTGTTTACATAGGCCTACTAGTGACTCAGGCGGAGCTGCCCGAACGGAAATCGAAAGGAAGAATCGATAGGGAATAGAATCGACGGACAGAGCCACAGCCCACCCCTCCCCTCAGAAGAGAACTATATAATGGTCGATCCCCAGGGTAGAGGCACATCCAACTCCTCGCTCGACCACAGCACACCATGAAGCCAGCTATCGTACTCCTCTTCATCGCAGGAGCCGCCCTGGGAGCCGACCTGAGGACCAGGTGCAAGGAAGGGAAGGACTCCCTCGCCTGCATCAAGTACAAGGCCTTGGACATGATTCAAGAAGCTGCCGCCAAGCCTACCTTAGAGGTAAGTTCCGTAATAACAGTTTGTGTGGATATCTTAAAAATAATTCAAAATCATTACTGAAACCAAAAAGAAAAAAACAGCTCTTAATCATCCATTAAATTGAAGTAACTTAACCTAACAGAAAAAATGTATCTGATTTATTTGTTTTTAGTTTAAATACACTAAAATAAATTAGTTTAATTAATTGAAAACAATAAAAGTTAGAATGCTAAATTATTATATTATAAAGTATATAATTTTGAAGTATAATAACAATAAAAACACCAAATCACACTTTATAATTTGGGACTCCAGCTATGAAAAAATACATTTTTTATATGTTCTCTTAATTCATATTTAAATCCTATTAATATTTTCTATGTCTCCACAAATATTTAAACGTAAATTAGAGTCTATCGGACATTTAAACATAATGTTTCTTTCTTTCTTGTAATAGACAGTATTTTTATTCTCCTCATCTTAAAATGTGAAACCTCAATTTTTAAAAACAATTAATCGAGTTTAAATGAATTAATATTTTATTTTTATGAGTTTACTAGATTAATAAATATTATCATGTCTTCAAAATATTATGACAATCTTCCTTATTTGAAATTTAAAATCATAAGCTTTAAAATACATAAGTAAAAATCAGTATAAAAGTAATATTTTTAACTAAAATGTATTTTATAGTTTAATAATTTTTCAAATATTTGTGCTAAAATTCTTTTATTTATTTCTCATGTAGTTCCTATGCCCTATAGGTTTTCTAAAGACCACATCTCGCTATGATACGTTATTGTTTACTCACTCTATAAGCGAATATTTATTTATTTTTCATTAAAAATTATAATTAATATCAATTATTTCAAAAAATAAGTTATTATTGAAACTTATATACGGTTTAACGTATACGCATTCCGTTCATCGTTTCTAATTATTAAAGATTCATTATTGAAACAAACAAAATGAAACGTTTGATCTAAAACTAAAAGAAGAAAAATAACTTAGTGCGTGCATCTACTTTTTTTCTGCGAATCGAAAAATAATTATTCTTCAGTTAATTATATTTTTTGATTATTTCTTTTGCGAAACTTTGTCATTTTTTTATCTTAAAACGTGCGCTTCCATTGAAAACTCAGATTTGAATATTTGCCTTTACCAAATATTTCACGCATTTCCAAGTGAAAGTAAAAAGTAATTATAGTAATTTTAACTATATTTTAATGAATTTTTCATTCGTAGTCAAAGAGAAATGACATTAGGAAATGAGCTGTCTGGTCAATCAAATGTGAAGTGGCCTAAATACATTTTAAATTTAAATATTCTAATTAGTATTTTACTTTCTCTCACCTATATATATATATATATATATTATATATGAAATACGACGTAAAAGATATTATTACGATAAAGAATAATAAATATTTGAAATAAATAAAAGTAATGATATAACATATTATTATTAATTGTCCAACCTGGACCAGGTATAACTGATTAAGGCTTAGGAAGCCAAAATATTGCATATGTAAAACAAAGAATAATGATATATACCGGAAACATTATTTGTTGAAGTATAAGTAAATTATCGTAAAAATAAAAGAACGAATTAGATATTTCCCTTTTAACATTAAAGTAAAAAATCTGGTCCGCGCAACACACGACTTTCACTTACCTCCGACCAGTTTCTTCAAATCTACAAAATTAAAGGTACTTGATAGGAAGAAAATACGAAAATTCGGCATTTTAGCCCTGTCAGACTAATTCAATCATAAAAAAAACCTACATGATATTACAGCTCATTAAATTTTTTACAGCGACAAAAATTGTTGTAGCCGTTTTTGAGAAAACCATAAAAAGGTGCAAAATGTGTGGTGTAACGTACAACAGCCACTTTACACATGCATTTCGCAAAATTGTTTCCCAAAGGTACTTAAATTAATTAATTTATTTAATGTCACTTTAAGCTACTTTGGCTAATCAGACGATGCTACAGTGGGAGTCCTAAATGTTGCATATCGAGATTTAATTAGTACAGGATCTTTAACGAGTACCTGACATCGCACAGGCTCGGAACTACCTTTTTACGTCCCTACAAAGGACGGCATAACTAAGGATGTTTTACTCTCATTAAAAAATCATTGGACCACCTTTGCGGTTTGAACCCGTGATCTTTGGTATAGAATAATGCTAACCACTATGCTACAGATAGTTCCTAAGTGCTTAAATTTATCTCATTCACACGTGCTCTAAAAATATGAAATTTCAGTTTTATAAAACTTACAGTTTTCGAGCTAGACTGACCACATACACACAACGACCATTTTTGCAGAATCCTTAGTGGATCCTAAAACGTTTATTTCCGTTGTTTGTATTTTCATGATCGCAATAATTTCCTTACTGTATATCCATATAAATATAAGAGAAAGTGGAAACGAACCAAACTTGTACAAATATTAAAAAATTAATCTAAACTCTTATTAGCTGGAAACCATCCAGTTGGAGATCGTGTTGGATAAAAGGAGATTACAAGGGAACTATCATTATTTTGTTTCAAATATTAGTGTCGTTTTTCTCCTAGATAATTTAATGGTTTCAACTTGAAAATTGAGACCATGAAATGATGTAAAACCTTTGTTCTCAGTTAATGGACGGAGTGAAACTAGTCAAGAGGAGAGAAGCAGAGAAAGGAGAGAGTGGAGTCGTCGAAGGAATCGAGGAGTTGGCAGAGAGCCACGATCTGGAAGTCGAGCTAGGAGGAGGTGCCAAGCTCACCGCTTCTGCCGCCGAAGAGTCTGTCTCAGTCAAGCTGGGATCCCAATCCGCCGAAGTTGAAGGAAAAGGTAATGGTAGAAGAGCTATAGTAACTTAGAGCTCCTGGTATCCTGATCCAACCCCTTCTTTTTCAGAACATTCTCGGAATACTACTTTCTTTCAACTTACTTCTTACTTCTGATATCCCGATACATTCACTTCTTTTTTTACAAGAATCTTAAAAATTGAACAAGATTACTTTTTTCTCCTGGTATCCTAATCCAACTGTGAAAGTCGTACACTTACTTGCCTACTTACCTCCAATCTGTTTCTTCGAATCTACAAAATTAAAGAAAGGTACTTAAGAAGAAGAAAATATAAAAATTCAGCTTTTAATTCGCGTCAGACTAATTCGATCAGAAAGATAACTACATAATATTAAACATTAAATTTTACATCGATATAGTGAGTTTAATAAAAATTGTTGGAGCCGTTTTTGAGAAAGTGAAAAATGCATGGTGTAACGTACAAGAGTCACTTTACACCATACAATTTGCAGAATGTTTTACCGATTTTTTTAAGATAGGTGTTTAAATTTATAGCAGGTATATATGCTATGGGTGGGCATAATCAAATGACGATTATCGGATCATTCGATTATTTCAATCATACGAATTAATCGATTATCGGATTAATAGGTTTGGAGAAACGAATGATCATTCGAACTGAACCAAGGGATTACAAGGACCTCGGATAATCGAACGACCTTTTTTTTTTTTTTTGCTCACTCGGCCATCATAGAGACGGGAATTTTGGCATATTGCCTCTGAGAAAGCATATTAATCATTCGATTATTTAAATCATCGAAGTCCGATCATCCGATTATGACAATCATTCGATTATGCCCACTCCTAATATATACTCCAAAAATATGAAATTTCAGTTCAGCAACTTATAGCTCCTGGTATCCTGATCCATCTACTTCTTTTTCACAAGAACCTTTTACCTTTTTTTCTCTTCTGATATCCTGATAGAATTACTTTTTTTTTTATAAAATCTTTGAAACGTTTAACTCAATGATTCTCGAGTTCTGTGGTTCATAACTAGCAGTCCACAGACGATGTCAGTGTCATTGCTTCCCTAGCATAAAATATATAACTTTTAATTAGAATCATGCATGCTCTACACACAGAAATTTATCATATTAAATGACATAATTGCAAGTTATCATTGACAAAAATGCCTGCTATCGCACTATCACAATTTTAAAATTGATCTTTTTCTTACATGAAAGTAATAAGCACAAAGAACAGTTGTAACTAACGCATTTGATTTCTGTATGAGTATTTTAATAAATCCCTAGATTGTATTAGTTTTAAATTTTAATTATTCAACGTTTTACAGATTGAAATAAATTTCTAGAGGATTCTTATTCCTTAATTACATCTCTCCTACTTGGTCATTTGAGTTTCATTAGCAATTGTATTTCGCATGAAATGTATCTGATATGGTGTAGTCCACTAAAACTTTATATGTAATATTAAAAAATTATGGGGTCTTTACCTTTTAAAATACTGGGGAAGGGGTCCGCGGAAAATAATTTTGGTAACCATAGCTCTTGCTAAATTCTTCCATCTGATATCCTAATACCATCGACTTTTTTTTCCAGAAGGTATGGGATATTTGGAACATAAAATCTAATCCACCCTCTTCTGTTCATAACATCTTTGGTTAATTTCTTTCTTCTGATATCCTAATACTTCCATTTCGTTTTCAGAAGAATACTACTGATTTGATACATTACAAGAAACGTATTTCCTTTCCCTTCGTTAATTCATCCTTAAATATTAATATTAAAACAACATACCCTTTTTCTGTTGGTTGTTGACTGACGCCTTCTCAGCTCACACAACCACCCTGAAGAAGGCCTATAATTTAGGCCGAAACGTCGGCACCAATAAATTAAGTTTACACTTAATTGTGTGTTAAATTGACTGCACCCTCAACCAACTTCTCTCATATACCCTTTTTCTAGTTAACCCACCATTTTGATATATTTATCCATCCATTTCTTTTTCTCGAATTCCCTGAAATATTAGTAACTAATTTTTCTTTTGGCTTACTTTATATCTCCTTCTGATATCCTAATCAGCTTCTAGAAAACCACGTGATAACACTATACTGAGCAGATCTGCTTTCTTTCCATGCTTGGTATCCTGATTAAAATAACTACTCATCCATATTCTAGTTCATTCTATCGTATTTATGTGCTAATCCAAACAATTTATTTCCATTAGATCTTTCGAAATGTTTCTTTTAGATGTCATATTCATTTTCAAGCTTCCTTCTCTCTTCTTATATCCTGATCCGTACTCTTCTTTTTAAGAGAACGAAACATTAAAAAAACACATTCTTCTACTTACTACTTACGCCTTGCTTCTGATATTCTGATCCATCATCCTCTTAATTTTCTCAGATCTTTGAAATATTAAACTTCCATCCATCTTTTAAACTTTACTTCATCCATCTGATATCCCAATTTAGGACTACTTCCATTATCTTTCCAGATATCTTCAGAATTGTTATGATCTTATATTGATTTCCAAGCTTACTCCCTCTATTTACTGATATCCTAATCCAATGTAACCAACTATCTTCTGATATCCATAATCAATATTGGAATTTCATCTTTTAGATTACTTCTTCATTTTCTTATACCCTAATCTCAATATTATAAAATAGTCATCTAACTTTCGTCTGATATCATAGTAACTTATATTATCAATCCTTCTGATATAATATTAATATATATCAATCCACCATCTTGCTTTTTAGATTCTTAAAATAACTTAACCATCCTTCTGATATCCTAATCAAAAAACTTTCTTTTCATTAGAACTTAGTAATTTTACAATTAACTTTTAAGGTTACTCCTACTTCTGATATCCTGATCCCTACCATCCCTTAACATCAGAATACTTGGAACACTGAAAAAGAAAAAAACATTCTTCTACTTCTTCTTCTTTCTAACATCCTAATCTCTTCATTTTCCACAAATATTAGAAATACCAACCAAATATCTTTCTACATACATATCATTCTTTTCTTTCATTAAGGATGTACTGTCGACTGTAGAAACTATTATAATCCGGGAGTCAGTCTTCTTTTTTTTTCTTTTTTTCTTTTTTTTTTAATATTTTAATTTTGCCGACGTTTCGGCTCAAGCTTGTGAGCCATCATCAGGGCATTCATTTCATTCAGAAATTCTTCGGAATATTAATTAAATAAAACCATATAGAGGAGGTATGGTTGATTTTTGAAATTGTCAAAGGTATTATAATCGGTAGTTAGTTGTGTTAAAAATATTTAATTTTGCCGGCGTTTCGACTCAAACATATGAATCATCCATCATCAAGGGTCTATGTCAAGCTTAAACTGAACTGAGTTTATGCTTTATGATTTTATGCCCTGAAACTCAGTTAATGGTTGGCATGGCTCACTCATGCACTGATGATGGCTCATATGTTTACCAGAAATACCAGCAAAATTTAAAAATATTCCTAACACGATTATTTCTACCTATGATTTAATAAGACTTTAGCGTGTTGCTAATAATTTAACAATGTACACAGTTTCACACAAAACAAAAATTTATTTAATACAATGTGTAACCATGTATTAATTGTAACCATTTAATAGTAACCATGTATTGATGTAAATGTACCCTTATAACCTCTTTATAGATTTCTTTTTATAATCCAAATTAAACCATATGTTTTTTATCAATTGATAACAATTATCAAAAATATATATCATTCTGAGGAAGGTAATAATTGGTTTGCCAATGCGCCTAAAATAAATTTATAATTAGAAAAATAATGAATAATTAAACTGAAGACAATAATTAAATTGGAGAAATAATTTTTAAAAATCAATGCAGCATTACATTGGCAAACCAACTTTACTTAACATTAACGCCGTGCATTGTGACGCCGCTGCTACAAGACCATTGGTATCCATTTTCAGCTTACTTCTACTCCTGATTTCCTAATACATCCGCTTTTTTTTCATAAGCTCTTTGGAAAATTAAAGCATCTCCTTCAACTTCCTTGTCCTTCTGATTCCTTACTGCATTTTCATCTTTTTCAAAGTGCCCAGGAACACCTCATTGATTCATTCATCTTTTAGCCTACTTCTTCTTCCTCCTGATACCCTAATCCAACCTCTTGTTCGCAGGCAAGAAGAAGAAGCTCCGCAAACTCCTGGTCCCCATCGTCGTCTTCGTCCTCCTCAAGGCCATGACCTTGATCCCTCTGGCTCTCGGAGTCCTCGGACTTAAGGCATGGAACGCACTTCAGCTCAGTTTCTTCAGTTTCGTCACTTCTCTGGCTCTTGCGATCTTCAACCTCTGCAAGAAGGTATTATAATTATCTTATTCTATCCTAACTCCTTTAAGCAACTGACCAAACTAAATCTCGATCCCTTGAGTAAACGTTTTCCACTTAGTCCTTTCAACTTCTTGGCATTTCCTTCTCCTCCATCTTACAGGAGTGTGCCTTCTATATTTTCTTCTACAACATTCTACCCACCATTCTTACTCTATCTCAGTCTGATTGCTTTAATACAGCTCAATTATTCAGCTAATTCTTCAATATAATCACAATCGTAATGTTGCTCTTAATGTATCGAATAATATTAACTAGTCTTGCTTCATACATTCTTCTTATAATATTTTTTGTAAAGTTTGTCTCTCAACTGAGACGATGGCGTGATTATATATTCATTAAAATCTAGAATTTTTCTTCTACTATATACAAAATTCTTTTCAACATTTAAGGAAATGTCTTTAATAAGTTTTGGAAAGCAATTTAATATATACTTTTTCATATTTAGCAAGTTCAAGAAATTTAATTCCAATAATATCAAAGATCAAATTCCATTTTCTATATGAAAATGAGTTTCTGAAAAAAATTAAACCAAATTTATGTGGTTGCAAGGAGACATACTATGAATTGATTGAGAACACAAGGACCAAAGCAACGGAACTAAGTTGTTAAAAACAAAATAAACAATTCTTATTTGGTTAATACCGTTGATCAAAATGCAACCAAGACGAGCTAAATGAACCAATGAAAAGTCACGAAATGATTAAAACAATATATTAATGACAACATATTTCAAAAGTTAGGTCTTTCTGGTGTATTGTGAAAAATACTGTACGTTTTAGAAGGTACTGTGAGTTTCAAACGTGTCTTAAAAGAACTTGAGTATTCTTTAGATGAAATCGAAGGGCAAGAATCGAAAAAATAAAATATAAATATATCACTTCTGTAAAACATATTCAATAGTAAATTTAAGAAATCAACTTCTGAATTCTTCCATCATTAAACAACATTGCATTTTAGGCAATCACCCGTGGTGTAGTGGCTAGATTAACACCATTCTACGCCAAAAGTCGCCGGTACGAATCCGGTTGATAGCTCTGAATGTTTTTAATGGAAGTAAAAAATCCTTTGATACGCTGTCCTTCAATGTTAAAGATCTCTATTCTAATTAATCCTGGATAGTCGATATTTAGGATTCCTACTGTATCATCCTCCGATCAGCGACCATATCTGAAAATATCATTATCAATAACTCCTCTAAACTAAAAAGTAGCCAATGAAATGGATGCTCTTTTCCAAGTTGTTTTCGTGTTTAGACATGAGACCCCAAAATGTATCAGTGATCACTTAGTAATGGATGTAAATAGTAGGTATAGACTCTTTTAAGAAAAATATTTTATGGAGAGAAGCCCAAGACATAGGAGTTGACCATTTTAAAAGAAGTCGAACTTCAATTTAAACTTAACAAGTTTTACTTAACATCCTAAAATATCAATTGATTGTCCTACATTCCTTCGTTGATATTCAAAGCATCTCTTTCCTCTTTCAACTTCCTCTTCACATCTCAAAGTTTCATGAACTCCTCCCTTGTCGCCACAGGTAGCTTCAGACTCTACTGTTCCCGTAGCCCATACCTTCGCAGAACCCTACCACTACGCCGCCAGGAACCTCATCGTCGGCGAAGAAGAAGGCAAGGAAGAGGATGGACAGCAGTTGGCATACAGCGCATACCAAAGGCAATAACTGGCAGGCTCCAACGAGGGTAAGGAAGGATATAAATAATATTAAAAAATAAATATATTAATAACAATAATAATTATTAAAACAAATGATATTTCTGTTTCAGAACTGACGACTGGAAAATCCAAAGAATAATTTATTTTTTATTTATTTTGTCAACGATAAATTATAAAAAAGAAATGAAAAAAAAAAATACGAATTTGTAATATATTTGAGCCTTGTAAATAAACGCTGATTCAATCCACCAAAAATCTTGTATTTCTATTCCATTATTTAATCCTTATTTCACATAGTAAATAAAGAGTCAAATGAAAACATATTAAATGGTATTATTTAAATACGTAAATAAGTAAATATTTCATTTAAAAAATATTTTCTGCATCTCTAATTGTGAATAAGCCGTAAAATCAGTATTATTATATTGTATAATATTGAAAATATATTCATTAAGAAATATTTGTGATATAATCTATTAAAAACTCTGCAAATTATTAATGAATAGTTGATTATGCCCGAATAATTATATGATGGTATTACAATACTTATAGATGTGTTGGCCATTAGTTAATGGTTTATATGTATTATAAGTTTATAGGTATAGCAATAAATTAATCAAAGATCTTTAAAAAAATACGATAAAATAACACTGTCAATTTATATTCAAGACAAATGGCCAGTTACCACTGCTAAGTTTAAAACCCTATATCTCTGCTATTTTTTTACTTTTTTTTTTTTTTGTTACTTGTTTTTTTTGTATTGTAAGGAATATTATTCTTTATAAATTAGCAATGACAAAATTCAATCATAAATTCGGCGGAAAGATGTTTTTTACTTTCACTTACCTATAAATAAAATATATAGTCAGGGAAAGTATTGCGTTTGTAAAAATTTTCTAATTCCAGTTTTCACCGGAAATTTAGAGTCCCCTGAGTCCAAATGACCAAGTCCCGCAAAATGGTCTGTTTAAGTGAGTGTGTGTGTGTTTGTGTAAGTATAAAGCAAAAACTAAAAGCCGTACGAAACTGAAATTCCATATTTAAGTCACCGAGATGTCACAGCAACTTTTTCATCAAAATCAGCTAACCAGAAGAGCCACTTTATATCATGCATTTTGCACCTTTTTAAGATTTTCTTAAAAACGGCTCTAACGATTCTGATTAAACTCACTATATCGGTGTAAAATTCAATGGCTTTTAATATCATGTAGATTTAATTCCGATTGAAATAGTCTGACAGGGCTTAAATGCCGTTATTTTATATTTTCTTCCCCTAAAGTACCTTTAATATGGAAGATTCTTTTAAAATAACCATATCATATTGTTATCATTGACAAAAAAACAGGTAAATATATAAGTTGAACAAATTCGAAATCCAACTAAAGGATAAAACTCCCAAAATATTTTTTTAATGCAAGTTTTTGTTTTCGAACATGAGAACAGTAATGTAAATGTATAACATGCCGTTGGAAAGCCAAAGATTTTAGAAAAAATATTCTCTTATACACTTCCTTGTAAAAGTTAATAAAGAGTGATGAAAAGGCGATGAAACTAACTGATTGTTTTAGATAATAATGTAATAGATTTTTCAATAAAACGCATGTTGCTACAGAAATTCAAATTAATTTATTCTTTATTAGTTTCACTAAATTTTATTTCTAACTTTGTTTGATAATTCTTTAATCGATTTTAACAACGGAAGTAAGTAAAAGTCGTGTGTTGTCCGCACCAGATTTTTTTTTCTCGGACTATTACAAAGTTTCTACAAAGGAAAAAATGATATACCAAAAATTATACAATATCTTTTGATACATACAACCATGAATATTTTTAGCTATTTTATCCATCAATTAATAACAAACAAAACAAAATAACCCCAAAAATAAATTCATGCTATATAAACAAATCATCCGAGCACAAATTAAGCAATACCAGTGTGGAGCTTTACTTGCTATTCAAACTACAAAAAACTGGATATAATACAAAATATATGTATAAGAACTATAATTTACGCAAAAAACCAAATCCTATTTTGCCAATAAGAGGGGTACTCACTACGTTTGCTATAGTATGCTATTTGTGTTATTTTGCTAAACCCGTCGAGTTTCTACAGTTATTTCCTGTATAAAATTGATGGGTTTAGCACAATAGCACAAATAGCATGCTATTGCAAACGTAGTAAGTACCCCTATTATATGAGATAAAAAGGATTAGCAAGCGGAAAATAGTAGTCCAGTGCTTTCTCTATAAATTGGAAGATCCGCACATAGTAAATAAAAAACCTTTTATGAAGTGACAATGGTTGACTGTGTATATATATGAGAGAAGTTGGTTCAGGGTGCAGTCAATTTAATGCACAATTAAGCGTAAACTAATAAAAATAACATAAAATAAATTAAGTTTACGCTCAATTGTGTATTAAATTGACTGCAATCTGAACCAACTTCTCTCAAAAAACCTTTTAGTTTATTTTATTCAATAATATACTAACTTGAGCGTTGAAGTCAGATGTACAGAAGAAAAACAATAACATACGTGTACAATAACAATAACATTTTATACACGTAAAATATAAACAGTAATATAAAAATTAAATTTGAACACAGAAAGGTTCCACGCCGTTCAATTATTTCCAACTTACTTTATTTATTTTTTATATATTATATATAATTTTAAGAAATAAATTTAAAAATATATTTTTCTGTGTTTTGTTATTTTTGTTGTAAACCCTCATCGTTCACAACGCTCCATGCCTCTTTCACTCATATTCTATATCCTTATACACTTGGTTAGTTATTTTCTACACTAGAAATTATTTCCTAAAAATAATTTATATGGCAAAACAACGTTTGCCAAGTCAGCTAGTTATAGTATATATATAAATACCTAAAGGAGTGGGATAAGAATCATAGACCTTAACGTTTGGCCTGCACGCAGCCTCCATCTTTCTTTCCCTACCACCATCTTACATCCATGGCCGCTCTAACAGCTAGTATAGAAAATATATTTATATAAAACAATAAAGATTAATTGCATTATTTTATTACTTGAATGTATTGTTTTAATATTGGACAATGTAAACATTGTCTATCAAACCCTGTTGGAGACAAAAGAGAAACAGCTCATACCAAACATTAAAACAAAATAGGGCTAATTAAAAATATATCTACTAGTAGCATATTCGTGAATTACTGTATTAAACATTGAAAAGCTCAATATTATAGGGGAAAAGTATAATGAAAAGTACTAATAAAGCTATTAATATGTAGGAAGTAGGTGATCACCTATAGCACAGTGGCAAGCATAACAGCCTCCAACGTCCAAGGTCACAAGTTCAAACTCGCAGGTGGCCCTAGGACTTTTTAATGGGAACAAAAAAATATTTATGACGTCCTTCGGAGGAGACGTAAAAAAGTCGTTTCGAGTCTGAGCTATGTCAGGTACTCGTTACAGACCCTTATGCTAATTAAACCTGGATTGGCAAAATTTAGGAATCATTCTGCAGTATCGTCTGATTAGCCATAGTAGCTTAAAGTGACGTTAAATAAACAAACAAACATAGACTGTATATACAGGGTGTCTCATAAACGCATAATTATATTGTAGGCGCAGACACAAAACCTGAAGAGGGACAAGAAAGTTCTTATGTACGATAGTCCGATTCTCAACGGTTCGGAAGGAAAATCAAATTTTGAGTTTCTAGCCGTTATCCATGGTTCAGATAGACAGAATAAGACTGGATGATAAGGTAGTAGGAGTGTACGGCAATACAGTCTTTTGAGTTTAAAGATAAGCCCCTGGTGCCAGACTTAATCGAAGGCCTGAGCGACATCTAAGAAAACGCCAGTTGCATAGAATTTTTCCACTAGTGCTTCTGCAATCTAGTCTGTAACTCTATGCAGTTGATGTACCGTTGAATGTAGTGAACGAATGCCGAACTGATGATAGGTTATTATCTGTTGGTCAGTTAGTATGTCTAAAAGTGTTTTGTATAAGAATTTTTTAGAGCATATATGAAGGTTGCTGATTGGTCTGTAAGATGAAGAACTGTGTATATCTTTACCTAGTTTGTGGATCATTTATCAGAGGGTATTTCTATTGCAAAGAATATTTTTATGTCCTTAGTATACAGCTATAAATCGTCAGAAACACGAGAGCTTGCAGATGTTGGAGTATTTTTGCGATTATTAGGCCATAACCAGGAACTTTCTTCAAACGATTTTACTTTCATCTGGTTAGAAATGTGATTACCTTTCAAATGAGTATCTTTTTTTTTTTTCAGAGAATGTATATATTTTGTTATTCGAAAGCCAGTGTTCTGAAAGGTTTTAGAACCTTTTTTTTCCCCGTCACTTAGAGGTCGATCTTTTTCAATCCCAGCTTCATTACACATCTAGACCTTAAACGAAAACTCAAAAAAAAAAAAAAAAAAAAAAAATGTAGCTTCACAACTATTTTTTGATATACTAAGATCACCAGAAAATTGAGTGAAATGGTACTTTCCTTTATAAATATAGATATGGAGCACAAAAATGGGAGCATAAAGAAAATTATTTAAATCTATTTATACCCTCACACAAGACTAAATCGACAAGAAACTGCTGGAAGATATTGATTACTACATCACTTACTAGACAAACGTTCAAAACTTCCAGTATATTACAAAAGACTCATTTACATCACTATTATCAGACCTATTTGGACATATGGAATCGAGCTTTGGGGCTCTACTAACCCATCTAATTCCTACCGCATTTAGTCCTTACAATCCAAAATCCTGAATGCCCCCTATTTTGTCACTAATCAACTCCTCCATAATGACCTTAACATCCCATTTGTTGCAGACATAGCCCGTGATAGATACTCCTCTTTTCATTCTCCCTCCAAACTCAGCCCATCAAGGTTTTTCACTGACAAAAATCTATAACGCGCCTTAAGAAGTTTTCACTTCAATGTGAACTTGGTATCTTCTGAAAACTAGATTGTCAAAGTCGCTTTTCAATAACTATATGAAATCGGATGTGGTGTTAATGTATGTATTTTGATTTAATAGTGTCCTTACCATTAAACTGATTAGATACAAGGCCCCGCGAAAAATTTTCGTTGGTGAACGATTGCAATTAGGCTATCAGAGAACTGTACTTTCTAATTGCTTTCTTCCGAAGCATTAGATCAAATTATGAATAAAATATGAGAGAGGGCGACAGAAGATGGGGACGTGTGGCGGGTGCGAAACCGTAACGATATCCGGGATCTCCATATCAAAGGAACTGCGATGAGACACCTCGGCACGGCGGAGGAAGTCGAGGAAAGTGAAGAGACATCACCTTGGCATTGCCTTGGGGTCAGGGGGTCACTCATCTCGATGCATACCGAGCAGCAGTATCGGGCTCCGATCCTATTCCAGTCAGCTAGCTACTCGCACCTCTCAGGGAAAGCATTCAGTTTTCACTCGATAAGAGATTCACTGCTGGGTCGCAGGTGTCGCTACTAATTAGTAACCATTTTGGAGTAAGCATCCGCTTGTACCCTAACTTAAGGCCAATATCCATTAATCGATCCTGGAGAAATCCATGAAGAAGTCATGGACATTCTTTTACCCGGAATTCCTACAATCCGTAAAGCTGAAAGCGAAACCTAAGGACCCTTTAAATAAAAAAAAAAGCCAGTACCATGAAGTGTCTTGGGTTCAGTACTTGAGATTCGTACTGCCTCAAGGCTAACGGCTGTACAAGGAGGTAATTAGGCCTAAATGACCGGTTTTCCCCCAATTTTGGGTAGCCAATTTATACAGGCTGGGTGCGCCTCGGGATAGTGTCCATACCCTAAGGTCGCTCCATGACTGAAATAACAGAACAAATAATATCCTGCTGCAGCTGGGATTCGAACCCGGTACCCGGAGAACAGTAGCCTAATGCTCTACCTAATAAACACTCCGCTTCCTCCAGGACTCTATAAATAACAGTCTTCAAAAACAAGAACTTGACCGTTAATTTGGCAAATCATATGATTACTTAAGTTAAAATCTCAGACTTCACTATAAAACAGTAATCAGTCAACAAGACAATTTTGAAAACCTATCTAAAATTGAACTGGGGAGACGTCAAGTTTTCAATTCCGATTACGTAAGTAATTTTCAAATCATAATTATAAAGTGGTCGATCTTATAGGCAAAACAATTACGATTAATATAACTAAAACAAATAATTATACAGAACTTCCAATTGATTATTAAGTATTAAATAATTACGAAATACGCTTGTCGATCTGCATCAGCCTCAGCAATATAGTTTGGAATATCTTATACAGGTTGTGTTAGGCAGGCACATTTTAATCCTCCAAGAATGGCGTTAAACGAGAACATTCACGTCATCATCATACGGTTCCTCAATTTGGGCCTCAACTAAATCATTGAATTAATCTCTTATTGAATCCTTACAATAGAAAATCCTAAGCGCTTCTTACTTCGTCACGATTAAGTAAGTTGTCCATGATGACATTAATGTTCGTACGGTAATTAAAGTAATGTTCGTACGGTAATTAAAGTAATGTTCGTACGGTAATTAAAGTAATGTTCATAATGACCAAAAAATCCATTTCCATACTTCAATAGCACTATAGATTCCGTGAATCCTTACCTTTAAAAACCCGAAAGCTATTTGTTTTCTCTGTTATCTTTCCCAACATTAACTATGGCTTCTGGTGTATGGAGTACTTAACGATGAAGTGGAAATAAAATAAAACGTCTAATGAATTCCTTTATCACACTTATTTTTGGAGCCCGTTGGCGTGATCATATTTCTGGACATAAAACCAAGATAAAGTGGCTTTATTCTTCCGTCCGACGGCAATATTTACATGGCTCTTACTTCTTCCAAACCTTGAAACACAGAAAACCTTCCTATATAACTGAACTCCTCACTCATTCGTTAAATACTAGAACCCAATCAATCAATACCTATACCCGATCAAATAGAAATGCACCTTTCACTAATCCTTTCTCGTTTGCTCCTCATTATTTTGGAATTCCTCGCCTATCTCTATTCGTAAAGCCGCCTATTTTTCTTCCTTCAAACATCAACTCTTTCACTACCTACTCGAATCTCAATCTTCTGTTCCATTGTAAAATATAGGTACTTACAGTATAAATATGTGTATATATAAGTGCGTGCTTCACATGTGTATAAGTACGGAAAGATTTATATATTTATACACACACATATATATAATTGTTGTTATATTTTACAACATCCCAACCCATCCTAACACTTTCCTTTCTACTTATGCAGATGACACGTGTGTGTTATCGGTAGATAATGATCCATTTACTGCCTCCCACACTCTTCAATCCCACTTCCTAGACCTTGTAGTATGGTGTCAGAAATGGAGGATTAAAATTAATTCTAACAAATCCCACCAAATAACCTTTACCCTTCGTCGGAAACCAATGACAGTATCACAGTATCCTTTAATGACACTCCACTAGCCCCTGTTAAACAGATTGGATACCTCGGACTCCACCTTGACAAACATCTGACTTGGAATCCCCATACAAGACTGAAAAGACAAGAAACTGCCCGACGTTTTCGACTACTCCAACACTTACTGGACAAACGCTCCAATCTTCCACTTAATTACAAAAGAATTATTTATATGACCATCATAAGACCGATATGGACTTGCGGAGTAGAGCTATGGGGTTCTACCAAACCATCAAATTCTTCTCGTATCCAATCCTTACAATCCAAAATCCTTCGTAAAATCCTTAACGCTCCTTACTTTTTCACGAATAAGCTCATCCATAAAGACCTTAATATCCCATATGTTACTGAATTAGCCCGAACCAGATATCAATCATTCCATGAAAAACTCCATTTCCACTCTAATCCACTAGTTTCTATCCTATCACCCTCTTCGATTCCTGATAATCCTCCGAGGCGTCTGAAAAAGAAGATGGCCTCGAGACCTTCTAGTTTAAAATATTTTTAGAGTGCTGCCGATGGGTGGCATCTCTTCATGTATTTCATGTTAGATTACTGTATCCATCACATTTACTTGTTGTATATAATTGTACAGTTGTAAATATCAATAAATGTGTTTAAAATAAAAAAAACATTTTACAAGCAACTAAGCTTAGTCTCATAAATGTTTGATCATGCCCTGGGAGAAAACATTAGAACTTATGTGGTACAAAAAAGATCATATAACCCATAATCCAACTCTCAACAGTTAGGAAGAAAAATCAAATTTTGTTTTCTTAGCTGTTATCCATGGTTTTTATCGAAAAAAAAACTCAAATATATCTACTTACTATGTACACGTACAAAAAAAGTTGCACCAAATTAATAAAAAGAAAATTTCTCAGAAGGTTAAGAAATCAAACCTGGTGGTTAAATAAGAAAGTAAGTGTCGCAGAAAGTCATGGAGAAAATTAAATTTTAATATTTCTAAGAATATTCGTCCATTTTAAGGACCTATTACTCTTCTGTTGTTAAGTTTCGCATTTTCCGGAACTCAGAAATACTTCATTTAATAATTGAAAAGCTTTATAATTGTACAAAACAGCTTTACCTTCAAAGGCCAATCAATGATGCGAGGAGGCAAGAAAACAAAGAGAAAAAAAAAAAAAAAAGGAAAATTTCACTTATGCACCATTCGAAAAGATGCACATATTTAATTTTATTCCAAAAGATACTAAAAGTATTTTCATAAATAACGCAAAATCGAAGTTATTGATTTGATAAAGTCTAAATCTAGTGCTCAGACGACTGACGACTTTTTATTTTCGTATTTTATATTTTTTAATTAATTCCTAATATCCATCAAATGATGAATAACTTAAATAAATAATAAAAAAAATTATTATTTGGGACCACTTGTTGCTAGGTGGTTAGCATAACCACCTCCTAAGCCAAAGGCCACAGGTTCAAACTCAAATGTCCGATGTCAGGTACTCGTTAATAAAGTAAGTATAATGAAAAGTACAAATAAAGCCAAGCCCATACGTGGAAAGTAAGGGGTCACCTGCAGCGAAGTGGCTAGCATAACAGCCTCCTATGTCCAAGGCCACAGGTTCAAACCCGCAGGTGTCCCTAGGAATTTTTAATGCGAGCAAGAAAATAGTTATGACGTCCATCGGAGGAGACTTAAAAGGTGGTACTGAGCATGTCCGATGTCAGGTACTCGTTAATGAAGTAAGTATAATGAAAAGTACAAATAAAGCCATTAATACGTGGGAAGTAAGGGGTCACATGTAGCGTAGTGGCTGGCATAACACCCTCCTATGACCAAGGCCACAGGTTCAAACCCGCAGGTGGTCCTAGGAATTTTTAATAGGAGTAAGAAAATAGTTATGGCGTCCTTCGGAGGAGACGCAAAAATGTGGTACTGAACCTGTCCGATGTCAGGTACTCGTTAAATGTCCCTATCCTAATAAAACCTGGATAGGAAAAATTTAGGAATTCCACTGTAGCATCGTCCGATTAGCCACAGTAGCATAAAGTGAAGTTAAATAAATTAACAAACAAAGCAATTATTATTTTACACCATATATCAGTTTTATTCATTCTAGGTTACAATACCCTGTAACACATGTTTTTTGAGAGTTAAGAAATAAACCTTACTATGTTCTTGAAACTAAAAGTTTTTAACCATTTCGAATTACTTTTAAAAAAATCTGGTGCGGGCAACACACGACTTTCATTTACCTCGATTTTTAAAATCAATGAAAGAATTTTCAAATACAGTTAGAGATAAAAATACGTGAAGCTATTAAGGAATTAATCAAATTGAATTTATATAGAAACATGTGTTTCATTAAAAAATCTATTATATTATTATCTAAAATAATCAGTTAGTTTTATTTTATTTTCATCACTCTCTATTAAATTTTAAAAGCTTGTGTATGAGATAATATTTTTTTCTAAAATCTTTAGCTTTCCAACGTTATATCATGCATGTATATCACTGCTCTTATGTTCAAAAACGAAAAATTGCATTAAAAAATATTTTTTCTGTTTTCTCCTTTAGTTGGGTATCGAATTTATTCAATTTATATATTTACCTGTTTTTCATCAGCGTTAACAAGATAATCTAGTTATTATTATTGAATCTACAAAATTAAAGGTACTTTAAGGGAAGAAAATTTAAAATAACGGCATTTAAGCCCTGTCAGACTATTTCAATCAGAATTAAATCTACATGATATTAAAAGCCATTAAATTTTACATCGATATAGCGAGTTTAATCAAAATCGTCGGAACCGTTTTCGAGAAAATCGAAAAAAGGTGCAAAATGCATGGTATAAAGTGCCTCTTCTGGTAAGCTCATTTTGATGAAAAAAGTTTTGTCTCGTCTCGGGCGTATAGTTGTCTTAAATATGAAATTTCAGTTTCATAGGCCTTACCGTTTCCGCAGGGAGTTACCACACACACACACACACAGACCTTTTTGCGGTACTTGGTTATTTGGACTCAGGGGACCCTAAAACGTGTATTTCCGTTGAAAACTGGAATTCAAAAATTTTCACGATCGCAATACTTTCCTTAATATATATGGTAAGTGAAAGTAAAAACTAATAACAATCAAACATGTGTTTATGGGACCCTACACACGAAACATGGATGCGATGTTCAAAGGTTCTTATGTACATTTGTTATAAATTATTTCATATTATATTTGCCGATACTGGACAGTTCATGACTTATCCAGTTAAAAATTTAATTATTATTGAAATGAGTACTTATAATTTTTTAGGTGATGTTTAGTCTATGAATTATTCGAAAATCAATTTTGTTTTACATTTTAGAAAAATATTTTTTCAACCACTTAGAGGAAAATTTTTTGGAAACCCAGCCTTATTGCATATATATTAGATATTACGAAGAACCTCCAGGGAAAATTTCAGCTTCACAACCATAGTCATTTTTGAGGTACTGCGATGACCAGAGAATCGAGTGAAATAGGACTTTCTTTTATAAATATAGAACATTACATATATACACTTAAACGAGGAGGACGATCAAAGCTACTTTAACCCTTTTTCTATTCCGAACGAGCATCAGATTCCCCTCAAGCACGTACTCGTAAATACTGCTACGGTCAAGACAATGACGGGTGGACCACGCCTGGAGGGGCCTAGATGAGGCTAGAGACTTCTGGACCTGGACAGTCCTCGAAGTGCCTGGAACGGCCCACCCTTCTTACCTGCGCCCAACGTGGGGCTAGAAGATTCGGCGGTGGTACAAATAGAGGTCCCCTGAGCCTGGGTCAGTCAGTCCTAATCCGGCTCAACAAGCATCTGTGATGTATTAGTGAACAGTGACAGTGAACCGTTCGTGACAGTGTGACAGTGTAGTGAAACTGTGTGTCAGTATTGTGATAACCGGTCGGTGGGAAATTAGAAGACTGTAGTTTATATATAACTTATAGTTGTAAGTTTAGAATAAATCTAGCATATTGTATAAATTTACGTAAGTAGTTTAATTGTTAGGAATACCTGATTTTATATGTATACTGTTTAGAAGTAAGCTGGTAATTCCATTATTATTGTTAATATAGTGGTTAGTAATCCCTTTGTATTTGTGTTTTCTGTGTTAATAAACATCTGTAATTTGTAAACTGGAGTAGTTCATTTCTCACACCCCGTAGCCCGTAACAATTTGGTGTCAGAAGTGGGATCATTGTAAATGGTTATAATTTTGGTTTTCTTGTTTTTGTAATTATTGGGCTACTGTGTGGAAAATGACTTCTCAGAGTGTTAGACTGAATGATTTAAAAGTTGCAGACTTAAGACGGGAGTTAGAAGAACGAGATCTGGATACTTCCGGAACGAAATCAGTACTGCAACAACGCTTGCGCCAATTTTTTGTTGATTCCGGGGAAAATCCAGACGAGATTACATTTGAAAATGATTTCAGTAAGTTGTCTGCAACTTTTAAAACTGAATTAGGTACTGTTAAAAATGAGTTAGGTAATGTAGAAAAGAAGTTAGGAAATGAGTTAGGTAATGTAGAAAAGAAGTTAGGTAATGAGTTAAGTACTGTTAAAAATACATTGGAGGCTAAGTTAGGCAATTTAGAAACTAAGTTAATGGAAAGTGTAGACAATAAGTTAGCTGATGTAGAATCTAGATTAGGAGAAAAAGTCGATTCAGTAGAAAATGAACTTAGGGTAAGAATAGAAGCTCTAGAAGAACGTATGAGCAACCCACCGACAATCGACACCGACCAACCCTCTGAGAGAAGCCCTCACAACACCATTCCCTCCGCCAATGCTGGGATGCCACCAACGCACAACACCATCCCATTGTTCGACGGGAAGACGCCGTGGGAGGACTACATGACTCTCTTCGAGACAGCAGCTTCGATCCACGGGTGGTCAAAGGAGACGCAAGCATCAGCGTTGTGCCTAGCCTTGCGTGGAGACGCATTAGGAGTGCTACAGGGGATGCCCATGTCGGAGCGGTGCAACTACGGTGAGCTGATGAGAAGACTGGAGATGCGTTTCGGCCATCGCCACATGGACCAACTATACCGTTCCCAGTTAAAGAACAGGGTCCAGAAGACCAACGAGACGCTGCAGGAATTTGAAGCAGATGTCGCCCGGCTAGTGAGGAATGCCTACCCAACGGTCACCGACGACGTCTACGAGAGCTTGGCTATCGACAAATTCCTGGATGGACTTCGAGACCCGGAAACCCAACAGGCAGTGAAACTCGCACGCCCTAAAACTTTGGGCGATGCATTGTCGCAGGCCATGGAATTCGAGGCTGTCAGGCAGTCAGTCCGTGGACATGCACGAGTTCGAGCGGCAGAAGCGGAGCCTAACGCGGCCCCCACCATCGAGGACATAGTAGCAAAGGTTTTGGAAGCCCTCAGGACCCGCAAAAAGGAGATACGCTGTTGGAGCTGCGGTCAACTTGGACACCCCAGAAGCAAGTGTCCTACCAGGAAGCCGGAAAAGCCACAGGAAAACTAAGGAGGGTTGATGGGAAGGGGCAACTGTCAACCCGTAGCATCAAAGGCCCCAGGGTCGCCGTGAGAATCGCGACAATAGGGAGCAAGACAAATAGTTTTTATGTGGATGGAATGGTGAACGGGCAGCTGCGGAGTTTTCTGCTGGATACCGGCGCAACAATGACAATACTGAACCCGAAGGCAGTTAACGCTGAGAAGATATCACCTACCACTTGGGCGTTACGGACAGCTACAGGACAGCCAGCCGAGGTCTACGGAGAGACAGTTGCCACTTTCTTCATCGGGGGCCAACGTCTAGAGCACCGCGTTCTCGTGGCGAAAATAGACGAGGAAGTCATCTTCGGCATGGACTTGATGATCAAATACGGGATCAAGCTGGACATGTCGAGAGGTGTGATGACGCTGGGAGACGAAGAGGTCATCCTTCGGCAGGGAAAGGACCTCTATGCACGAGTACTCCTACTAGAAGACACCACTTTACCTGCACGGAGTCAAATTCTGACGCATGGGACGATCAATGGACGACTACCGGAGGGTCAATGTCTTCTACTTGAACCTGGGAAGCACGAGGAGCAGGAAGTCGGACGCGGTGTTCTGGTTGCAAGATCTCTCATCAAGGTCGGACATACCACCCCAATCCGACTGATGAATCTGAACAGCTTCCCGGTGACACTAAAGAGAGGAACACCAGTTGGAGAATGTACGGCCGCTACCTCAGTAGTCCGACAGCTACAACGCAACCCCACCGAGCAACGAGGACTACCCGAAGAATTAAAAGGATTCGTGGAGGAATCATGCAGAGAACTTTCGCCTGAACAGAGCGAAATCGTGAAGAGATTGATTACCCGATGGCAGGACATTTTCGAGATCAGCTCAGGACCACGGGGTAGAACGAACATCGTCCAGCACAAAATTGACACCGGGGATACAAAGCCCATCCGACAGATCCCGAGGAGGATGCCGCTAGCTAAACGAAAGGATGCCGAGGAGATTATTAAGGATATGGCGAATGATGGTGTCATTGAGCCCTCGAGTAGCCCATGGATGTCTCCTGTCGTACTGGTGAAAAAGAAAGATGGGACGACAAGATTCTGCGTAGATTACCGTCTTTTGAACAACGCCACGAAGAAGGACAGCTACCCACTCCCAAGGATTGACGACACGCTGGACACACTAGAGGGTTGCAAACTATTTTCTACCTTGGATCTCCGCAGTGGATATTGGCAGGTTGGATTGGCACCGGAAGATAAGGAGAAGACGGCATTTTCAATCGGCACTGGCCTCTGGCAATTTACGGTAATGCCATTCGGGCTTTGCAATGCTCCTGCAACGTTCGAGAGGCTGATGGAAAGCGTCTTAAGAGGCCTTTCTTGGGAGATATGCCTGGTTTACTTGGACGACATCATTGTACTGGGAAAATCCTTTACTCACCATCTGGAGAATCTGGAGCGGGTCTTCGAACGGCTGCGTGCAGCCAATCTAAAACTGAACCCGAAGAAGTGCAATCTCTTCCGAAGGCAAGTCAACTACCTGGGGCATATTGTATCAGACAACGGAGTTGCTGTTGACCCAGAGAAGATTACAGCGATCACCAATTGGCCAGCACCTCGAGATAAGCACCAAGTGAGAAGTTTCCTCGGGCTCTGCACCTACTACAGGAGGTACGTGAAAGGATTCGCCAACATCGCAAAACCTCTTACCAGGCTCACTGAGGAAAAACGGACTTTCCTTTGGGATCGCGAGTGTCAGACCTCATTTGAGGAGTTAAAGAAGAAATTGAGTAGTGCGCCTATTCTAAGCTATCCACGCCCCGAGGGCAAGTTCATTCTCGACACAGATGCCAGCAACACTGCTATTGGAAGCGTCCTTTCCCAACTCCAAGACGGGGAAGAAAAGGTTATTGGGTACTTCAGCAAAGTACTGTCAGCTCCAGAACGCAACTACTGTGTCACAAGGAAAGAGCTTCTGGCAGTGGTTAAGTCCATAGAGCACTTTCATAAATACCTGTATGGAAGAAGATTTCTACTGAGAACGGACCACGCAGCTCTAATGTGGCTGCTGCGATTCAAGTCACCGGAGGGACAAGTTGCACGGTGGATCGAGCGCCTTCAGGAATATGACTTCGAATCTGCTCATCGTTCTGGAACGAGTCACCGGAATGCGGATGCGCTCTCCAGGAGACCCTGTGATGGAGAATGCAAGCATTGTTCTCGACAAGAAGAAAAGCAAGCAACAGTGTTGCGGACTACGGTCGTTACCGACGGTTGGCAGGACACACAACTGGCAAAGGAACAGGACGAGGACCCGGACTTGAAGCAAATAAGGGAATGGAAGCTATCAGGCCAAAGGAGACCAAGCTGGCAGGATGTTGCTCCAATGTCGAAAAATATAAAAACCTATTGGGCTCAATGGGACTCCATTCTACTGGACAAAGGTCTGCTGAAACGAGCATTGGAGAACACAGATGGAGATCAGCGGAGACTACAGCTCATCGTACCAAAGATTAAAGTGCCCGAAGTACTGAGGGAATTACATGATGGAGCATCTGGTGGCCACCTTGGAGTTCACCGGACATTAGAAAAGGTTCGTGAACGCTTTTACTGGGCAAACCTCAAGGACGATGTGTTAGATTGGTGCCGGCGGTGTGCAACTTGTGCCGCCTCTAATGGACCGATAAGGAAAAAGAAGGCACCTATGAAGAAATACAACGTAGGAGCACCATTCGAGAGAATAGCGGTAGACATCGCTGGCCCTTTTCCTGTGACATATAATGGCAACCGATATATTCTCGTGGCCATGGATTATTTTTCAAAGTGGGTGGAAGCTTACGCCCTTCCGAATCAGGAGGCCGCCACGGTTGCAGATGTTCTCGTGAAGCAGCTCGTCAGTCGGTTTGGGGTGCCCATGGAACTTCACGCTGACCAAGGAAGAAACTTTGAGTCGGCAGTCTTCACCAGGATGTGCGAGGCTCTAGGAATACGAAAGACCAGGACGACGCCTCTTCACCCTCAGTCCGATGGCATGGTAGAGCGCATGAACAGGACAATGGGTCGATATTTGGCCAAGGTAGTTTCTGACCATCAGCGAGACTGGGACCAATATCTTCATCTGTTCCTGCTAGCCTATCGTAGTTCAGTTAATGAAACGACAGGGCAGACCCCCGCCAATGTCGTGTTCGGCAGAGAACTACGCTTGCCTTGCGATCTGAAATTCGGTTTCAAGCCTGATGAGGAGGTCGCCGGAGAAGACTACGTCACGAACCTACGGAAGCGAATGAACACTATTCACGAGAAGGTTCGCACAAACATCCAGGGAGCAAGTGACAGAATGAAGGAGCGTTATGACATCAAGGCAGAGAAAGGTGGCTTCCAACCTGGAGACTTGGTCTGGCTACACGATCCTCGAAGAAGGCAAGGCTACTCACCGAAACTTCAAAACTCCTGGGACGGACCGTATGAGGTCATCAAGAGGATCAATGATGTCATCTATAGGATCAGGAAGCAGCCCAAAGGAAAACCCAAGGTAGTCCATTTCAACCGATTGGCTCCATACAAGGGAAACCATGGCCCTACAGAGGAACAGCAAGTGAGGAACCTCACCGACAAGGACCTAACTCCCCATCCTAAGGCGCCAGACTCCCGTAGGGTAACGCAGACAGTTTACAGAGACATATTCTCGTTACCGGTAGACTATGCTCTAGCACACTGTGTCGCCGAACATCTGAGGAATTCCCGGGGGATTGCGACGGTCTTCAGGAAGAAGTTCGCTGGAATTGAAGAGCTGGAACGCCAGGGACCAAGAGATGGGAAGACTCTCCATCAAGAGCATGAAGGCCGGCACCTGTTTTACTTGGTTACCAAGAGTTCATCAGAGCAGAAGCCGACATACGACACACTGCGCCGGAGTCTTGACGACCTGCGGAGAAAGCTTCTGGAACTGCGTGTCACCAAGCTCGCCATCCCGAAGTTGGGTTGTGGATACGATGGCCTGGAGTGGAGGATTGTCAGGAACATGGTAGAAGAGACGTTCGCCAACTCTGGAGTCATCATAATGGTATGCACGTTCAACCCCTGGAAAGACAAAACACCTACATCGGAGGAATATCAGCATCGCTCAGCTTCTGCAATCTGTGCTCTGGGGCAGAGCACGTCTAAGGAGGGGGTAGTGCTACGGTCAAGACAATGACGGGTGGACCACGCCTGGAGGGGCCTAGATGAGGCTAGAGACTTCTGGACCTGGACAGTCCTCGAAGTGCCTGGAACGGCCCACCCTTCTTACCTGCGCCCAACGTGGGGCTAGAAGATTCGGCGGTGGTACAAATAGAGGTCCCCTGAGCCTGGGTCAGTCAGTCCTAATCCGGCTCAACAAGCATCTGTGATGTATTAGTGAACAGTGACAGTGAACCGTTCGTGACAGTGTGACAGTGTAGTGAAACTGTGTGTCAGTATTGTGATAACCGGTCGGTGGGAAATTAGAAGACTGTAGTTTATATATAACTTATAGTTGTAAGTTTAGAATAAATCTAGCATATTGTATAAATTTACGTAAGTAGTTTAATTGTTAGGAATACCTGATTTTATATGTATACTGTTTAGAAGTAAGCTGGTAATTCCATTATTATTGTTAATATAGTGGTTAGTAATCCCTTTGTATTTGTGTTTTCTGTGTTAATAAACATCTGTAATTTGTAAACTGGAGTAGTTCATTTCTCACACCCCGTAGCCCGTAACAATACCATCAGAGTACTACGGTAGTTTCTTAGTAATTAATTACCTACTCTGACAGAATATTGTATAACTTCCACCAACTTACAGAATGCAAAACCATTCTTTGTTTTTATCCTTGTTAGATTAATTAAATTATGTTATTTATCCATTTTTAATAAATTAGAATTTATAATAGATGGATTTGATTTTATTACTTTAATGCATTCATATAAATCACAGTGGAAATAAAATTAATTACTAATATATCGTTGTAGTACCAAGATCTTATTTTCCGTCTATCAATCATCCAATGTAATTTATATAATTTGGTGTTCGTATTTTTTAGTGCCTAAATTGATTTAAATTTTATTTTTTTGTATTTAATTCAGAATGGACTTATGAGTAGACAGATCTGTAAAATTGCTGCAGGTTTAATCTCTACGAAAATATTTGAAAACTTTTTCTTTCTTTTTTCAAACAAATTGGTTTTCACAACTGTATTTACAATTACAATAAGTAAAATAGATGATACAATAATAGGCATGGATAGACACGTGAAGAAGCTACCCACTTCAAAGTTTATTTTATAAGCAGGTCTCGAGGCCACCGTATTTGCAGGCGCCTCGTAGGATTATCGGGAATAGATGTAGATGAGAGGTTACGGACAAATGGGTTTGAGTGGGCAGGTAGTTTGGAATTGAAGGAGGTGTATCTATCGCGGGCTAAGTCTGCAAGCAGTTTATTAGTTACAATAGCTCAATGCCATAGGTCCAAACAGGTCGGATAATGGTTATGTAAATGAGTCTTTTGTAGTAAATAGGCAGTTCTTACCGTTTGTCGAATAAGTGTTATAGTAAGCGGTATCTGCGGACAGATTCTTGTCGTTTCACTCTAGTGTGAGGATCCAAATAAGGCGCTTGTCTTAATGGAGTCCAAGGTAACGTATCTGTTCAACAGGGATTAGTGGAATGTTGCTAAAGGATACAGTGGGACGGATTTTTAAAAAACTTAAATATTTATTTATTTATTATTGTAGAAGTAGATTTAGTAAAAAGTATTATAAATATTCATATTTCTTTTAGATGACATTATAATATGTTATCCTCTTTATACTTCCTGGCGTGCCCTCAACCCCTACAGGTCGCTAATGGTGCGATAGATGAACTAGAATGACAGTATCGAGGCCTGACCATACCCGATCTAGGGAGAACAGTTAGTCAGCTCAGGGTGAATACAAAACACTACGTTGGCCTGAAGGCATCTATATGCTGCTCAGTAGCCCATTAATCGCTTATAGGCGCCTACCACTTTCTGTTCTTGAAGAATTTCAAGAATCCAAAGCGTTCAAAGAACAGAAACCACTAAATAGAAAATATTTTATTTGTAAAAAAAGACAAATTCATGTACAAATTTACTACATAAAATACAATTTAAAAACAAACATAACCTGAATCTAGTGCTCTATTACAAAAACAATAAACAAAAGATAAAACAAGTACCCCTTAACAAAACAATACAAAAAAACAAACTGGATAATACAAAATTATTATAAAAACATTATTTACTGCATAATATTAAACTTAAAATAATGAAAATTATTTTTAAATAAACGGAAGAGTAGAATAAATAGGGATATTAAATGGTTTCGAAAACTATTTACGTAATCTCTCTATATATAAAATGATAACACGATTTTGTTTTCCGCTTACTCCTTTTAAACGACAAGACGGATTTTTATGAGGTTTTCACCATCATGTAAGACATTCTTTTCTGAAGGTTTATAAGTAAAATACATTGAAGTTTAGCTTTCCTTAAAACGGGAGAAATAAATTTTCTTTAAGCAACTCATCAACATATTATTCCTAAAATACCAGTAGTAATATAGACATATAAAATATAGTTGGAAAAAGCAAGATTATAGAAAAGTTAATAAGCAATAAAATAAATCGTACAAGTTAATATATAAAAATAAACTTTATTCACATATTTACATTTGGACAAAATGTTAACAAAGATTTTGGATGAGTCATCCTTACAATCAGAAAATATTTTTGTTTTTTTGTGATTATAGTACATTAGCCTAATGGCAAACATATGGTGAAAAGTTAATATAAAGTTGTTGTAAGCCCATAAACTTATGAACTTAGGCTATTTGTAATATTGTGATGAGGGAGGTTATGGTGAACTTAAAGGTTATATTCTTTCATACAGTACTGGAGATTTCAGAAAGCAAATTAAGTAGCAAATCTTACATAAGATGTTAAAATAAATGGAAAGTTGTTAAAAACTAACATTGCTAATTGGTACTAATTATACCAATTAAATTTTTCTGGTTGTGGACTGTATGATAAAAAATAATAATAAAAAACTTTAAATTTTGTTTCTGCCCAGAATAAGGGATCTCCAAGTCGTTTTACAAATAAATAAAGATAGACAGCAGCTTACCTAATCGCCTTCTTGTGTCTTCTAGAACGGGCCCGCTCAGGCTCGGCAGTCTCCTCCAGCTGCTCCTAGATTTATCTTGTAAAACTTAGGAGAACCTAAATTCTTAAATCGAGTCCCTTTATCGTGACCGGGAATCCTATATCACCACTAATATCGTCACGGACTACAAAAACTTACAATCGGGACAGAATCTCAATTCACACTGACGCTATAGAAAAAACAAAAGACTGTCGAACTAAACATCTGTGCCGTATCCAAGGCTCAATCTAATTGAATTTAAATCAAAATAAATGTTATTATTTTTAATTCGCGTAATCGCGAACACTAATAATTATTTTTACTTTCAGATCACTTATTAAAAACAAATATTTCACAGTAATGTATTACGCAGCACACGACTTTCAATTATTTATATCAATTTAAGAATTTTTAAACAAATTTAGAAACGAAAATAAAATGGTTAAAGAATTATTCACGTTAAATTTTAATTGTTAGGTTCTTTTAATTAATATGATCCATTTTCATTCAACATATTTTATTTCTTATTTCCTTCTCCCTACGTTTCGGCTTTTTGCCATTTTCAAGGGATTTTTTAATATTCCTTCATAATGCACTTATACAAATATATATTTTGTCACATTTTTTTAAAGTGGGTGATTTAATTTTTAGAGTGTGGTGATAACAAGCATAACAGGGCTGGTCAGCCAATAGTCTTTTAAAAAAATGTGACAAAATATATATTAATATAAGTGCATTATGAAGGGATATTATAAGATCCCTTGAAAATAGCAAAAAACCGAAACGTAGGGAGAAGGAAATAAGAAATAAAATATGTTGAATGAAAATGGATCACTTTAATTAAAAGAATACAGTTATTCATTCAAACAACTTTTAATTGTAATAAAAAATTGCATTTTAATAGAAACATGTGTTTAATTAAATAATATATTATATTATTATCTAAAATAATGAGTTAGTTTTATCGGCTATTCATCACTCTTTATCAACTTTTACAAGTTTGTGTATGAGATAATACTTTTTCTAAAATCTTTAGTTTTCCAACGATATATTATACATCTATATTATTGTTTTAAATTAAAAAACACAAAAAAAGTGCAACAAAAAAAAGAGTTTTTCTCTTTTCTCCTTTAGTTGTTAATCAAATTCGTTCAACTTTAATATTTAGCCGTCCTTTATCAGTGTCATTAAGATGATATGGTTAATCTTTTGGAATGTACAAATTATTTATGCAATTTTTGCGTTTTTGAACACAAGAATAGTAATATAGATGTATAATATACCGTTGGATAGCTAAAGATTTTTAAAAAAATATTATCTGATACACAGAATTGTAAAGGGTAATGGAGAGTGGTGAAAAGCCGATAAAAATAACTGTTTCGAGTTACTGAAAATGGAAATTTATGTTGACCGTGCTGCCACCTGGCGGCGTGTTAAAGAAGCAGAGCGCCCCTAGTGTGAACATCTTGACATTGAGTTGGTGGTGATTAATCCAAACACTAACTGATTGTTATAGATAAAAATATAATAGATTATTTGATAAAACACATGTTTCCATTGAAATTCAATTTAATAAATTCTTTAACAATTTATTTTCATCTCTACATGTATTTAAAAATTCTGAAATTGATTTTAACAACGGAGGTAAGTGAAAGTCGTGTGTTGCGCGTACCAGATTTTTACAATATAAATATAAAGTCTGTTCAATTTGGCTTCTCTAATAATATTCAATATTTTTCTAATGTTTTTTAGGACACATGATACGGATTCGGATGGTTTTAAGATATATTGTCTATTTTCTTTAAAGTTTGGACAATGTAGGAGGCTGTGGTGCAAACTATTATTGAAATAACAACTGCATAATGGACAAAGAAAATAATTATTTTGTTTCTATGGTGGAGTTTGATTAGCTCTGGATTTCCAACTCTTAGTTGGCTGGTGTACTTTTTTTTTTTTTTTAATTTAGCCTATAATTTAAGTATTCTAACAGAAACAACCGAAATAATCCAATAAAACGGACACTGCAAATTACAATATAAATAAGAAATATGCACAGAAAAATTATGTATATTAACATGCTGTGAGCGTTAAAGTCACATATTAATTTATTCATGAGGGTCAATAAATTTCAGTTATGCACGGTTAAATTTATTTAAGATACTTACTATGCAAGTAGAAATTTAAAATTCGCCATTTAAGCCCTGTCAGACTATTCCAACAGAATGAAAATTGCATGACATTAAAAACCCATTAAATTTTACATCGATACAGCGAGGTTGACCAAAATTGTTTGAGCAGTTTTTCTTTTTTAAAGTTGGTGTACAATCTGAAGTATACACGTTCCTAAAATATAATTATAAATATTATTAATCAGCTTGCTTCAGTTTCCAGCTTTCCAACAGCATCCTTGATGGAGCTCAGGGACTTTCCAACAATGGCCACATCGTCTGCATAGGCAAGGAACTGGATAGATTTATTGAATATTGTCCCCCTCTATCTAGCCCAGCTCTAATTATGGCGGCATATTAAAGTCTTTAAGTATATGGATGAGCTTGTTCGAGACAAAGTAAGAAGCGTTGAGGATTTTTCAAAGTATTTTGGATTGTAAGGATTGAAGACGTGAAGAATTTGATCTTTATTGGAGCACCAAAGCTCAACTCCATAAGTCCAGGTAGGCCTTATGATAGTCATGTAGATGAGTCTTTTGTAGTTAAGAGGAAGCTTTGACCGATTGTCCAGTAAGTGAAGAAGTAGCCGAAAAAGGTGAGCAGTTTCTTGTCGTTTCAGTCTAGTGTGCGGATTCCATGTTAGACGTTTGTCAAGTAGAAGTCCTAGGTAGCGGATCTGTTCTACTGGAACAAGCGGAATATTATTAATGGATATTGTAGGGCAGGATGTCATGGGTTTACGACGAAAGTTAAATGTGTTGCGTTAAGAAACGTATTTTCATCGACGCTAGGTGGTGTTTGAAGTGGAACCTCAAAGTGTGATAAGTTGGCGATAGTGAATCAGCACACAATTCAGCTAATTATAGTGCCTACTTAAAATCGGATTATTGCTATTTTAAGTATAAATTTATGATTTTTGAAAATCTTAATCATCAATGAAAGGGTCGGGGTGCACATTCAGCAAAAAAAGAAAGAAACAGTGAAATTGGGAATCTCAAATCAGGATTGTCTCAATATGGATGAATATAGGGGAAAATTGAGAAAAATGAAGGTCCTTGTGAGTGCCAAAGAGGTGAGAAAGGGGAGAGTATGGAGTGAGGGAGGGGGAAGAGTGCAGTCTGAATGATTGAAGAGAGGGGAATGTGTGGGCGAAGTTGGCAGAAAATGATATTTGCCTGGTCTGTAACGCTGTATATATAAAAAAAATGTTTACTTTGTTAAAATGGTGTTTCTAAAGTCTATAAAAAGGTTTTTTATAAAGTGGATTTACAACTGTTTGTTTTGCTGTGACTTTATCATTTATTTTTTTCTTGTCTCATTCACTCTAAAATATAACACGCGCCCTTAGGTCTTCATCAATAATATTCCTATACCAGTTTCGAAGTGGTTAAAAGCTTCCAGTACCTTGGATCTACCATTAATGATCAGCTGGATGAAGAGGAAGAGGTCAAAAAAAGAATGATGTTGGGGAATAGAGCATATTTCGACATGTCAAAAATTCTTAAGAGTAGGCTGGTCAGTAATGCTACAAAGTTCAGGATGTATAAAACACTAATAAAACCTATTGTAACCTACGCTAGCAAAACCTGGAGCATGAACAAAAAGACAAGTAATTTATTAGACCGGTTTGAGCGAAGGATATTAAGGCGCATCCTAGGACCGATACGCGAAGGCGGAACATGGTGGCGTAAAAACAATAGAGTGGTCTATGATCAATTTAAAGATCTGAAAATCTCAGCCAGCATCAGAATCCAGAGATTGAAATGGTTTGGCCACCTGATGAGAATGGGGGACAGCAGAATGCCAAAACGACTTTACGAGGGCACACCGGATGAAAAGAGAAGCAGAGGGAGACCCAAGGGCCGCTGGAGAGACAGTGTTCTGCAGGACATACGGCAGACCGAAGTCAATACAAGACTAGCAAGGAGCAGAGAGGAATGGAAGGCGGAGGTTGAGAAACCCAGGTGCTGCTTTATACGCCTGTTGAGCTGAAGAAGAAGAAGATAAAGACCTTAATATTCCCTATGTAGCTGATTTGGCCCGAACCAGGGATCACTCCTTCCATGACAAACTCCACTCCCACTCTAACCCACTAGTTTCAATCCTAGCTTCCTCTTCCATTCCTGAAACTCCTCCGAGGCTTCTGAAAAGAAGGCATGGAGACCTTCTAGTTTAGATTACCAATTGTAGTGCTGCCAATGGGCAGTTTCTCTTCATGTGTTTTATCTAACAGCTAATTTACTAGATGTATTAACCAATACAGTTATAAATATCAATAAATAAATTTAAAAAAAAAGAAAGTCAACTTTATTAAATGTTTGGATTTTCTCCTTCAGTGTTGGGTTTGAAAATGTCACGTCAAGGAAAATGATTTAGCACGGTTTCAACTGTTTCAAGTAAATTCTAAAACCTCAAATTTTTGAACGCTTTGAGCTTCCAAATCATGTTGAATGTTGCTCTTAATTATTACGACTTCTGTATCAATAAACTCTGTGGTATAGCCCTCATCGACTAGGGTGGTTTAGAATGAGTTTGTGGAAACCAAGAATTAACATTATTTTTATATATATATATATATATATATATATAAGAGCTATTGAAGATCGCACTTTAGACACCACGTAACTGTTTCTGGCGCTACAGACCGAAGTAGTTCTTGGCCTGCCTCAACATAGATCTTACAATCAACTATCAGCTGGACGATGACAAAAATACAGGAAATGTCACTTCATAAAATAAAGTGTAAAAAATGGTTTAATTGAAAATGGTTAACTTTAAGGCAACAGAAATAAAATGTAAAAAAACATATGACCACTACGGTATTTGTTAGTTTATTTATTTAACGTCACTTTATGCTACTATGGCTAATCGGACGATGCTACAGTAGGAGTCCTAAATTTTGCCTATCCAGGTTTTATTAGGATAGGGATCTTTAACGAGTACCTGACATTGAACAGGCTCGGGACCACCTTTTAACGTCCCCTCCGAAGGACGGCGTAACTAAGACAAAAATACAGGAAATGTCACTTCATAAAATAAAGTGTAAAAAATGGTTTAATTGAAAATGGTTAACTTTAAGGCAACAGAAATAAAATGTAAAAAAACATATGACCACTACGGTATTTGTTAGTTTATTTATTTAACGTCACTTTATGCTACTAAGGCTAATCGGACGATGCTACAGTAGGAGTCCTAAATTTTGCCTATCCAGGTTTTATTAGGATAGGGATCTTTAACGAGTACCTGACATTGAACAGGCTCGAGACCACCTTTTAACGTCCCCTCCGAAGGACGGCGTAACTAAGGATTTTTTACTCCCATTAAAAAATCCTAGGACCACCTGCGGGTTCGAACCCGTGACCTTTAGCATGGGAGGCTGTTACGCTAGCCACCCAGCTACCGGTGATCCCCAAAAGTATACTACGCTATTTGGTGAAAGAAGGACTAATACAATTTCAACTCTTGGCTACATAGAAAGGTTTTGTACTGCTTCTGGGTAGTTTAACCGTCCAGGTTTACCCAAAATAACTATGTAGCCACTTTTAGAGTACAGGCCTGACCAGCCCCTAGAAGACTCATTTTAGTTTAATCATGACTGTATTGAGGGAGCGGCGCACAGTGGGGCAAGTGCGGGAAAAATTCGATTTTTCGAAATTTTTGACTTTGATCATCTGGCTCGCGTTTCTGTTGTACATTAGCCACTGCATCTAGATATAGCACATATTTCATCCAGCCTAATGTTTAGCCCCATTTATTGAGGCTTAAAGTCAAGATAGTGGAAGTTTGGCTTAAATTACACCTAACTTTTATAGTTTGCTATATAACTGGGAAAAGTAGTGAAATAGTTCTAATGTTTTATTCCTGTTCTAGGATGTTTAATTATGCCACACATAAGACGACTTGATCAAAAAAATATTTTTGATCACGTAACAAGACCAAACTTACGAACTACCGTAAACATTTTGAAAAGGTAGTGCAACAAAAAAAGCTCCGACTTCTTCCGGAATGGGGAAGGTATTTTCTCAAAATATACGTGTTAAAATAAAGATTAGAACAAAAGTCATCTGCCTTTATCTGCCTATCCGATTGTAACACCCCAAATAAAACAAAGGTTTAGAGTACCCCTTTGTTTGTTGCACTATTTTGTTTACCCAATTGGCTTAGATAATACATGTCCCCATGTCAAAACACTTTTAATTTCATTTCAGTCTAGTTGCTAATGTTGTCTAGCCATGAGTAAATAAAATTAAATACCACCAAAATTAAGTACCGCGATTTGTGTGAGTGCTTGTAGGGTGGTACAAACTTCGACGGATCTCTTCGATGAAATCCCCCTGAACTTGATGAGGAAAACATTTCTACAATGGTGACAGCTCTAAGTATGCGTTTTTTTTTTTTTGTTTTTTTTGCCTAATTTTAATAAAAAAACAAAAACAAGGTAAATCGGGACCAGACGAGCTTAAAAAAATATTCATGGAGTGGATGGAAAATGACTATGTTTTCCACATACCAGACGACGAATCCATAGGATGTGTCGGGAGACCAAGTAAGGACTTTGATGATTGTGGTGTTAGAAGCAAGAGGAGCAAAATACGCAGCATTCAAGCATCGTACGAGCAAAGCTTCATTAACGCAGCTGCGAGACGCGAAGATCACGATAAACCCAAAGCTTTGTTATCTGATCAGGCATTAGCTATATTTCTACAGGCTGACCTGACAAAATATCAGTACGAGATGATTCGACAAGCGCTAAAAGACCTTAGGTGCCATGTATTCCCAAGCTATAAAAAATTAATCCTCTCAAAGAAACAGTGCTACCCTGAAAATATGTCAATTAATGAAAAATCCGCAACAGTCCCTTTGCAGAATTTACTTGACCATACTTCCAAACGAATTCTGGAAATAAAACCTCCAGAAGAACTAGAAAAATTAAATAACTGTGAATTAATATTAACGACGCAGCTGAGCAACGGTTAATATAATTTCCTTGAATTTGAAATCGTAAGTTTCTTTTCAATTTGAGCAAGCTTTGACTTTGAATCTCTAGTATAATTATTCACGAAATTCTCCAGTCTTTTAAACTTCCTTGAATTTTTATTTGTAAGTATTATTTAATTTCAATATACACTAAAAATACTTGTTTGAACTGGTTTTCATAAGTGAAACCTATTTCGAAAATTTCCGAAATTTCCATCTTGCCAATAGACTTTAATTTTCTCATTAGTTATTTAATTGTCTTCAAAATTTTAATAAAAGAACCATTGAACTTGATGTATTTTTGTATTTTGAGTCGAATGAGACCAGTCCCAAGTTTTTATGCTAATCCGTTTTCGAGATATTGAATTTTTTTTCCGCTTTTTGGCCATTCGGCGTGGTGTAGTGTTCTGTTCGAATCTCGGCTCTGGAATTATTTATTTATTGTGTTATTGGAGTATGGAGACCCTCCTGGGGCATACCCAAGCGACTATAAAATGAGTACCATAAAATGGCAGAAAAACCTGGTGGCTGAGCATGATTTAGGACCAATCATCTCGTTACACGGCTGTTGGCCTAAACAAAATGCAAATCTCTATGTACTGATCCCAGGATCCTTCGCGGATTGTAGTGGTACAGTTTTTTTTTTAAGTTTTTTAATCATGACAGTATGTTTCTTCTGGAAAAATTAATATCATTATGATTTTTTAAATGAAAAATGGTTACAACTATACGAGGGAAATATTAATAATTAACTGAAATCCATTAATATAATGTTGAAGAAAGTAAAGAAAGTCCTGAAGATATGGAAAGAGCATCGAAACATAGACGAAATAAAATTGTTATAAAATAATTTCGTGGAATAATTGCGGACCAATTTATTAATCATTATTATTACGGAACTTCATTTATTTAAAAATGTTAGTTGCCCATAAAGAATGAACTGAGATTCTCCATTACTTAAATCTCAGCAGCCGGGGTGGTTTTTAAGGCAATTCGAAATAGGACGTATAAGTTCTAATTTTAAAGTTCAGAAGTTTAACGAATGACTTACAAAAGCCCATACCCCTGTGAGACCTTTTTTTTTCACATGAGAAAACTGGATAAAAGAAATAGAAAACCACAATTGAAGAAACAAAGAATAACAAAAAATGATTTTTTTAAATATTTAATTCCTCCCTCTTTTATTGCCTTTCCTCATTTCTTCTGATCTTATTATTTTTCTTTTATTCCCTATTTTTTTTTTCAAATTGATATTTTTTATTTGAAACAAATTACAGCTCGATATTTTGATATTATCAAATAATTAAACATTCTTATTTCTTAAAAGGGAGTCTATAAAAAAAGCTATTCATTATTGAAAATAATAAATTAAAACTAAAAATATAAGAAATAAATATAGATGTAAACAAGCAAGAGTCCCTTTGATAAGCATTGAGATTTATCCCTTAATTTTGAGTAAATACTAAACCCAATAAATACCTTATTATTAGCTATTCAGGCATTAATATTCTGTTAATTTTGTAAATAAAAAGTACGTGTAAAGAAGCTGATTTGACTTGTTGGAATAACTTTTAACTGAATGAGGTATTAAGTAAAGACGTAAGACGGATCTAAAGTTTTGTAAGATATTAATTAAATGAATTTTCACTCCATAGAAAATATAATTATGTAATTTATAACCGATGAAGAGAGCCAATGGGAGTGGAGGAAGGCGCGGTGGGCGTGGCCTGGGGACTGGAAGGGGGCGATATATATCCAACTGATTGGACGACGGCAAGCTCAGACCTGAAGCGATGGCGATCCTCCGACTCCTGTTACTGACGACTCTGGCGGCCCTGGCAGCAGGCAGCTTGGACTCCATGTTGGCCGATAGCTTGGACCAGTGCATCGGAACCAAGGCGGGCACTGAGGAGTGTCTCAGGGCCAGGGTGCTCGACTACCTGGGGGCTCCCCGATCTGGAGGAAGTGGCGAAGTCTTGGCCCAGAGGGTACTCCAGATCTTGAAGAGTCACGACCTTAGGTTGCAGCTGCCGGAGGCTCTCCAGGGGGCAACTCTGGTCTTCAAGCCAGGTCGTGGGTTGGACTTCGACATCGAGTTTCCCCACGAGAACGATGTCACTCCCAGAGCAGGTAAGGTCGAATTCAGTCTATATAAAAGTGTATTTCGGGAAATAATTCGGGAGATAAAAATCCATATCAAATTCGACTAATAGTTAAAGTCTATTAAGGTTCATTATTATTATTATTATCCTCTCTGTGCTCATAAAATCATGTTTACTTGGTCAATAACGTTTACATATTCTAAAAATAGATTAGTTAAGGTGCCATTATGGATCAGTTTCAACCGAAATTCTATATATATAAGGGCCATTTTGCTTGATCAAAATGAAAGAAAAAAAAATTAATTCTCGTCATTTGATGATTTTTTATTACCTAAATCCGCTGTACAGGGGGTTAACAAAATTTGCAGTGTGTATAGCAATTATGCCTTAGGAGAAAGCACCGTTCGTAAGTGGTTTTCTCGGTTTAGATCCGGACATTTTGACGTGGATGGCGCAAAGCGTTAAGTTTGAATTTGAGAGGTTCAGGGAGAACGGAATTAAAAAATTACCTGAAAGATGGCAACGTGTAATAGATCAAAATGAGTTATATATATTTGTTTAAAAATATTGACAAGAATCTGAAGTTTTTATTGAAATAAACAGTAAAAAACCATCCAAATTTATTTTACAACCCAATAAAATGAGACAACTGTGAACACACAATTTGAGAAACATAGAGTATTTTTTCAGAAGCTAAATTAGAAGATACTAATCACAATTTCCAATATGTGAGTTTAATATGTTATGTTAAATAATGTCACACCAAGAGCTGGAAAGGACAATTTCAGAGTATATCAAAGTGAATTTCGAAAAATAACTTGAGAGATAAAAATCCACATTAAATCGATTAACCGCTGAAATTCAATTATGATTCAATACCACTTCCCCTCCAAGGTTGATCACTTACTTATACAGTTTCTGCTTGTGCCCGATTTCGACTTAAGCGAATATCTTTAGTTTTTTTAGCTATGCACAACAATCGGGTTACATTACGTTGTAAATTAATTAAGTTACGGAAAAGGTATCCAATTTTCTAATAATTTTTTATATTTATTTGCATATTATAGGTGGAATAATTAGGAGTCAGTCATTTCTTTTTTTATTTTGCCAACGTTTCGGCTCAAGCTTGTGAGCCATCATCAGGGCATTCTGAGCCATGTCCAAGCATAAATTCCAGTTACTGACTCCTGATTATTCCACCTATAATTGTTTCTACAGTCGACTATACATCCTCAATATAATTACATATTAATGATCGAAGTCGATTTTGACCAAAATTTGATAACTGTTGAATTATTTTAAAATATAACCTTAGTATTTTATTTGTTTATTCATTTCACGCCACTTTATGCTAATACGGATAATCGGACGCGGGACAGTTTTCATCACAGTATTTCCATCAGAGAAATCTGTGTAGAAGAGATAAAAATAAAATTATTTTGTGTTTTTTAATTATATTTTCATAAATGAAGTTGAAAGTCATTTATGAATTATTTATTTTAAAAACTGTCTATTTCCTCAGGAACGTTTCTTATTTATTATTCTACTCTCCTCCCTTCCCCCAATTGATTTAATTTTGTTTCCAATATTTATATCTAAAATCATATAAATAAACATGATTTAAAGTCATTGGTATTTATTCCTATAGTCAAAGAGAACAAGTTGGTAAGTCGAAAAATGGTTCTTCTGTGGTATTAAGTTCCAAAATTCCAATTCCAATTAATTCCAAAACTTCTGTAAACAGTGAAAGAGATAGCAAATCGCAGATCACTTCTATTTCTCATAAAGTTTTAGACCTGAGAGTTAACATCTTTTTCAGAGTTTGAAGATGGTAGGGAGGTTACCATTTTTTTTATTTTAACAACTTATTTCATACAGATTTTCATAGATTTATAAGAGTACACCTTTAACTTATCAACACTTCATCTTAAGATTCAGAGATGTAAATTATTCTGATTTTAGACGATTATTTAAGTTTACTTCAATACATTTATTTATTTAACGTCACTTTATGACACTGTGGCTAATCGTACGATGCTACAGTGGGATTTCTAAATTTTGCCTATCCAGTTTTAATTAGGAAAGGGATCTTTAACGAATGCCTGACATCGTAGATGCTCGGAACCACCTTTTTACGCCTCCTCCGAAGGTCGGCATAACTAGGAATTTTTTATTCACATTATCACATTTTAAAAATCCTAGGACCACCTGCGGGTTCGAGCCCCTGACCTTTGGCATAAAAGGATGTTATGATAACCTCTATACTAAGGTGATCTCTTACTCCAATACAAACTAAACACATATATACCTTTTATTTTTCAGGACGAGACATGATGAAGCAGAAGATGTTATTCCCATTGCTCATGCTGATCAAGTTGAAGCTGAAGGCTTTGACTCCGATCATGCTGGCATTTGTTGGTCTCAAGGCCACCAAAGCTCTCATCCTCTCAAAGATCGCCATCCTATTGGTTGTTGGCTTCCTCATTGTACAGGTATATAGACTAAATATAATATTTCACATTCATAATACAAAAAAAGAAACAGTAAAAAAAAAATATCTTATTTTAATTAATTAACTTGCATTGCATTACATTACATTAATTTAAGTAATTTTAATTTAAAATATTATCTAAACAAGAATATGTAACATTTAAAATAATATTACAACTAGATAAAGTATATAAGTCTATATAAATCAACAAACACTAATCAATTATTCTTCTAATCAAAAACTTCCACAATCAAGAAGCTCTCGCCAAGGAGAAATGAAAATAGAAAACTAGAAAGAAAGTTTTCGAAAGTTATTGTCTATGCCAGCTGTGAGTCGATCGATTATTGGCATCGATTCAACTTCAATCAGCGAACGCGTTTAGAATAGTAAAATAGTCCGTTATTCTCCGGGCCACGAGTTAAATACCTGCGTGAACTAAATTTAATCAATAATATCAAGATTTGTTTATGTAACAGTTATTAAAAAAGACAAAAAAAACAAACAATCGAAACGAATCTTCACCATATAATTTAAGGAGCGGATTCATTTCAATAAGTATTGTAATTATTATGTTGTGGTATATTCAAGATAGTAAATTCAAAAGTAACCGTTCTTTAAAGAGACATTTTGAAAAGATAATTGTATTTTTTTTTTTTTAATTTAAGATGGGCTTTGTATATTTAGGCTTGAATCAACCAAAAAACTATTTCCCAAAGTAATTATTGGTATAAAAAACTTAAGTTAATATATAGTTGTTTTGAGTTCAGAAATATCAAACGAAGTAGTAGGCGTCGGATTTGTTTTTCATTATGTTCTCTAATAGCTTTTGATAGCATGTTTTTTACACAGTAACTTTTGGATTGTGTATACCTCAAGCTTCTTTAAGTCCTAAAAATTGCCCAAACTGTACAATCAGCATTGCTTTCTATGGTTTGACTGTTTAATCAAGTTATTAATCAATTCTCGCCTACTATACGACTTTGTATTTATTTCAAAAGACGCCCTAGGTTCTTGAACGATTCGTTCTGCATTTTATCGCTGTTGCATATTTATAATTTTTATCGTCACCATCAGTAAAATTCCAAAATGCACAGATGCAGATACTAGTCCTAGTACTTTAAATACATGTTAATGATTTATTTCTGTTGTTTAGTTATGCCAGAAACTCGGAATGGCTAAGATGTCGATGACTCCCGCCGCCATGCCTACCATGGACCCAACTCCACCTCCATCAGTCTACGGTCCTCCAACCACCCAGAGCAGCTACGATCCAAACAGCTGGGAGCCCGCCCCAGGACCATACGCCAGGATCTACGATTCCGCCCAACAAATGGCGTATTCCGGATACACGACGCAACCCGCCAACAAACACAAAAGGATCTAGGTAATATCAAATTACTCCAATCCATAACAATCTCACTTAAATTAAATTCAATAATCACATAAATGAACATGATTCTTTAACACGGCCACATCATCTAAACGTAAAGGGTTCCATATCTAAAGACTTCAACATGTTCTTCTTTTTCATAACCTCTTTATCCTCCTAGAACCAATCAAACTATATTATAAAAGGTCCGGATCCATTCTTATCTTTTTTTTTTTTTAGATCACTGAGCCTGCTGCACATTCCCTCCATCGAAGTTTCCCACAAAAATTGCAAAAGTTACTCTGTGATACTACTTCTTTTTAATTTTTGTTTTCAATATAAGTTGAATATTTTCCGTAGCTTAGAACAAAATTTGATATCCAAAGTGGATTAGTTCTGCTCATGTAATTTAAAACTATCGATGCCCGGCATTCCATATTCTGCAACACCCATTTTATTTCTCTTTCATAATTTCTTAGATTATGATGATGTGCGCGAATTTTTCAATGTTCCTTTCCTCCCCTTTCCCACTACCAAGAGAAAAAAAAAAGTGAATGCCTTAATTCCTTTCTATCAAACTACATAACGATATTTTAAGCTCGTCAGCTTAAATTCGCGAATATAAAATGGATTTGTACATTTCATGCTTGTATTACAGATAAAAACTCTAAAAATTGGAAGGCAGAGTGGAGGTTATTTCTAGTCTCAGATTTATTGAATATAAACTGTAACAGAGTGTACTGCTGGGTGTAACTTTCTCCAGAATGACTACACAACATCACATCTCTAGCAGTACTATTCCTCTGAATTCAAAAAATTATTTCCAATATAAAATAGAGGTTGATGAAGGAATTAAATTAAAAAATATTATAGGGATGTACATGTTCTCACTATAACCAATGTCAGATGACGATATCTAATTAATTCATTTACTATTTCGGAAGTAATAATTGTCACATTATTTTTAAGACAATGAAGAAATACTATTCATTGGATAATTGAAGAATGACTGATATTTTAAATATTGAAATCTAAAATAAATGTATAACTGTTATGACCTTTATAAAACTTATTATCATTCTATTTCATTTTCAGGTTACAAATGGACGAAATACCGGCTTGATACCAAAGAAACGACAATACGACAGAGAGACAAGAACGACTTTTAACATTACAGTCTTAAGAAATTTTGAATTGACTCACAAGGAATACTGATTATTCATTATAAAAGTTAATGAATAATGAGTTATACGAAAAATCAAGGACAATATGACCAACAAAGTTTTTGACATTTTTGGCAACGATGTCTTAATTTGGAACTGACACATACTGAAAGACTGAAAGAACAGAATTCAGGGAAAACGCGCTCAGTTTTTATTTAAAAGAAACCAATGTAAATATATTTATTAATTTATTGCTTTGTATAAATAAAAAAAATGCGACCATGTTAAAAAAATATATTGTTTTACTAAGTATCTTGAAATCCCTTCTGCTTCAGAAATGTATATACAGATATTACATCGAAAGGTAAGAAACATCGATTAAGGATGAGAAAAAGTATTTATTCAATAAGTGGTTCGTTTCTTCAGATTGTATATTAGACATGTTTAAACAATTTTTTCATCGTGACTTTCCACTCAATAAGAAAATTTATACATGGCTGCTTCTTGAAATAAAATAAATAAACCTTTATGATCAAATTCAGTGATTGAAAAATTACTCATAATTTATATTAATGATCACGATGAAGGCAAGCAGCGAGATTCCGTTTGAAAATATTAGATATTCACCATTTATTTAATCCTGATTTGTACATATTTAGTTCTTCATTTCAGTTTAAAAAATACATTAATTTATTTATTTTAAGAACTAAAGCATGTAAATAAACACTATTCATGGCTTGTACCAGTAATAAATTAATATAAGCTTGCCTAATTTTTTGGTAAATAATATTTTCTACAATATCTTAAACATATACAATTATTTAAACTGACTTATAATTATGATTATGTCAAACATTAAGATATTAAGTTTTACCCTTAAAAAACGTTAAATCGTAACAACCAAATAAACTGCAAAATTATTATTTGGTAAATAATGAAATAATACGTTTTAGTTTGCTATCAACTGATAGTTTTAATTTATATTTTATATGCAACAGAATAGGGACCAAACCCCCGGGTCTAAAGATAATTCCACCACGTTGGTTTTGAATAGAATACAAAGAATTTATTTCCACCATGAAAGTTGAAATGACCAACGTTTTGACAAGGATTGACTAATAATAAATTGGAAGCGATTTGAAATCGTCTCACTCAACCGGAAAAATAAATACATTAAAAAAAAAATTAAAAGCGGTTTAGTTAATGAAAATATAAATACTGACAACCATTCGTTCACAAGCATTAAACTTGTAAAAAACAATTCCAAAATAAGTGCTCATAAGAATTTAACAACTTCCGTATTAAAAAAGTTACTTTAAAATCTGTTAGAAGGCTTCATCAAGCGAACTACTAAAAATTAAAAATTTTAAAAGCGTAACTACTTCACTCTTACTATATATTTTGACATAAATAGTAGACACAAATTCAGGTAGGGAATAGAAAAATTCCTTTTCTTTCCCCCTCCCCCTCAAAAAAAAAAAGGAAAGAAAAAGAAAAGGGATAAAGAAAGGAAACAAAAAGACTTCTCCGATACCATTTAAATTGTTTTACACTTTATCAAAGCATACACCCATAATTCTGCCCTAAAAACGACGAGAAATATCTTAACATGCAATAATGAGCATATATGATTTTAAGATTTGCCCCAAACATGTAATAAGATTAATTAAATGATATGAAATGCATTTTAATCTGGTCTCATATTTGAACCAGATTCTATGGTAAATAAAGGATAACTTCAGATCAGAGAACATAGAGTGCAGCACCATTGAAAGTCTGGAATACAAGTTACTAAGATATCAGAACAATTAGCTCTTTGTTATCAACGATAGTCTGTATTGTGTATCTTATTTTTCAAAAAGTGGTCTGTCATAATTGTGTGATTTATTTATTTATTTCAATTGATTATTCGTATTTGCAGCTAAATTACATTATTTGCTGATGGAACAGCCCAATTCTGCTATACAGCAGAAAGTCCTGCATTATGAAACGTTTTTAAATGATGTTTTAAAAGAAGACCTTAGAAAAATTCATGTGAAGATTGATCAATTACAAAGTGAACTGTTTGAATATATTCAGTTAAAAAACTATATAGAAACTGTGATTAGTAACAAATTGAATGAGACAACTTTGAACACACAAGTCGATATAGGCTGTAATATTTTTTTACAAGCTAAAGTTGAAGATCCCAACCACATGTTAATATCTGTTGGATTAGGATATTATGTTGATCTACCATTGGACAAAGCACTAAGTTTAGTTAGTAAGAAAATCAAATTTATAGAAGATGAAACAGTGTTTTTTAAGAAGAAGAGCGCTGTGACGAAAAGTCACATCAAAATGGTTTTATTAGGTCTGATGGAGATTCAGAATCTTAAATAACAGGTACCTATTTTGCGAATTCTTTTAAACGTTTTTAAGTTTAGTGCATAATGTAAATTTGCCATACATGGCTGGCTTGGCTGTTCAAGTTGAGATATGAGTAAGAGGTATTGATGTAAAATTAAACTTTTACAAATATTCATTTGTTCATCGATGTCATTAAAGAAAGTAGCTGTGTTACCTTGATGCCTGGCAAAAAATATACCTTAACCAAACGTACAGAGCTTTCCGCAAATTGAAACATTATTGCACATGAGATGAGTTCTCGAAATGAACTAAGATGCTCTACAGTACTGGATTCTCTCCAATTGTATTATAGCTAACTTTCCATAAAATCCTAATTCTAATTCCCCCAAGATATGTCAAAAAAATTGTGGCTATAAATAAATATCAGAAAAAGAAAAACTACCTGTTATTAATTCAAAGTTTTATAGAAGCTAATAAACATTTATTTTTCAAATATATATCTTAAATGTTTTAATTATACCTATTTCCAATCAGTATTCTATGGTTACTTTTATTTATTGTTAAATAATTTGAGACAATTAACTAGAATGAATGATTATGTGTGACTACTTTTTCACCTATTGATCAGTGCATGAGGGAAATAATAGCACAATAGGGGTACTCACTACGTTTGCTATAGCATGCTATTGTGCTAAACCCATCGATTTTATACAGGAAATAACTGTAGAAACTCGACGGGTTTAGCAAAATAACACAAATAGCATGCTATAGCAAACGTAGTGAGTACCCCTAATATATTATAAAAGAAATAGCATGGTTTTAAATTTGTAGGAGCTATTATACATTAAGATAAACAAAGTAATTAAACCAAACATTCTAGCAACAGAGAAAAGTCAGGTGTCTAGCAACAGGGGAAAGTCAGGGATTTTAAAAACATATGGAAAAGTCAGGAAATTTGTTCTTTGGTCAGAGAAAATTGTCCCTAAATAACATTGTCTCTTCTTTACTCAGACAAAAGTTCCAATATGCCTAGTTGTTGTGATGTTGCAAATATCATGATGCGAGTTTAATATTTAATATCATAAAAGGACAGGAGGGCTATGGAGAAGAGAAAAGTCAACCTTCAGGTGAAGGAATTGGAGGCAAAAAACGCATAACTGCTCCAAGAAGCTCTTCAGAAAGCTGAAGATTTGGCTGCAGAGATTCAAACATTAAAGAAATGCTCTTAAAGTTTATATAGATATATTGATTGTAAATAAATTTGCAGATTTGTATATATTGATTATTACTAACAGCAGTATTCAAGTTTATCATAATTCATTGTTAAGTCAACTCAAACAAATACTATTTCAACTGGTGTCGGGTTGATATAGTTGAATCTTATTGTAAAGTAATCAGTCATTATGGGGAGCCTGTGGCTGAGTGGCTAGCGCCGCTAGTCTCTCAAGCTACAGGTTCTGAGTTCGAATCCCATTCCCGGCGGGGCTTTTATAAGGATATTAAAAATGGGGATTCACTCACAACCTCTCCCCCGGGTATGTGAGACCCGTCAGCCAAAGGGTGGCCACTCACAAAATTAATCGTAGGGAGTGATGACCCTACACTGAAAATAGCATCATGAAACGTGAGTGTAAACCCGCAGGAGTTTACACCGCGAGGCCCAGGGCCAACACAGCCTGTCGCACCACTGAAAGAAGAAGAAGAATCAGTCATTATATATATTTTTAATCTTGTATACCATATTAATTATAATTATTATTTTTTTGTCGATTTTCACCGAGATTTGGCCAGGTAAAAGACTTCTTACAATATGGAAAAGTTAGGGAATCTCTTTGAGATGATTTGCCAGACACCCTGGAAAGCCAAGATGATGATGGTTTTGAACAATTGAGACATTGATTTCCAAAAGGTACTATATCCATTCCAGGAAAGTTTAGAGGAAGCGCAAAAATCTCTTATTACTATATTATTAAACTAGCTAATTTGGGTCTTTTTGCATTAAAAATTAGAATTATTTTTTTTACTATAATAATAAAATCATATTAAAGTTATGAAATGATTTTTTTAAAGAATAATTTGGAATAAAATTAAATGCGTAATCAGTACTTTTAGAAAATGTATCAGTGTGTCCGTATTTCTAAATCGCGGTTTTGAAGGACTTGAGAGTTCATTAGATAAAATAAAATAGAATATTTAGATAAAACTAAATGATGAGAATACAAATATGTAAAAAGATCAATTTCGTAAAAAAATGTCCTTTAGTACCTTTTGGAAATCAACGCCTCAATTGTTCTTTATGATAAAAATGATTATTCTATATTATGGGGAGAGTTGTGGTCTAGTTATCAGAATACTGCTGTACTCTGGGTTTGAAACTCAACTATGGTAGAATAATTATTTATTGTGTTCTTTCAGCTGTGGAACAACCCTGATACAAACCCAGCTTAAATGAGGAGAGTATCCAAAAATTAAGAGAAAACCTGGCAGGTTATAGTGATCTCAGCCTAATTAACTCCTTACACGGCCATTATTTCATAAATAGTATAAATTTATTTTAGTACTGCACCAAAGACCCTTCATGGGTTGCAGAGTTTTAATTTTTTTTTTTAATGGAGATACTTACTTTCATGGGTCTTTTATATTCCATTCTGTACTTATAATTATGTTAGCATTCAAATCATATTTTGTCATTTGTTTTTATAATACTACTAGCTGATCTAACAAACGTTCTGCCATATAAATTATTTCTAGTGAATATTTTGGTTGTTTTTTTTAATATATTTTATTGATATTTACAACTGTACATATAATATATACAACAAGTAAATGGGCCAATTTACACTTATGGGCGTGATAATGTCTTGTGAATTAACTACCCAGTAGCAGCACTTCAATATCAATTTAATTAAAGTAGGTCTCAAGGCCATCGTCTTTTCAATCCCCTCGGAGGGTTGTCAGGAATAGATGGGAATGATAAGTTGCGTGCAAGAGGATTCATGTGGGTTGGGAGTTTGGAATTCAAAGAGGAATATCTGTTTCGGGCTAATTCTGTGACAAATGGGATATTTAGGTAATTATAGATGATTTTATTCGTAACGAAATAAGGAGCATTTAGGATTTTGGATTGTAAGGATTGAATACGAGAGCAATTAGATGGTTTAGTAGAGTCCCACAGCTCGATTTCATATGTCCAGATGGGTCTGATAATGGTAACATAAATGAGTATTTTGTAATAAATTGGAAGTTTTGAACGTTTGTCGAGTAAGTGTTGTAGTAATCGGTATCTACGGGCAGTTTCTTTTCGTTTAAGTCTCGTATGGGGATTCCATGTAAGACGTTTGTCAAGATGTAGTCCTAGGTATCGGATTTGTTCAACAGGTATGAGTGGGGTATTATTAAAGGATGCAGTGGGGCAGGAAGTCATCTTTCTCATTAATTTGGTGGGATTTGTTAGGATTTATTTTAATCCTCCAGTTCTGACACCATTCCTCAATGGCTGTGATGTGGAACTGAAGGGTTTGAGATGCAGCGGATTGATCATTATGGACGGATAACACACAAGTGTCATCTGCAAAAGTTGTGAGGATAGTGGACATATTGGTTGTTTAATAACGAATGTAAGTGCTACTTCATACCATGCATTTTTTCACCTTTTTACAATTTTATCAAAAATAGCTCTAACCATTTTGATTAAACTTGCTATATCGATGTAAACTTTGATGGGGTTTAGGTTTCATTCTGATTAAAATAGTCTGACAAGTATTAAATGCCAATATGCAAAATTTTGTTCCTCTAAAGAACCTTCATTTTGTAGATTCAAAAAAATTAATCATTACATCTTATTAAGGTTGATAAAAAACGACTAAATATAAAAGTTAAAAGAATTTGATAATCAACTGTAGAAGAAAGAAGCTTAATTTTTTTTTTTTTAATTTAATGTTTGAACAAAAGAACAGTAACATTGATGAATAATGTATATTTGGAAAGCTAAAGATCTTAGAAAAAATATCATCTAACAAAAATATACAAATTTCAAAGGTAATGTAAAGTGATAAATAGGGTTTAAACTTGTTACTGATTATTACATGTAACAATTTTATATTTTATTACTTAATCTAAATCATATGTTTCCTATGAAACTAAATTCACTTTTTATTTAAATTAACTTTTTTAATACTTCTTAAATTGATTTTAACAGTCCAGGTAGTGAAAGTCTTTTGCTATCTGCACCAGATTTTTGTAATATGAATTACATTTAAATTATTTGGGTATTGTTCATACAAAAATACTAAAATCACAATTGAAAGATGTAAGGGTGATGGAAGGGGAGTCCGTGGCTGAGTGGCTAGTGCGCTAATCTCTCATGCTAAAGTTGTGAGTTCGAATCCCAGTCCCAGCAGAGCTTTTATAAAGATGTAATTAAATGGGGATTCACTCACAGCCTCTCCCCGGGTATGTGAGACCCGTCAGCCAAATGGTGGCCACTCACAATATTAGGCGTAGGGAGTGATGACCCTACACTATCAAAAGCATCACGAAACGTGAGTGTAATCTCCCAAGAAATAACACCGCGAGGCCCAGGGCCTACACGGCCTGTCGCGCTACTGGAAAAAAATAAAATGAAATAAAAAGGTTGTGGAAGCATAGGGGAAATTTGGGGTTATAGGTATTTTCTATCCAAAATAAATCATGAAGGCAAAAAAATATTTTCGTGAGAAAAACAACAAACAATTTTCAGTACAGGGACACTTGAATCACCTAGCAGTATTAAATATACATTAAGACCCATTCTCATTCCTACTACATATACATACAAAAATTCATAAAAATCCGCCCAGCCATAACATGAATAACAGCCATAATAAATTATTTCTAGGAAATTTCTAGCATAGAAAAAATATAACTGACGTATTGTAAGTATATGAAATATGAGTGAGAGGCATGGAGTGCTGTGAACAATGCGGGAATATAAAAATAAAACACCAAACATTAATTTTTTTAATTTATTCCTTAAAATTATATATATACCACTAATTAATTACGGCAGAAACACTAACAAACAATATTCAATTTCTTAATGCTATAGTGTGAACAATATTTTTTGCTAGCCCATCTTTAGCTAACACAAACAAATTGGATAGTTTACCCACTGGAGAGCATGCCATGTATAATTTCCCGTGTGAAAAACATAAGTTACAGTGAGTTAGTAAAATGATAATTGTAAAGGTTACTACTAGGCTTGATGCATAAACAATAATTAGAGCCGAAAAACTGTGGAGGTAGTGAGAGAAGAGTTTATTGTCTGAGAGAAAGAGGAGATCGGCTTCGTACCATCCCTACTCAGCGCTGTTTACTAGCTGAGGTGTGATGCCAGGTGGGTATAACTTAACAAGTGATAATTGATCAGTTATTGAGCAGGATGAAAAATTATTAAAATACTAAAATGGCTATTAAAAACCAGGGGTTGGTGACAGAAGGGTTAAAATTTAGGGTTGTATTTATTTTTAATGCAATATTATAAAAATAAAAAAAAAAGTCTCCAAAAATTTAAATATGTTAGGGTTGACAACCCTTATCTCTTAGGGGTATGAAAAATAGATAGTAGCCAATACTCAGACCTATTGGATATGCATATAAAAATCGGTTTATTAGTATGGTAACTAACATTGTGACAAAAGAATTTTATATATTAGATTAAATATAAATCTGTGCTCAGATAGCAAAATGGTATGTTCCTTTTTCTAGAAATGAGAGTTCACATTCTGGAGTGTCCATTCATTTATTTGTAAAAGGTAGAGTTGTTTACTCCTAAACTGAAAGAAAAACAATGATTACATTTTAACACCATCTAAACATTAACGAATAACACTCCAGAATGTTAAAAAAAAACATTTCTAGAAAAAGTGAATTTACCATTTTTTCATCTTTGCACAGAAATAATCACCATGATTAGAGAAAAATCTCCTGTTTAAAATAAAATTTATATAGAATGTTAAATGTTAGATAGTTGACCATGTGATTATGAAGAAGCATGTGATGGTTCAGGTGGGAAAAAAAAAAAAAAAAAATCCTGCATCTCTACAACCCAAGAAGGGTTTCAGGCTCAGTACATATAGAGATTTGTCCTGTTTCTAGGCCAAGGGCCATGCCATGAGGTGTTTAGACCTTGATCATGCTCAACCGCCAGGATTTTTCCCAATTGTTTTGGGTACCAACTTTATATAGGCTGGATCAACCCCAGGAGGGTCTCCATACCCTAGGGTAATTCCCGACTGAATTAAAATAATAAATAATACTCTGCCACAGCCGGGATTCGAACCCAGGACCCAGATAACAGTAGAATAATGCTCTATCACACTAGACCATGCCGCTCCCATCAAAATAATTACTAAATAAAAACATTCATTTAACCAACATTTGATATAAATCGACCCAAATCATCCCATGCTTCATGAAAATAAATATATATTTTGATTAACAAACAGGTAATTCTGTTAGGATCAATAAAACATTTTAGGCCAAAAACATTATTATTTTATTTTATGAATAAATAAATGTATTATAGAAAACTTTGAGAAAATGACCTTTTGATGACAATGATTTTTATTTTATTAAGAAATCTATATTGCTGAAAAGGAAACTAAGAATCGGTAGATATATATATATATTATAAATGGCAATTACAATATTTTTTGAAGTACCTATAGAGAAAACTAAATCACATCATATATATTAATAAAATATTACATAATATAATATTGCAGGACATTATATTATTTGTGTTAAATTAAGCTCAGTCAAATTCTAAATGTCCTATTCTTGCCAACTAAATGTTTTCCTCTAATTTAAAATAAATATTTTCTCACTAAAATTAATATACATTCAACAATTTCTTGCCATAAATTAAAAAAAAAAAAAATTGTTTTTCATCATTCAAATTAATATACTGCTTAACTTATTGCAACAATGTTGATAAAATAATTATATAAGTAAGGCAAGTAGATAAAGATGTGTTGCAATGATGTACGAATTTTTACTAGCAGAATTATACATAAACTTTTGATGTCAATCTAACATCTATTTTTTTCTTCTGGAATATCATTACATAGAATCAAATTAGTATTTGAAACGACAAATGCTTCATCTGAAAAATCAAAAATTTTAAGTTTGATGCAATAAATTAAGAATAAGTTCTTTTGATATTAATAATTAAAAAAATACACAACCCATAAATAAGTCATTTTTTGCATGTTAACAACAATAAATACCTTATATATTCTTTGTTTTATGGAACATTTGAAGACAATAATTACATACTTGAAACAAAATCCTATTAATTTAATACAACAAAACTGCATAAAATTGAGAACATGAATAAATAAAAAAAAATTATAACATTATATAAATGATCAATATCACAACTGTAATTCATGTAAAAAAGAAAAAAAGTTAACAGATACACAATAAAGAAACAATTTTTATAACAACTGAATTAGATAAACAATGCTAGTGTAATTTAGAATTAAAATTCCTAAAGTAATGTACATATTTATCAGCTAATTAAAAAACTAAAAGCTGACTTTCCGTCAACTTTTTGGTCCTTAAATCCTTTAAGATTCAGCTTGGGTTGATACCAACAACTCTCACTGATGGTTTCACAGTCTTCAGGTTCTTTAGAATAGTTTTCCGAACTAGTTTCTATACAGCTATTTACACTAGGGCACACACAATTACTACGTTCAGGTTGTTTAAATTTTATATGGATATGTTTAACATTTGGGATCCTAAAATTTTCTTTGGGCAAAAACCCACCACTTTTAGGAGGCTCGGAAGAATTAGTTTTGATTAACATGTAAACGTTCATGGGACACAAAGTGTCTTTCAAATAAGAATGAAGATGTTCTGAATTAATCATATCTTTAAACACACATACCAGATTATTCTGTAACGAATTTCTCTTATTGCACTTACAGTCTTGAAGAATTGGTATTTCTATACGAAATACTTTTTTCGGCATTATCATTGTACCTCCAATCATGACAATTATTTCCTTAAGATTATTGCTTTCCATAAACTCCTGCTCCAAATTCTTAAATGTGTCTTCAAAACCGTCGTAAGCAGAAATAACTTTGCTTATAAATTGTTCCACTAACATCTTCTTATAAGAACTACCTCCAACACTTTCATTTTCTCTTCCTCTTGAATCCAAATGCCACTTTCCACGTTTGATATATTGGGACAAGAAATCATAATTTACCGGTATTTGCTGTGAATTGTATAAGATATGCTGTATAATTTTTATGACCAACTTTGAACACGAGCTTCGTGTGAGAGTATCAATTACTTCAATTTTAAGTTCATACATTTTAATTTACACGAAAGTTATTAAATAAATAAAATAATGAAGGAAACAAGAATAAAGCGACATTACCATAAGCTAATAATCAATTAGCGTTAAATTCATTTTGAATAACCTAACAAACAAAGGCGGGAAAAGTCGTTTACAACAAAATCTGACTTTTTGAATTCTAGGTTCCACGAACACCATCTAGTGGCGCACTCTTGAACTATTCTCATGAAGGAGCAATCCAAAGAGGCAATTCTTTAATTAAAGGGTTTTCCATTATTTCTATTAGTAATAGCAACTTACCGGATTACTAGAATATGAATTGAAACTTATATTTGAATAACAATATATAATTTCGTATTGGTTAACTATCTTCTAAAACATTTAATAATAATAATCTACTTTTGATTAACAAAATCACGCCGGGTCACGCTTAACTGTTCTATGGAGCTACGTGCATCACAGGTGAGTCACTAGTTTTTAGAAAATAAGTTTACTTTATTTTTTCTCAACATAACATGTTGTAGGAATTAACAAGCATAAGCGTTTATATATTAAATATTTTATAACTTTTAACATCCCCCCTCGAAGGACTCTTATCGGTTAATTTCACTTGATTACTCTTCTTTAAGAATTTTATTTAGCTGTGCGTGATTCCTTTTCATATTTTTATTCCCATAATATGATATAAGAGTATAATATATAGCAATAATATAAGAATTTTTTTTTTTTAATATTTCCATAATTACTCCTTCAAGTTATATGTGTATGTCCAAAACTGTTACTATCTCGCATTTAGCTCGGTGTCGCCCCTCCCACGAAGGTTAGCAGCTAACACAGTCCCGCCCCACGCGGAAAAACGTAGATATTCGCCTCGGCGTGAACGTGATAATAGACATGTATTGTACATTTAAAGAGCGCAACTAAAAATAGCCGTCAGAAGGTTTTTTAAATCCCAGTCAGACCAGTAAATAGCATTCAAACCCTCAAATGCATTGAAAAATCTTACAGAGACTATGTATTTATTTGAAAATTCCATATATTATGAACTGCATTTGCTCTTTCTGGGTTATTTTCTTAATCAATTTATCTTCTTTTAATTAATTGCTTAAAATATTTTGATAAATTTTCCATATCTTTATAAAAGAAAGGATAAAGGTTACATTTCAATATGTTAATATCTTTTCTACTACGTTCAAACCGTCCAGACTGAATAAGAAACTGAGCCGTTGGACTCGAGAAATAGCCATCGCGACTGTGTCTTAACTATCTTGGACACTTTAAATTTGTTTTCAACTATGAAAGGTTTTCTGATTTAAGTAAATGGTATAAATAAAATGTTTGTAAACCCCAATTTTCACATTCAGTTCATCCTAAAATAACTGCAATGGCGCATTTACGTTTAGTAACTTACATCGTAAACTTTTATTTAACATCAACGGTGGCTGGCCAGATTGAAGGTGTTCACGTTCCGGATTTAGAAAAACCTATTTCAAATAAAACTGGTATTCCTGTTAAAAAAAATTAACGTTGATAAGAGATCTGTATTCTTTCACACGAACTTTATTAATATAACACATGATTTTTTTTTTTTAAAGAATCTGCACATCAACAGATTTCCTCAGGCTCCGAGGAAAAAGTTCAGTTAATTGTCCAGCCAAATAGAAATACTGCCGAGGCTGGATTTCAGTTGATCGTTATTTTTTTCCTTTTCAATTCAAAATAGTTTTCAGTTATTTCTTCTTTCCTTTCTTCCCGCCTTTCTTACCACCCTTCTTTCCACCCTTCTTTCCACCTTTAGCCTTTCCTTTGCCTTTTTTCCCTTTCTTTTCTTTTCCCTTTTTACCTTTCTTTGGTGGTTTTACCTCTTTCTTCTTTTCTAATTCCGCTTTCTCTTCTTTCCTCTGCTTCGGCGTTGGGAATCTTTCTATAGCAAAGATTTCCTTTTTGACGTTAGGTTTCTCCAATTCTAGTTCTACAACTGGCCTCTCAACACCTTCTTCACGCTCGTAGGTGCCGGCGAATGGGAACATTTCTGGTTCTGCCTCTTCCAGTTCCTGCAGGAATTGCTTTCTTTCCTTAGGGTCCATTAATGTGAAGGCGTTCATCATTGCGTCATACTGACAAATTCCTTCTTTGACTTGGGCTACTCTGGTCGCAGCCTCTTTCGCAACTGCAGTTATTTTTTTTTTATTCAAGAAATCTACTCTAAACTGAGGATCCTTTTGGAATCTAATTTCAGTTACTGGTGGTTTTGGTTCTTCTTTACAAGGTTGAAATTGTTCACGAAGTTCCATATCTTTAAGTTTCATATCAATGAGCAGTTTGATTAACATCAGGTCCGTTGCAAAGGAACCTTCCAACACGTATGGTTGATCGAACCAGACCAGTGTTGGTATTTCTTTAATATTTATAATTCTGTTCTTCTTAAATTCGGAACGTTTTGGCATCCATCTAAATAGATAAATGTTAAAAAAGTTCATACTTCAAGATACCTAAAAAAAATGTATTGATAGCTACCTTTTATTTTTCAACCTCACAATAAGAAACAATAGTCCTTTACCCTCAAATTTGGGAAGGTATTGTGTTAAGACCCAATTCACCTTTTGTTCAGCTGGAAAAAACATGAAGGTATGCAGAAATAATTATGTAAAATTGCTAATTTAATGTATTACATAAACTTATAAATGTAAACTTTTGACTTGCGGACAAACTAATTTGCTAATAATAATTTAAGTAGCTTCCTCCTTGCCAAAAACGATTAACATAAAACAAAAGCCATTAAAAAAGCACAGTTTTTGAGATTTTTCTCATCTTTACTGAGATAAATTGAGGCTCGCCAGCCAGGTCCACGTCAGTGGAGGAGAACAAGAAATCAATGAAAAATATGTTCTCTCAAGTGAATCAGACATGACTACTAAACTAAAGCGACTTCAGGATGTGTGAACATTCGGGAGATATGACACAGCATTGTGCTCATCCATTCAATTTTTATGTGCTTATGACAGCACTCTCGCACAATGAGTGCGTTCGGCAGACCAAGATTAAGACCGAATTGCGTAAGAATGGTGGTGAGAATGTAGGAAAAATGATTTTAGTTTTCCAGAATAGTAATGTCGGTATATGATTGCTCCAGAAAAGTGGAATAGTCCCGTGGGTATGACACTGTGCTATTGAACCATCAGTACCATCGTGTTCAGCTGTGACAGATAATGAATTATTCTGTTTCATCATGCGGCGGATGCTTCACACGCTCGCTCACAGATAACACTAGTGGTGGTTACTTGGGTTACCGGCCGAATATATGAAGACGTACAATTTAATAATATTGTATATTGTTACTAACTAATGCCATTGTAAATATTTTTATCCATTTAACTGTTTTATAAGTATAAATAAACCATTCAAGGTAATTTGACCTACGGCCAAGACACTAGTCTGGTAGAAAAGCTGTCACCGTCAATTATTGACGTGGATGATTAACATCCCCAAGAGCTTGCCTAGCTCTTCAGATCACTAACCTTGTTATATCAGGTGGTGTCTCCCTAGGTCAGAGTAACTCTGCCTTTGTAACATTATGTGGTCTATTTTCATTTAACTTATCTCCTTCATCCTTCCTGTCCTCCTCATAGGATGAGGTGCATGGCTTCTACCCATATGCACCTATGAGGGCTCCTATCCAACACTGCTGTTGTGCTACTACCACACGGGGTGTAACCAACCTTTCCAGTCCCCTCTGCTAATTGTTAGGTGCGGGTTCGCCCCCTACCTGGCAGAGTAACCTCATACCTGGTGCTGCGGTACGTGCTTCTACCACGGCTAGAACCATCTCCATCTTTCTCTCTTCCTTGCATGAACATGCAGTTGTCGAGGCCTTCTGATACCCTTTCTTGTTCAATATATTGACAATCACTAGCCTTAAATATTCATGGAATCCACGCAATTGATAAATTTTATTGAGGAGAAACCTGGCGGCAGAGCTTGATTTCGTATAGAACACTTTCTTGCATAGTTTGTAGGCTTAAGGCAATAAACAGGGTTCTATCTAGTACTTAACCCAAGATGCACCTTGAGTTAAAATGGTTGAGGTATGATGATAGAATATGTAGAATCCGTATTCTTCGAATGATATACATTATAGAACTCGGAGACTTGAGTACATGAGCGACAGTAGTTTCGTACACCGAACGTTTGCAGTACATACTTAAATTTTAAGCTTAGTTTTCCTTTTTTAGTGGCCGCGAGTACTTCCTGTAGGTAACCACGCTATTCTAACCAGGGTGTGGATATCGAGATTTTTTACGTAATAAATTTCAACACTTCAAGGCTAGATACTAAACAGATTCGACTTTTAGATTGATTTTATGACACCCACGAGAGCCTCGAAAAGATGAAAAGTATCGTGAGTGTTATTGATTATAAGACCTATGCACGAGGAAGCATCTTGTTTAGGAATCTACAGAAAAAAACTCAGCGTTCCCTTCCTGTCGATCAAGATTAATTTGGTACTATCCCTCGACTAGAGTTTTTAAAGTCTGTGTTGTGCAGATTGGAAACGTAATGTTTCAAAGATTCGTCTTGTAACAATAGCTTGCAGCTGTATTATAGTAACCACAGTTTTTATCATAGTGAGTTTGGCAAGGTCATGCAGATTATCCTTACTCTTGCTATCAATAAATTACTATAAAAAAAAAATCAACTACGGCGGACAATTTATTTTCGTGAGTTAAGGAATAAGATTGAATATCAATTATATTTAGTAATATTTAGTGACTTACTTTGCCTATACCTACTCTGCCTAGTGACTTACTTTGCCTATACCTAAGACAACCACTGACAAAGGACACATACTCGTACCTGTACTTAGGGCACAGCACCCATCACCTGCAAGAACTTGCTTTGATAGCCCATGCCACCTCCTCATTCCCCCTTTAAACCCTTACTATATCTACCCTCGGATACTCAAGACTTATCACTCTTGTTGGAACATTACTTGTATCACACTCAAAGAAGGAGACCTCGGAATGTACACTTGTAGTCACCAAAACTCCTCAGCACATTGTATTCAGAATATGTATTATGTTCTCATAATAAAAGCAGTATCTAAATATCTTTACTGTGTGTGATTCAATAACTGTGATGTAACGGGAATAATCGGAAACACTGAAACATATGTGTGTTCGAAATAAATAAGTTACATAAATACCTTCTTCAGACACTTCTCCTCTAGTCTTCTCGACGTGAAAGACATCGTCTCTATCCGGATCTGGGTAGGACACGAAGAGGATAAGCGTGTTATAGAGCGGCTTCAACTTCTTTGGCTCGTTGTTAACGAACGGTATCGCTTCCATCATCTCACGAAAACTATTCACTTCTTTAACAACGATTGGTTCTATTATCTTTTCTCCTGGCAAACTTTCCCCTGATTCCTTATCTCCAGACAGTGATTTTTCTGAAGACATAACTTTTTCAGCAGATCTTACTTTTTCCGTTGGTTTTACTTTTTCTGAAGATAAACTTTTTTCCGTAGGTTTCGTTTTTTCCGCAGGTTTTGCTTTTTCCGCAGGTTTTGCTTTTTCCGCAGGTTTTGCTTTTTCCATAGGTTTTGATTTTTCAACAGGTGTTACTTTTTCTACGGTCTTTCCTTTTTCCGCAGGTTTTACTTTTTCAGTGGGTGATCCTTTTTCCGCAGGTTTTACTTTTTCAGCGGGTGATCCTTTTTCGGCTGGTTTTACTTTTTCTGTAGGGGATCCTTTTTTACCAGGCATTGCTTTTTCCTCAGCCATTTTCTTTTCCATTTCTTATTTTAATTCTTTTTTTTTTTTTTTTTTTTTTTTTTTGTACTTGAAACTTGAAAACATAAATAAGTTCTGAACATATGGTATTGAACTATAAAACTAAGTTAATTTTTCTAAATATCTATTTAACGCCATTTTATGCTGCTGTGGCTAATCGGACGATGCTACTGTGGCAATCATACATTTTTCCTATCGTGGTTTAATTAGGATAGAATTCTTTAATGAATACCTGACATCTCACAGAATCAGAACCACAGTTCTACGTGCCCTCCGAAAAACGGCATAACTAAGGAGTTTTTGCTTATGTTGTTCATTATGTGCAAGCCCGCCAATTAATTGTTATATACATTTTCGGACGTATTTATGCAGTGTGTAGTGTGGACGTATTTATTAAGGGTCGCTCGCTAATGTGGACTGTTTTCAAGTTGGTTGTCACAAACTGTCTAAATTATTCGCATGTTCGCAAATCGTCCGTCATCATAGAAGTTTATTACAGAATTCTCGGAGAAATCGGAGTAGCAGTCACAAAGAATGGAAGAAATAATATCGCTGACGGCAGAGGGAAAGTTATCGTTAAAAAGAGAAGGAATCACCGCTTTTACACATATCAACTGTATTTTTTTATATTTTAATTAATATCAGTTTTATCCATCATTATTATTTTATTTACCCTCAACGGAATCACACAGGCAAGCAGTAGTTGGGGAATTTCTTGCTCTGGAAGCTGCTGCAAGAAAGATGGGACTTATTGTCAATGAGCCCAAGACCAAGTATATGGTATCGGATCATGTTCCGAGATTGAAAGGCACCAGCGTTTCTTTTGGACCCTACAGATTTGAGGAGGTCTCCGAATTCGTTTACCTGGGATCATTGGTAACATGCAACAAGGATGCTGCTAACCGAAGCTATTTTGGACTCCGGATGCATCTCACAAGCCATTTGATAACCAGGAGAACAAAAGTTATCATATACAGAACCCTCATCCGTCCTATACTATGTAATAGAGCGGATACATGGAACACAACCAGAACTGAAGGACAACTCCAACTCACATTTGAAAGAAAAGTATTACGTCGAATTTACGTTGGTGTATACGAGGATAATGAATGGAGGAGGAGTACAAGTACATGTACCAAGAGTCGGACATCTCATTCATTATCAAGTTTGGAAGACTCAGGTGGGCAGGGCATCTGGCCAGAATGTCTGTAGATCTACCTACCAAGAGAAATATGACTGAGCCTTTGTATAGTCGTCGAAGAGTTGGTGGAAACTGCGATGGGCGGATTGTGTGGCCCAAGAATCCAGAAAATATTTAAAGGTCCAAAACTGGATGGCAGCGGTACAGAGCAGGGATATATGGAGGGAGCCAAGACCCTTTATGGGTGGTAGAGCTAATAAAAGAAGAAGAAGGAATTACGCAGGTCAAAAACTTTTCCCAACACCCATCAAAGTAAGATGCTTGGCAGAAGCGGACGGTATGGCCCTAATGGCGGAGACTGAAAGCGAAGCAATAGGACGATTGAACACTTTGAAGGAAATAGCTGAAAGGACGGGGAAAAAAACAACTTAATAATAAGAAAGAGGATGATGGGTAATTTGAAGTTTCTTAATTCTAGTTTGAATTATGATCCCTCCAAATTTAATTATCCATGACCAAGTTAGGCTTAGTGAACTATCAATATCCGTGCAAGCTCAAGCCTCCCAAGTAAGGTCTAGACTTAACACAAATCTCTAAAACCTTCATACTACTTTGAGGACGCCTACCGCTCACTTAAGCGTAAATTAACTTATTGGAATTCATTCATTAGACTTCATCAACATGGAATGTGAAATGGCGGCTCATACCACACAGCTTAAGCTAAATAGTAGTTTAGGTTGTTGTAGAAGGATCCTAATATTTATCGATGCAACACAGATAATGATGTTATAATAGCGCCGCTGCGTATTGCGGAATAGAATAGAATAGAATAGAAAAATAATTTTTATTCTGGTACTGGGTCCCTTAAGAACAATGTGATATGTACAATTAAGATATACAATGTGTCTGGCCACAAGACCAAAGGATTATAATTAATTCTTATTTACAAAGCTTTAAGAAGAAGAGTAGGATACAACAAAACAAAAGAGTAAAATAACTAAAAGAGTAAAATAAATGAATAACTTCTGATTTGTTGAACAAAACTTATCATTGAAACTGATTCATAATAATTGATCTATATAGAAACATGAGCAATAAATAATAAATTTTCTTTTTGAATAGATATTTGATTTGAAAAATCAGGCGTGTGGAGCGTCTGTTTGAGATGACAATAGGTACTCGAACAGCTGGGACTTGAATTATGGTATGGACGAAGCATGGCGGATATGAGTAGGTAGGGAATTCCAGAGAGTAGTAGAGCGAACAAGAAAGGAATGTTCAAAACTTGTTGTTCTGTGGGCAGGAATATAAAGGTCAGAATGGCACGATCTTGTTTGGAGGGAGCGGACTGACGATTTAAATTGTAGATGTTTGTGGATATAGGGAGTTAGCTGGGAGTTGATGGTTCGGTAAAGGAATGATCCAAGGAAATATTGTCTGCGGTTTGAGGGAAGGAGCCACTTTAACTCACTGTATAAATAGGTCACAATTTATATATTTGTTATATATATTTGTTAATAAATTAAAAAGGCTGTAGAATTTAGGCCACAGAACAATTCTCGTTTCCAGTTAGATATGACTATCCAATACACGTCTCCAACTTACTCCAAAGTCATAAAGATTATTCCGAGTAATGTTAAAATCGAAACATTGAATGTAAAATAAACTAACGAAGTAGTGTTTCACCATTACGTGAAACTCAACATCCACTCTAGTTTCAGGTATTCAAATTAAGCTACCCATCATGATATGATAAGTACAGAATAGCAATAAGAATGGAAAACGAAAATGAGGAAAAGCGTTTATTTTATGTTCCTTCCGTCACTTCTTTTTCCCTTTTTCTTTCTTCCCTTTACCTTTCCCTTTCCCTTTCTTTCCCTTTTCTTTCTTACCCTTCTTCCCTTTCTTTCCCTTTTTGTCTTTCTTCTTTTCTTTCTTCTTCGGGATCGGAGGGGGTGGAGTTGGCGGGGGCGTAGGTTCCGGTGGCGGAGGGGTGTAGAAAGGATTCACCGACCCGTCGTCAACGTACCTCTGACCGTTGCGCTGAATTTCCCTGCTGAAGAAGAGGTAGAGGAAGTCTTCAGAGAGGCACTCCTCGCCTTCCAGCCTCATCGAGCTCCCCCACCTCATCAAGGTTGGGAGCATCTTCAGTTTCGCCACCGGATGGTTGAACGCTTGACAATTCGAGAATCTGCAGATAAATATAGTCATTAGTTAAGCGCATATTATAAATAATAATAATAGGCTTACCGAACCCGAAGTTTCGATGCCGATACCACCAAACTTCGCCTGCACAGACTCGTCCAATGTTCACCGGTCAAGCCCAAGCCCCCGAGATCAGCCTTAATGCAATCCTCCCATCGACGCCTCGGCCTACCTTTCGGACGCCTACCAGTCGGTTCAGCGAATACCAACTTTCTCGGAATCCGTTCCTCACTAAGCCCAACAACTTTACGCGCCCATTTGAGTCTCCGCGATGCTATCAGCTCAATTATATTCACAGGGTACAAACTCCGCAATTCCGCGTTGTGCAACCTTCTAAACTCCCCAGTGGCCTCATCTCTCTTCGGACCAAATATTTTACGCAGCACCTTATTCTCGAAAACCTTAAGCCGTTGTTCATCCTTCAAAGTAAGCGGCCACGTTTCGCATCCGTAAAGAACCGTTGGAAGAATAATAGTTTTATAAATTCTAACCTTTAAGTTTTTAGACAGAAGCCGCGAGCTAAGTAATTTAGCAACTGAATAATAACACGCATTTCCCACCTTTAACCGGGACTTTATTTCTTCCTGGATTTCATTTTTTCTTGTTATCATTGAACCTAAATACTTGAATTTCTCTACGTGTTCAAAAGTATGACCTGAAATATTAATAACATCAAGATCGCCACCATTTCTGCAACTAATCATATATTTCGTCTTATATATTGTATTATAAAGTAACAGTAATTGTATTATAAATAACAAATACTAATTTTTAAATTTATGAATCATGGATGTAAGGAGGGAGTGTTAGACCAGCATCTGGGTGGCATGGAGACGGTGCAGATCTCCTAGCAATGATGGCACTGCGTACGATTGTGTTTTGTCTTATGCAAAAGTATTTGTTTATTATTAACTTTGTTTTTTTTTAATATGGCAAAACTCTATAGTGGAAGATATTCATTGCAGTCGCCCGTCTTAAAAAATATTAATAATATCAAACAACAAAATTTCGTAATATTATTATTTATTTTACAGTAAATATGTATATTTATTGCTTATAATGCAACCAAGAGCGACCAACTTACTTTTCATAAAGACTATTTTATTTATGATAAAATCGTCACAAACCTACTCACAAAATCCAAGACGCTGATCATTAATTTAGGTATTATTAAAGTGGAACGTAAACTTATACTCGCCTGAAGTATAATTAGAATTCATTCGTCGCACAAACGGCGAAATCAACAATTTAGGTGGACAAAAGACAAGTCAAAATTTTGAAATTTTCGATTGCTTGAACATTTTATTATTAGTTGGTTAGATGTTTAATACTAATATTTCCGCCATATCGTGTTTACAAATAAATAGTAAATGAGTGAATCATTCCTGTTCACAAGTGCCTAATAACCGCCAGTGGGATTATCTTTATTCGATGGCTATTTATTATGTTCAAGGTGGGTGTAGTGCAAAGTGTTTTTGCTTTTCTGGAAGGAATTAGTCCGGGTAACGGTCATTAAATGAAACAACTAAATAGTTTCAACTATTTATTGTTTGCCAACGTTAAGACCCTTCTTTGTGGGTCATCATCAGGGCGCATGGTCTTTGAATGGGAACTAGGAAACAAGCTTTTAACAATCTCTGCAACCTCCACTAACGACATGCCAAAAAAACTGAACAAAGAATTTTTTCATTAAAATGTCGAACCCATTCTCTTTTCCCAAAATTCATTGAGAACTGCATTAGTCAAGTCCCATCGTCAAACTCTCTTTCCTCCAAATTGACTCACTCCATGGACAAATACAAAAGAACGTTACTGAACTTAAAAATTAGGGAAACCATAGAAGCTAGTTTCCATTCAATAGTTGAAACTATTCAATTGTTTCATTTTATGACCGCCACCCGGACTAATTCCTTCCAGTAATTTCCAACGGTCAACTAGTTACATCCACAATGTTTTTGTTTTTATTTGCTTTTTACAATGAACATTACTGAGACAGGTAAGACAATTATATTTCCAAACTCGTTATTGAATATACATTGCAATTTACCTGTAGAGTTAATTTAGCAATTTGTAAAAGTATGCCCCTATTCAATAACTATATAACCCCCAAGTTATCCAAAGGATTTGTTTCATCAATCCTTCTAGTCTGTAAATGTTACACAGAATTTTTCCGATTTTTTTTTTTTTTTTTTTTTTTTTTGAGTGTTTTGGGTGATACGTAATTTTTTTCAGGCTCAACAATCAAAAGTTTTACAATCTATAAATTGAAGAGTTTCCTAAAAGATATAATATTAATAATATCAAAATTTCGTAATATGATTATTTATTTTATAGTAAATATTATTTTTATTGTTAGTTGGTAAGATGCTTAATACTAATATTTCTCTCCATACTGTATTTACAAATAAATTGTAAATGAGTGAATCATTCCTGTTCCCAAGTGCCTAATAATCGGCAGTGGGATTATCTTTATTCGATGGCTATTTATTATGTTCAAAGTGGGTGTAGGGCAAAGTGTTTTTGCTTTTTACAATGGACATTACTGAGACAGGTAAGGAATTATATTTCCAAACTCGTTATTGAATATACAATGCAATATACCTGTAAAGTTAATTTAGCAATTTGTAAATGGATGCCCCTATTCAATAACTGTATGACCCCCAAGTTACCCAAAGGATTTGTTTCATCAATCCTTCTAGTCTGTAAATGTTACACAGAATTTTTCCGATTTTTTTTTTTGACACATACATCATTGTTTTGGATGATAAGTAATTTTTTTCAGACTCAACAACCCGGATCAAAAGTTTTACAATCTATAAATTGAAGAGTTTCCTAAATGATTTAAAATACATCTATTAGCAGGTTCAAGCAACTGATAAGCAAGCCATAATTAGATTTTTGTATTATTTTCCCTCTAGATCTGGGACTTCAAACGCAAAATGTAGGGAAGTTTTAGATTTTAGCTCATAAATTTGATGTTTGACCACTGTACGCTCGCCAATCGTGTAAAAAATGAATTAGTTTTTATAATTTTTCCGTAATCTGGTCCCCAAAGGTTAAATATGGACATGTATCAGAATTTTGTCCACCTAACTCGGTCATATTTGCCATTGTGCGTCGTCATGGGTAAAATATTCCACTTTCACGCTGTTACTGAAGAAAATGGCACTAAATGAGGAAGTCTCGAGATCCATCTTTATCAAATCATCCTTGATTCCCGTCTATCTAAGGTTTTAATAAAACAAAGAGATCATGAAATTAACCATTTAGAAATTTTAAAATTTCTTTTTATTCCTTTAATACATTTCATAAAGGACTTTTGTTAAGAATTGAAATAGTCTTATGTTTATATATCTCCATTTGTAATTTTATTTGTTTATTTTGTAATTAATTATGTGCAATCGCGTCAGTCAATTATTTTATTCTATTAAAATAAAACAGCTGTTAAGTGACCGCTGAGTAGAGTGCATGCTGGGATTGTAAGGGAGAGTTAATGGATTCACTCGCGAGTGTAAACGGTGTTTAATTAAGTTGAATGTCGCATATTTTTCGTATAATCGCAACTCGCACATCATCATAGAAGATTGTCTCATAATGGTCGCATGGAGTAGGAGTCGCAGAAGGAAAGAAAGGAACATCGCAGACGGGAGAGGGAAGGAAGTCATCACGGATAGAAGGAATCACCAACTTGCACGCTATAAACAGTATTTTGCTTTATTTTAATTAATATAAGCTTTTCATGTTCTCTCTTTTATTATTTCATTCATTTACCCTCAACAAGGTTACACTGGTCGACAGACTATTCGGCGACTCATAATAACGAACGAGTCGAGGCTGCGAGCAAACGCGTTAGTCGCCCCTCTTCCCAACAGCTTTCTTTCTTCAGAGCCAAAATAGTAAAAGAAAATTCTATAGTAATAAATAGCCATCTGTTGAATTGACCATGCACCATAGGCACACATCGTTGGGTATGAAATACGTCTTTGTAGAAATAGAAAACGTATAATTTTCAAGTTATCGAAAACCAATTTTTTAATTGGATTTAGAGATATCTATTTTTTTAACAACTCAGAGGACCAATTTCCCCAAACCCAGTCTTATTTCACATCTGAGGAAGTCTCCAGGAAAAATTTCAACTTAACAACCATAGTCATTTTTGAGATATTGCGATGACCACATTGTGTTGAGTGGTACTACCTTTTATAGTGGTCGTAGATAACTGAATAGCATTCGATATGAATGACAATTAGGGTTATATTAACAAATAATTATTATAACTTACTGTTTAGGAGTGATCTGGACAACCATGTAGCAGATGTCTACGGACAGATGATGCTGTTCCATCCCGAACAAGCATAGCTCTATCCATTCTTCAACTTCTAAAATTCGAGTATTTTCTTTATCAACGATTTCTTCTACTTCATTCACGTCTTCTTCTGTTAATGGAACGAGTGATTAGAATAAAATACGATTTAAAGGAGTCCCTTGCCTCTGGCTGCCAATAGATGGCGTTGTGCTCTTGATAATGATGATGTCTGCTAGAGGGCAGCACTTAAAATATGTAAAGGGCCCTTATTCCTTAATATATGTTTGCACTTTTTCCCCTTTAGTTGTTTATCAAATTCGCTTAACTTTCATATTTAACTGTTAATTATCAATGCTGACAAGTTGATGTGCCTAATTTTCGAAATCTATAAAATTAAAGATACTTTAGTTAAAGAAAATTTAAAATATCGGCATTTAAGCCACGGAAGACTATTTTAATCAAAATAAAAACTACACCATATTAAAGCTTATCAAATTTTACATCGATATAGCGAGTTTAATCAAAATCGTTTGAGCCGTTTTTGAGAAAATCGTAAAAAGGTGCAAAATGCATGGTATAAAGTGGCTCTTCTGGTTAGCCGATTTTTATGAAAATGTTTTTGCAACATTTCTGGCGTATAGTTGTCTTAAATATGAAATTTCAGTTTCATAGGACTTTTCGTTTACGCGCGGGAGTTACCCACACACAGACACGCACACACAGTCCTTTTTGTGGGACTTCATTTGGACAAAAGAAACCCTAAAACGTGTATTTCCGTCGAAAACTGGAATTTGACAATTTTCACGATCGCAATACTTTCCTTTGCCATAACTTTCATTGTTAGTTTAAGTAAATAATAAATTTCAGCCCAGACTTAAGTTCAACCAATGATTATGTTTCCTCGGCCAACGGTTAGTCGGACAGGTTTAGCAGATAACATTTAATTCAGAGCAAACCATTATAACTGTGCATACTTTAACGAAGGCAGTGTTAGCCTAAGAAAGGAGTACTGCTCGCGGCTAACATTATTATTATAATGAAACTCTGCCACTTCAACCCATGGACGGTCTAGGGTTTAGAACCATGTAATGCTTCATAATGTTTCTTGGCTAAAAAGCATTTAAAGAAATCATTAAGTAATCACGCTCAACTGCAACGCTTTCCTCCATTTTTTTGGGTACCCACTTTATAGAGGCTAGATAGACCGGGTTGGGTCTCCCTCTTCTTAAGGTTTAATTCGTGGCCTGATAAATGTTAGTAGAATAAATTAGTAACACCTATATTAATTAATCTATACTGGTTTTAAGGACAATGATGTCGTTATGACCTTGAAGCTTGGTAGACTGCGATGGGCTGGTCACGTGGCTAGAATGGAGGATGAGGCGATCCCTAAGGCCATTTTGACTGAACTTCTCCACGGCATCAGAAGAAGAGGAAGACCAAAACTTAGATGGACGGATGGTGTGACAGCGGATGCAAGGGATATCCTGGGAGTGAGAAACTGGATGACGGCTGCACAAGATAGAAATAACTGGAGAGGGCTGGTGAGGAGGCCAGGACTCGTCACCGAGTTGTAGCGCCGGATTGATGATGATGATGATGATGATATTAATTAACACATATGAAAAGCCTGGATCTCCTTCTTAGATCGTCTTTTAGTTTCTAGCTCCATCTTGAATACGAGTTAACAATTTAAATAAACTGAACTTTTTTTTTCTATTTGAAACCTTTTAACTTAATGAAATAACTATAAAAAATGGTCATATCTTCGTTTGGCAAATGTATAATGAAGAGAAGTATATCGTATCTTAAGACAATTCGATTATTAAAGTAAACCTGAATCGTTTATTTAAAAGCCTGACTACAAACAACTTCATAGAATTCTCCTTGAAGCTGTTAAAGACTGTATGATTGAAATCTTCTTAGTCTTTTTTGGTTTTGAGGGTTAGAAATCATTCGTCGCACAAACGGCGAAATCAACAATTTAGGTGGACAAAAGTCAAGTCAAAATTTTGGAATTTTCGATTGCTTGAACATTTTATTGTTAGTTGGTAAGATGCTTAATGCTAATATTTTCCTCCATACCGTGTTTACAAATAAATAGTAAATGAATGAATTATTCCTTTTCACAAGTACCTAATAACCGGCAGTGGGATTATCTTTATTTGATGGCTATTTATTATAATCAAGGTGGGTGTAACGCAGAGTGTGTTTGCTTTCTCGGAAGGAATTAGTCCGGGTGGCGGTCATTAAATGAAACAACTAAATAGTTTCAACTTATTAATATAGGTATAATTAATTTCTTAATGACCATTTTGCAAGGCATGCTCCTGGTTTTCTGGGAAGGATTCTGTGTGAAAATGTAAATCGATTTTCACTAACGTTTATAAAGACAGCAGACTTTATAGAATTGAATTTGTTGTGGAACCAGTGTATTATATTTAAAAGGTACACTTTTATGTAGAAACTCATAATCTAAGTTTAAATCGTCAAGGTGAACGGGATCCGTTTGGAGCAGGTTACGGACTTTAAGTACCTCAATAAAGATGGGTCAATGGGGGCATTGAAGAGAGGTTAAAAGCGGCTGGAGGGTGCTTTTACTCCCTCAGGAAAAGTTTCCTGTGTGTGTCAAAGAACACTAAGAATGTAGTCTTCAAAACCACATTCCTCCCTATTCTAACATATTCTTGAGATTCTTAGACAACTCTTAGAGAACCAGCTTAGGTGGTTAGAGCGCGAATGGCTGAAGACAGAATTTCTAGGAATTTCACGAGGTTAGAGGAGGAAATACTGCCACTGGGAAGACCTAGAGAAACCTGGGAAGATGGAGTGAAGGAGGCCTTAACAAGAGAGGAATGAATTGGAGGAGGAAAAGGCATCTGGTACATGATAGCGATCTTTGGTTCTTTAAGAAAGTACTTCACACTGTTCGGTGGTAGGGGTGGGCATAATCGAATGACGATTATCGAATCATTCGATTATTTCAATCATTCGAATTAATCGATTATCGGATTAATCGGTTTGGAGAAACGAATGATTATTCGAACTGAATTGTCTAATGATAATCGAGGGATTATATGGAGCTCGGGTAATCGAACGACTTAAATTATATGCGGGTCAGCCATTATAGAGACGGGAATTGTGGCTTATCGTCTCTCAGGATGCATATTAATCATTTGATCATTCGATTATTTAAATCATCGATGTCCTATCATCCGATTATGACGATCATTCGATTATGCCCACCCCTATTCGGTGGTGAATGAGGTTACGATTAAGTAAGAACATTACGTTTAGTGCACAAGCACGACAAAACATACACGCGTTTCTGCAATAAATCCAACTTTCGAAAAGTTTTTTCCTACTATCCATGTTATGAATAACTACTTTGTATTTAAGTAACTAGTCTTTGAATGTTTCCGCTTTTGAATAATAATTGAAGGGGACTCACCGTCGAATATGTCTCTTTCGTAATCCTTTTCCCTAAAACAGAACAAAACGTAGGTTGGCTTTTTGACTTTATTTTCAATCATGTGGTCGAAGAAATCCTTTTCGCACTCGAAATAGAACTTGTCGATGTAGGCGATAGTCGGTGGAGTAGGCGGCCTCTCTTCGACGACTGGAGGAGGTGGGGGAGGAGGTTTAGGTGGATCTTTCTTCTTTTTTTTGCCCCATTTATCTCTTTTACCTCTCTTGTCTTTTTTTTTCTTACCTTTTGCGCCTTTCTTCTTTCCGTCCAACAAGGCCAACAACGTAAATGCGTCCATTTTGTTTTTTTCCTGTTGCTAATACCCCTTCGTCATTTCCTTTTACTTCCTCTCTACTAACGCGTATTTATTCCCCATTTACTCCACCAATGTGGCCTTTATCCCATCAGGGGGGTGATGACGTGCTTTTATACATTATCTTGTCGTTTACACATGATGTTTCTGAATCTAATCATTGTGTTTTTAAAAAGTTACGTGTTTCCATAGAAACCAATACGTTTAAATAAAATATTGGGTTGATGCAAAATTAATGCAGGTTTCCTCTATTGCAATATCTTAATTCCAATTGTGTAAACAAAGCTAATCCTAACATTGATCATTATTATACCAAAACAAACCTTATCTAATACCCTCTCTTTCACTATGAATTTGTTTAGTAAAATCGTTTTGTTCAGTGTGTTCAAAGGTCTTGAATCGAAAATGTCAAAGTGCGATTTTCGTCAAATTTATTTTTACGAATTTAAATTAGGGCGCAGCCCTGCGCAAACGGCTCGTAATATTAATGAAGTGTGGGGTCAGAGGGCTATTAATGAGTGCACGGTGCAGCGTTGGTTCCAGAAGTTTCGCAGAGGAGATTTCGACCTCGAAGACAAGGAAGGTCGGGGCCGTCATCTTGCTCTGGACAACGACCAGCTGAGGTCAAAAGTGGAAGAAGACCCAACCAAAACCAACGAGAAATGGCGGCGGAACCCGGAACTCAAAAATTGCAACGTCTTTGCCCAGCATTGATGAATCGGAAGGGGCCGATCCTGCTCCACGATAACGCCAGACCACACGTTGCACAACCAACGCTTCGACGACTACACGAGTTGGGCTACGAAGTTCTCCAACATCCGCCTTATTCACCTGACCTCTCTCCTACAGACTTCCACTTTTTCAGGCATCTGGACAACTTTTTGAGGGAGAAAAATTTTCAAAACCAGGACGACATTGAAAATTCTTTTCGTGATTTCATTGAGTCCAGGGATTCGGATTTTTTTTCTGGTGGAATAAGAAAGCTTGTTGAACGTTGGCAAAAGTGCATTGATTCAGATGGAAATTATTTTGATTAAATATATATGGTTAAAGTAAAGATATGGCGTATTTACAATACCTACTAAAAACCTGCATTAATTTTGCATCAACCCAATACAACAAAATATCTTGTTCTAAACTTAAATTAGCATCCTTAAGTAACTCTCTAATGGAGAAAAGACTGTTTTCTTTACAAATTACCAAACTATTCAAGCCAGAGTGGCGAGTTGTAGGATCATTCCGCGGGTTTCTCATGAGTGTAGACCTTGTGGATTCGAACACGCTTCCCATTTTACTTGAAATTGCTGAAATACTGACTGAACACGCTCTATCTGTCTATCTACACTTTGGCTCTAAAGGGCTCCTGTAGGACTGTGACTTCTGACATTATCCTCATCCAATCGTCTCTGTCAGCCGCATGTCTTCTCCATCTCCTCACACCAACCAGGCGCATGTTGAAAATTGAAAAACTCTTTTTATTTTATTTTTTGTAGTTTTGCATACATAAAAAAAGTAAATACCATAGCGAGATTTATTGGAGTAAGATTAGTTGTTTATATACTTAATATCAGAAATGACACTTGTGTGTTATCAGTCAATAACGATCCTACTATTGCCTCTCAAACTCTTCAATCCCACATCAGAGAGCTTGAGATATGGTGTCAGAATTGGAGAATCAAAATCAATTCCAACAAATCCCACCAAATTACCTTTACCCTTCGTCGTAAACCCATGACATCCTGCCCTACAGTTTCCTTTAATAATATTCCGCTTGTTCCAGTTGAACAGATACGCTATCTAGGACTTCTACTTGAAAAACGGCTAACATGGAATCCCTACACAAGACTGAAACGACATGAAACTGTCCGTCGCTTTCCCTTACTACCACACTTACTGGACAGACGCTCCAACCTTCCACTTATCTACAAAAGGCTCATCTATATCACCATCATAAGGCCTTACGGACTTACGGGGTTGAGCTTTGGGGCTCTACGAAACCATCATATTCTTCCCGTATTCAATCCTTACAACCCAAAATCCTTCGAAAAATCCTCAATGCTCCTTACTTTGTCACAAATAAACTCATCCATAAAGACCTTAACATCCCATATGTTGCTGATTTGGCCCGAACCAGGTATCAATCCTTCCATGACAAACTCCACTCCCACTCTAATCCTCTAGTTTCAATCCTTGCTTCCTCTTCAATTCCTGAAAAGAAGATGGCCTCGAGACCTTCTAGTTTAGTTACCTAGTGGAGTGATGCCAATGGGAATTTTCTCTTCATGTTTTTCTCATGTATTTTATTATTACCACGTATTTACTTGTTTTATTACAAAATACAGTTGTATATTTCAATTTAAAAAAAAAATATATATATATCAGAATAAGACCTTGATGAGTGTGGTACTGCTTTGGGTGAACGCACGAGTTTTAAGGTTAAATCATGAGGCATGATAGTTGAAACAATTTAGTGGATTATAAGAAAACAACTAAATTTAAAAGCCTGAAATAGTATAAAATATAATAGCATGATTTATGCACATGTTATATTCAACTTTCGGAGAGTTCACCTTCGAACCCTTAGATGCCTCTACACCTTCGCAAATAAGTTCTTGAGCGAAATAACTGGTTCGTGTAAACGCAATAGCCATAGCTTTTTGCAAAACAAGTAAAATATCCAGAAACCTCTGTCTTCATTCATAATTGAAGAGATTTGATTCGTTAATAGAGGCTTGTGTGTTCATATTGAACATAATTCTTCTTGATATCCTAATATCCTGCTGTAAACTACTTGAATTCATTGTTCAGCTGACATCCTGAACAACACTAGTTACAATATAGTGAGAAATTGAAACTTTAAACTAGCCTAGAGGATTAGCAATGCATCAACGTGGAGAGGTTTGCAGTTCCCTAGGCTGGAAATCGCTTACCTCGTCCATTATAAAAATGACTTTTAAATATCATCGTTAATACTGTCACTCTCCTTAACTGTTCTAGTATATGGCCTCTAGTTTAAATCTAACTTAAAATAGAAGAAAAATATTCCTAACTCATTTGACTAGTATCAAACTCAGTAGCGAATAATAAATGTGCATGTGTGGTAGATGTTTTAGAATAAGTCTGTTTTCATCAACTAGGAAAAAATATATAACACTTTCTTCCTCAATATCTGATGAATAAATTGTTTTTTTTATTTCTAGCACAAAATTAGTTCCACGTTTCTAAAAATAATAGGGTAATACATATGCGAATAAAATAAAATTCTTATTCTAAGAATAAACAAAAACGATTGAAAATAATTTTTCTTTATTTTTTTTTTATTATAAATTCTGCTCATTTCTTCTTTCCTTTGCCCTTACCTTTCTTTTTCCCTTTTTTACCCTTTTTCCCTTTCTTCTTTCCTTTGCCTTTCTTGTCTCCTGCCTTCTTTGGAGGGGCTGGCGGTTTCAAATCAGGTGGTGGGGGTTTGATCCCAATCAGTAAATGGTCGCAAGAGAGGAACTTGTGCCTTTTATCCATCAACAAACCGAACAGGTGGATGTTTGTGCATTCGTGTTCTCCTTCAAGTCTGAAATTTTGTCCCCATTTCAAAAACGTCGGTAAAGTATGGAGTGCGAATGGCGTGCCTTTGAATCTGAAATTAACAAACATTTATAAAACTTAGTAACTGACCAATATTTAAAAGAGAGTTTTAAGTATTTTTTATTTATTTTTGACATTAAGATATGATGAATAAGGAAAGACTAGCCAAAAACCTATTTCTGGATAAACCAGAAGGATTAAGGCCTCGCGAAAGATCTAGAGCAAGGTGGAGGGATAGTGTCCAAGAGGATGTAAACAGAACGTGGCATCTCCATGACACAACGTGGCGGTCGAGAACCCTGCCTTATAGGTAATTGTCGTTGGCCAAGGACTACTTCATGAGATAATGAAGCAATGTAAAGTATTTTTTAACTTTATCTAAAGAATTCGAAGAGATCAGAAGTTAGAGACAGGCATAATCACAATCCTGATCATCAACCCAATTTTACTAAGAATAAAACATCAAGAAGATATTAGAGAATACAGGGAGTGGAGTGGTCTAGTGGATAGAGTACTAGTCTACTATATTCCGGGTCCCGGGTTCGAACCCTGATTATGGCAGAATTATCTATTCTGTGGCACATCCAGCTTACATAAACATTTGGTATCCAAATTAAGGTAGAGGTGTCTTTTATTTATCTATTTTATATATATATTTTTTTTTAAAGATCTAGCTCAGATCTGAATGGACCTATTTTTAGTGAAGTTCCGAAACAAACTCTTCTAAATGATTTTAAAATTCAAACAAAATCACGTACCGAATTAAAAAAAAAAAAAAAACTTTCTTTAACCAGTATACTGTTTTGTTAAGCTCTGTTTTTTAAATAAAATAAGGCACTTTCCTGATGAATGATCTCATTGTTCAAGTACTACATTAAGGTGTCGAGAAATACAAATATGCGCATATAATTTTTTTCTAGAGGCATTTATTAATGTGTTAACTTATAAGCTTCTAAAACTAGTTGCTGTTGACAGCGGATGACATAAAAACTCTAAAGATGCAGATGCCAAAAGTAGAACTGTTGTTGGCTCCAGACATTAGATAAGACATCGGTTATTTGAGAACATACTTTAAACTGGAAACAGTAATAAGGCAAATGCTCTGAGATACTAAAATTTGAATATTCCAAAATCTTTTTTTTTTTTTTTTTTTTTAATCTTTTTTATTATAATCTACACTGTCACTTTTTCGCGACAATAAGCAGATGCCTGTATATATATATATATATATATATAGAATATTTATATATATATATATATATATATATATATAATATATATACAAAACACACATATATATATATATTATATATATATATATATATATATATATATATATATTGTAAGAGCTGGCATCTCAGGCATGAGGGAGGTCAGTACCCAGCGGCACCTTCCGCCTAACGTGAAAATCAAAAATTTTAAACAAGGAGATCCCTTAACCACCTCCTTTTCATCCGTCTTCTGGTAAGTTCCATCATGTCCGTTGTCGCCATGTTTTCAATGAGTGTGTTGTAATGTCCGTGAAGTTTGTCATGGAATCTCTTGTATGAAGTATGAATACAGTCTTGAACAGTAGGTATATGTAGGTCTGTATGTAAAGTTTTGTTACTCACGTACCAGAGTTAGCGTGTTATTAGTCTCCACGTTTCCGATTGAAAAGTCTATATTTTTTTAATGTGAGTCTTTTTAGCGGTTTCGAAAATTTGAGATGCATAGGACGATAATGGTTTTAAATGATAGGTATAAGTATTCAGTCGTTGTCTAATTTTCAGTGTGGATCGTTTTTGAAGAATAGAGTACAACAGTTTCAATCTCCTGGTTAGGCATAAACGTTTCTGTTTCACGTGTGGGCCCCAGGTCATTTTTCAGTCAAAGGTCGAGTCCTAACTAATTAACTGTGTTAGTCTGTGGACTTACTCAGTAGTTGTTTTTGTATGCATATAAATAGCTAGCTTTGTAAAATGTTCAGTGGTAACATGATATGAAAATAATTCTAAGAAAATCGGTTTGTTAATCACCTAAAGAACTGATATTTTCCGAATTGAAAACGAATTTTTCTAAATAATAATATAAGGTAATGAAGATTCATGAAAAATGCGTATATTTTATTTTCTATTGTGTTTTTACTTTTAGAATTTATAATGAAGCAGGTTAGGTTGGTTGCTGAAAGTTGTAGCAGATTTTGTTTTTCGTTGATTAAAATTTCATATTTTAAACAATATAATTTGAAATAAATAATTTCATATAATTTCATAATTTCATATATAATTTCAAATATAATTTCATATATAATTTCAAATAATTTAAAACTAAACAAAAAGTTCAAAACTTTAAAACAAGAATATTAATGCTATCTCATCTTGAACAATAAAATATAAGTAATTATATACTTACGTTTCAACATTATGCACGTCTACCGTAATGTAGTTTATGTTCCTTGAACACGGTCCCATCTGCATCATAGCCAGGCTTCGGGATATAAAATAGTCTACAGGATCTTCTGTAACAGTAATATCGAAATATATATTATATGTGATATTTATTCGGTTTGATCCGGAATATATGGGTGACAAGATTCCGGTTTTAGGGTATGCCGATGATTTGGTACTGCTAGGTGAAGACACGGAAACCATAAAACTTAATACAAGTGTTATAACAAAAACCGATAAAGAAATAGGACTCGAATTAAATACCGATAAAACGAAATATATGATTAGTAGCAGAAACGGTGACGATCTTGGTGATATTGATATATCAGGGCATAATTTTAAACACGTACACAAATTCAAGTACTTAGGTTCAATGATAACAATCAATAACATCAATGAAGTCCCGGTTAAAGGTAAGAAATGCGTGTTATTATTCAGTTGCTAAGTTACTTAGCTCGCGGCTTCTATCTAAACACTTAAAGGTTAGAATTTATAAAACTATTATTCTTCCGACGGTTCTTTACGGATGTGAAACGTGTTTGCTTACTTTGAAGGATGAACAACGGCTTAAGGAATATAATTGAGTTGAGAGCATCGCGGAAACTCAAAGGGGCGCGTAAAGTGGTTGTGCTCGGTGAGAAACGGATTCCAAGCGAGTTTGTACTCGCTGAACCGACTGATAGGCGTCCGAAAGGCAGGTCGAAGCGTCGATGGGAGGATTGCGTTAAGGTTGATCTCGGAACGGTGAACATTGGACGAGTCTGTGTAGGCAGACTTTGATGGTATCGGCATCGAACCTTCGGGTTCGGTAAGACTATTATTATTGATCCGGAATAAGAAAAAGCTTATGAGCTCCATCAAGCTTAAGAAAGATGTTATATAACTAAACTAGTAGAACCGCCCATGTTTATAACGTCTATCCACTTACAATTCGGTACGTAATATTGTTTCTAAAATCTTGCATACTAAATGGAAGAATATAACATGCGATCCTGTTCGATGGTGGCAACATTTAACTATTATAACCTTCCTCTTTATCAATGACATATGTTCAAAAGTTTATGAGCTTACATCAATTTATATTTATTTGTACGATTTATTTTATTGCATATTAACTTTTCTAAAATCTTGCGCTTTCCAGCGGTATATTATACATTAATTTTTTGCCAACTTAGTTATATAAAATTTATATTTCCCATTTAAAAAAAATAACCTAAATTGCAATTTATTTTACATATGTTACAGCGGTCAGCAACCATAGATAATCTACACAGGCCAAAATTAAACCGTACAAAGGGGATTAGCCTTAATTTTCATTAGCGTCATTGCAATATTAGCATTGGCAAGTCCAGGTGTAGCTTTCTATTTAGTTGGCGCTACTCCCCAGGCGTGGGTCTTTGCCTCCTTAAGGAGCTGCCACCATCCAGCTCGACCTATTTCTGGTGCACTCCAGTACCCGTAGTCTCAATCTGTGTCTGCTTCCACTTCTGGCGCGACGAATCTCATCTTTCACATGGCCGACCCAACATAAACTTCCAAGTTTTGTGTATTCGACGAAATTTACAGGTCGTATAACTCTCGATTCCAAACTTTTCTTCCTTTCTTAGGGCCATATATTCGTACCAAAAATTTCCTTTCAAATTTAATATATTTCAAATTCTCATCATACTTTGCCATCGTCCATATTTGTGAGGCTTAAGTTAACACTGGTTTTATATAATCCTACCTCAGTTTTCCTTGTGAGAAGACGTTTCATGATTTGCCTCATCAAGGCAACATAGTAACGGTTGGCTGCTATCTTTATCTATTTCATTGGAAATGAAATGAAAATAAATGATATTCTCTATGTGTGTGGTAAGGCTAGCACGAAAACAAAAAGGAATCCGAAACTTAAAATTTCATACTTAATAGAGCTTTACCTCGAGATTTTACTGTAACTTTTTCATCAAAATCGGCCAACCAGTCACCGCCTGTGTAGTGGCTAGCATACCAGCCGTATATGGCCAAGTTCGTGGATTCAATCCCGACAGATGGCTCTGGGATGTTTTAAAAGGAGGAAAAAATTCTTGATTATGCTGACCTTCAGAGTCGACGTAAAGCGGTAGTCCCGAGTCTGTGCGATGCCAGTTACTCGTCAAAGATACCTATCCTAGTTATAAGTAAAATGTAGGACTCCCAATGTAGCGTTAAATTATTAAACAAACAAACAAAAATAATATTTCCTAAAAATAAAAGGAAAAACACAGTTGATGCTCTCTGGATTGATTGTTTATTTATTTAACGTCACTTTATGCTACTATGGCTAATCGGACGAGGCTACAGTGAGAGTCCTAAATTTTGCCTATCCAGATTTTATTAGGATAGGGATCTTTAACGAGTACCTGACATCGCACAGGCTCGGGACCACCTTTTAATGTCCCCTCCGAAGGACGGCATAACTAAGGATTTTTTACTCCCATTAAAAAATCCTAGGACCACCTGCGGGTTTGAACCCATGACCTTTGGTATAGGAGGTTGTTATGCTAACCACCCAGTTACAAGTGATCCCCTCTGGATTGATTTACTTTAGAAGAAAAAAAGAGTGAAAAACTTTAATTTCCTGAAAATATAAGCTATATGAAATATATATGCGCGATACATACCTGTAGTAAATATCTCTTCCTTCGGAGGAGGCTTTTTCGGAGGTTTTTGTTCTTTCTTTCCTTTCTTACCCTTTTTACCTTTCTTTTCTTTCTTCCCCTTTTTTCCCTTCTTCCCTTTTTTTCCTTTTCCGTCTCTCGCATCAATACCATAATTTACAAACAGGCAATTGCTTTCGTCGGAGCAGTCACTTTCATCGGTGCTTTCGCTTTCATCGTTGCTTACGCTTTCGTCAGAACTTTCACTTTCATCGGAGCTATCGAACTCGTCAGAACTGTCTATTTCGTCGGAACTATCACTTTCGTCAGAACACTGTCACCTTTCGTCAGAACTATCGCTTTCATCAGAGCTGTCGCATTCGTCAGAAATGTCACTTTCATCAACGCCATCTATTTCCTCCCCGCCATCCTTCTTTGCTTTACCCTTTCCTTTCTTCCCTTTTTTACCTTTGCCTTTTTTGCCTTTGTCTTTCTTGTCTTTACCTTTTTTACCTTTTCCTTTCTTTTTCTCTTTTTTCTCCTCTGTCAAAAGTAAAATACATATTAATATAACGATGTTGACTTAATGTTTTTTTTTTTTTTTATGGAAAAAATTAGGTAAGAATTATACACTTACTTTTTGGTGGAGGCTCAGGTTCTGGCGGTTTTGGGGGTTGAGGTACTCTAAATAAAACGTAAGTGTTCATCTTTAATTCTATTTCTATGATTCCCTGCAAGAAGCTCATTTCATTGTCAAATGCATATTTATATATTAAAGCTTCGCCGTTGATCGGAGCTTTTACTACTGGCGCCTTCTTAATTTTTCCTCCTCCTTTCTTTTTACCTTTTTTTCCTTTCTTTCCTTTTTTACCCTTCTTGTTCTTTTTTCCTTTCTTTGGCGCCATATTTTCAAATACAACTTAGCGAACTAGTATATAATCCATTAAAGTGAGCTGCTTGTCATTTTCAAGGTATAATTTAAGGGCTAACACCGAAACGAGCAGAAGTTACATTTTTTTTCTAAATTTTTACTTACATAGAAGCCATTTATTCATACCATATGACATTTTTACGCTAGATATAAATATGCAGTCAAATTTATCGATTTTGAACTTCATATTGAACACTGAAAATGGAAAAAAAAGTATAATTTTCTTATTTTTTAATGTGCTTGTCAAGCCAAAATATCTTGCATTAACCAATGTGAAATCATGAAGAACATGTCAAAAGGTCCCTAGCTTTTTATTAACCTAATATTTTTAGTCCGTTCCGTCCTTGCTTAGAGACAAGGCAGGACATGAGCAGTTCGTTTTTTATGTTCCAACATGTCCTAGACAGAACTATAAAAGATGTCCTACACATTTTCTGTCTAAAAAAAAAACAATAATAAAAGCTATAAGGACACAAACCTTTTCATAAACGGGATTTAAAAAATACATAAGACTGTAGTACAATACGTAAAGAATCGTACGATACGTAAATAAAATATATAGTACTATCATGAAATATTTTTTCAGAGATTTAAACTGATCCCATCATCTCATGCGTTTTTAAAATAACTTTAAATAATGAAATAAAATCAGATAGGTGCTAATTGTAAACTCTTTGGTTTAAAACTTCAAGTCGCCAAAGAGATACGAGATGTCATATTTGTAAAAGTTGAAATATCAATTAGTTCATAAGTTAAAGATATACAAGTAGAAAAAATAATTAAATTATTATTATTATAACATTATTTCTTTAATAATGTCAGTGGTAAAAATTAAACTAAAAACTGTTGTTCAATTCAATTCATAGTTTTATAATCTGCATGCTACCTATCGATATTTTTCCATTCGATTTACTTTGTTATTGTCACAAACGTGGTTCAAAGTTTTTTAAATTTACAATGGGGTTGTGATGTTTAAGATTTTTCAGTATAAGTTGTCTTCTTCTTAGTAGCAGATTTCCTGCTATAACCAAGATGTCTGGTGACAAAGTGACTGTGAAAACAGAAGCCGGTGCCACATTTAAAAGACTTCCATCATTTAAACAGCCCAGGGATTTAAAACTTTCTCAATTTACGAATCCTTTGACTGAATCTCGGCCTAAAAAGGTTTTCGTTCCTAACTTAAATGTTCAAAGGAGGAAACAAAATGAGTAAGATCATTGTTTTCATATTGTATGATGAACCATTTATAATCACAACATGTTTTTAGATATAATTATATCAATTTATCTCTGAATACTGCTTCCTAGAAATTCATTTAAAAGTTTTGCCGATGTTTCATCTATGATCAGTTTGATAGCATGCTATGATCAACTTACTTAAAGTATTCTATGATTTATTAACTATTTTATTTCTAAGTACTAAATCACTTAGTTTTTGTCACTAGTAACTTAACATGTCATCAGCAATCAATTTTCATAATTGTATATTTTTCAGTGAATTGTTAATCTATTAGTTGCATATATTTTTCAATTCAATGTCCTTTATAGTTATTTTAATGTTTACATTTCTTAGTAAACTCAAGTATGCAAGTATTGAACATATACGCAATGTAAACGCTGATTCTTTTTATTTTTACTAGATTCATATTTTACTTATATTTTCCACATTTCAGATCAAAATAAAAACTAGAATGATGTTGAAAGTACTGTCTACATTTACATTATATAAGTAGTGATGAAATTAGTTAAAAAAAAAAATTTACATCAAACGAAACTTTTAGCATGCTATATATAGGAAGTAAGGCTGTATTGTGTTATAGATTATAATTCTGAAGGAAACAGAATCAGAAACTTCATTCTGGAATGTGCAATATTAACAGAGTTGATAATTTAAAAAAAAGTCCTTGCCATAATGTTAATGTCACTTGTACTCATCATATAGATCATATGTAATCTGCCTTTATTTTAGTTTTATAGTTTTTCTCTGTCTATTTTGAAATATTTCCCTTTGGATATTGTAAAAACTGTCTTTTTGCCAGTTTTAAAAAATTGTGTTTCAAAAAGGATTATGGTCTCCAGATCAAAGCATTCACAGGAAGTAGGATAATGACATAGGTATATAAGGGATAATAATCAAAGGTGAGTCTCTTTTCCGTTATATATGTTAAACTTGATAAGAGTCTCATTTTTTTTTTTTTTTTTTTTTTTTTGATAATTTTCAAACCACTTTCTTCACCATTTGGGTAATGTGTTGTGAGAAAAAAAGTTGTTAAGCACATAAGTAATTATATTCCTAGTTTTTATTTTTGATTAGACATCTGCAAAATTACCCAGGTTAGAGAGATTTTCCCAGCTCATGTCTTCAGCAATAAAACTTGTTAGTTTGTTTATTTATTTAACTTCTCTTTATGCTGTTGTGGCTAATCGAAAAATGCTTGTCCTAAAATTTGCATCTCTGGGTTTAATTAGGATAGGGATCCTTAACGAGTACCTGACATCGCACAGACTCGGGACCACCTTTTAACATCCGCTTTGAAGGACAGCATAACTAAGGATTTTTTAATCCCATTAAAATCCTTGGCCAAGGAATGAATGGCCACCTGCTGGTTTGAACCCGGGACCTTGGGCATAGGAATGTGTTATGCTAACCACCATGCTGCAGGTAACCCCGCAGCAATGAAACTCACAAAATGACTGCTAAACTATAAGTATTAGCTCAAAAAATGTTTAGCTAATCATGTACATAAACACTTTCTTATTCAAATCAATGTTTAGTTTGCTGATGTGTTTATTATTTTCATTACTTTTATATTACTTTAATATTTAACAGGTCGAATGATTCATCTGCTGAAAGCAGTAATGAGAAAAGGGAGAGGAACAAGAGGGAAGAGCGCCAGCGTCAGAAGAAAAATTTTGTGCAAGGGCAGGGTATATTTTCCGAAGGTCTCGCCCCACAGATGAAAAAGTTTTCAGGAGGGCGATTCAGTCAAGATTCATCTTCCGGTGGAGGCGGAGGTGGTGGTGGTGGTTATATCCCCAAGCCGAAACTAAAGCTCAATGTAATTAAATCCTATCACTGTATATATACAATAATATTTATAATATTATTAAATTCCTTATTTATTCTGCAACAAGTCCATTTAGGTTAGTATTAAAAAATATATTCAGTGTCTTAGAGTATACAAATAAAAGAAACAAAACATAATAGAACAAAAAACCTAAAATCTGATGAGTACAACACACAACTTTCACTTACCTCTCTTGTTAAAATTCATTTATGAATTTACAAATACAGTTAGAGATGAAGTAAGTTTAAAGAATTAATTAAATTGATTTTCGACACAAACATGTATATTATTGAATAATCTATTATATTATTATCTAAAACAATCACACTCCATTAACTTTTACCAGGTGTATAAGATAATATTCTTTTCAATCGTTAGCTATCCAACAGTACATAATACATTTATATTACTATTCTTAGGTTTGGAAACAAAAATTTATAAAAAAAGATATGTTTTTCTCTGCATGATGGTTATCACATTCCCTTTACTTGCATATTTACTGATTTTTTTATCAATGTCAACAAGACAATATTGGTGATTTTCTGAATCTACAAAATTAATGGTACTTCAGAGTAAGAAAATTTAAAAAATTGCATTAAAACCCTGGCAGACTATTTCAATCAGAATGAAACTTATATGATATTAAAGCTCATTAAATTTTATATTGATTTAGTGAGTTTAATCAAAATGGTTATAGCAGTTTTTGAGAAAATCGTAAAAAGATGCAAAATGCATGGTATAAAGTGGCTCTTCTGTTTTGCCAGTTTTGATGAAAAAGTTGCTGTAACATCTCAGTCGTGTATGCTGCTAAAATATGAAATTGTTTTATTATACAAGTTATCATTTTTGAGCTAGACTAACCACACACATACACAGACCTTTTTATGGGAATTATTAATTTGGCTCAGGGCATCCTAAAATGTGTATTTCCCATGAAAACTCGAATTCAAATGTTTTTACAATCACAATACTTCCCCTCTAGATATTTCATATATCAGTAAATGAAAGTAAAAATAAACAATAATAATAAATTAAAAGGCAGCTTATAATAATTAATAACAAAACTAGACAAAAAAATATAGATGTCCTGATTCTTGGTTTCTATGAACTCTTTCTAAACAGTGAGACGAATTTCTATTACCTATTAATAATGAACAGATGCTGTAAAATAAACATATTGTTTTGTTTTTTTGTTAAGTATAACTTCTCTTTATGATGGACTTCTAATATACTCATAATCGGTCAACTAATACCTTTTTAAACATAATTGACACCACATTCATATAGTATCCATGTAAAGCAAGGGCTGGTCACTAGTTTATGTTTTAAAATGATGTCTTTAAGTCAACCACCCTAATATAGACAGTTAGACTTAAGTTATTTCGGACCGCTTCTTGCATCGGGAAGAGAGTTTCTATATTAAAAAGTGTCCTTTTTAGTGTGGTAATCCTAGTTACCAGTGATTTATTTCGATTCGTATCCTTTTAAAAGGAGAATCGAGTCAAAAATGGAGGTTCTCTTCCATTTTGAACCGTATCCTGGTTACAATAAATGTCAATTGTTAAGAATCCTTTCAGCGAGAATGGCGACTTTAACTAAGAATGAAAAAAACAAAAATTAAAATAGTCCTTAAAATATGAAAATCGGGCATATCCTTTGAAATAGAATTTTAACAGAATTTTTGTCTGTTTTTTAATTTATTTAACGTCACTTTATGCTACTTTGGCTAATCAGACGATGCTACAGTGGGAGTCCTAAATTTTGCATATCTAGGTTTAATTAGTGTAGGGATCTTTACGAGTTCCTGACATCACACAGAATCGAGACCACCTTTTTACGTCCCCTCTGAAGAACGGCATAACTAAGGATTTTTTATTCCTATTAAAGAATCCTAGGGCCACCTATGGTTTTGAACCCATGTTTACAATTAGCAATCCAGTCTTAACAGAATTTTTTTCTTTAGGAACCGATTCAAGTCGATCAGAACGAGGAAGAGCTCATCATAAAGGAGTTGATGAGGGATGATTTCATCGATGATCCAAGCACTCAACCTGATTTCGATGATTCTCCTGTTAATCTTCCTCTAAGGAAGAGTAAGTATATTTAAAATTTATCACTTTAAAAAAAATACATGTATTAGTTGTTAATTATTTGAATTCACTATTCAAATATCAACAATGTCAGATGTTTAAACAGTACACGTTGTTTTCTTATTAGTCAAGAAACACTACATTGTAAATGATTTCAAGGATTCTTTAAGTTTGTTGGAGTCCAGTAAGTTGTAGGTTTGTAGGTTTTTTATATTCATACGGTCCAATTACTTATACAGCCAATTGTAGTAAAACTTGGAAAAATAATCTAACTTCACAGTTGCTTTGTTTATCTATATTTATGATAAGAAGTCACCATTTATTAGCTTTTCTGGTCATCGCAGTATCTCAAAATTTACAATGACTGCCTACAAAGCTAAAATTTTTAATGGAGTTTCCCCTTACGGTCTGGATGTGTAATGGGTTTGTGAAAATCATTCTCTAAGTGGTTGAACATTTTTTTTTTTTTTCTAAAATATTTAAAATAATTGCTTTTCAACTAACTCAAAAACTATAATCTCTTAGAAAATTACTAGTAATCATTTGAAAGATAATCAAATTTCTAACCACATGAAAGCAAAATCATCTTAATTTGAGCATTAATAGCAAAGATATTAAATATATACCATATATATTGATGCGTGTTGGACATTGAATCCATGTTTCATGTGCAGGTTACCATGGAAACACACTCCATTGAGACGTTTATTCACTTTATATATTCGATTTCTCAATTCTTATTGGACTTTTAGGATGATTTTAATCTATTAAAAAAAAGGTTCGCTAATTGAACATCAAAGAACTTATATCTGAAACCTAAAAACACATTTTGTTTTTCTAAGATTGAAAGCTTCACCCTTTGATAGGATTGTTTCAAATTCATGTTGTGATGATATTCAACGATTAAAACTAAAGAAAAAATATTGAATAATTACGTCAATGCCTATTTCTACTGGCAGCTTAAATAAAAAACTTAATCCATTGGGCATATAAATTTTTGATGAGTAACTGATCATCTGATGAAAATGTAATATGTATTATATTAACTCTGACTATAAAAGTATATAAATGAACAAAAAATTAAATATTTATGAGCAAAGCCTAGTGAATTATAGCTAGTTTTTTAGTAAAACATATGTGATCCTCTTGTTAACAGGGAAGCTTATTGTAGTTGGTTTTATATAAATATTTATTTTCAAGAGAAAAAAAAAGTGTAGCTCAGCTTTTCAGTACTCTCCCTCCATTTCAAGGCTTGTTTCTTAAACAAAAACTCTACTGAATAATTAATAGATATAAGTGTTTAAATTAAAATTAAAACCGTTGACTTAAAAGTTTAAGTATTTAATCTTTCATTAATTTCAAGTAGTATTTTTAATTTTACAATTTTTAAGAACTGTCTAAAATAAACCATTAATTTCATATATTTTTATTTGAATGGTAAGGTTGGCAATACTTTTACGTTATAACATCGATACCTCATACGCTGATGAGTGAGTTTTATTAACATTATTTTTGTGTCGAAGCAGAGATTAGATATCTTTCTAAGTGAGTACAAGTTTAAAAAAATATTGATTAAGTTTTAGTACGGAAGTTTATTAATTGCTTTCAACACTCGAGATTTGGCTTTTTACAAAAACGTTATTGCGTTGAGTAGCTTTGACTATGAAATAATAAATTTCTTATTGCTAATTTCATGTTTTGCACCTATTTCGTTTATAAATTATTAATATTCGGTCGTGAACATAGAAATTGGATCACCTATGCTTTAATTTTTTATGGTAATGAATATGATCCAATCTAATATTTTAGTTTTTGTCTACTTATTTATATCATAGGCTTAGTGAAATAAAGAATTTTTTTCAAAAAATCTGGTGCGGGCAACACTTTGGTTGTTGAAATTAATTTAAAACTAATAATTAAAGTTCAAAAAGATCTAAAGAATGATATTTAGTTTCAAAGGAAACATATGTTTTAGATTGAATAATTTAACAACATAAAATTATTACCTACAAAAATCAGTTAATTTTATCAGCTTTTCATCACTCTTTCTTACATTTTACAACTTTGTGTATAAGATGATATTTTTTCTAAAAATCTTTAGCTTTCCAACGAGATATTTTTTTTTTTTTTTTTTTTTTAGAAAAAAAAATTTATTCTGGGACTAGGTCCCTAAGAATAACAGTATGTACAATTTGGATATATACTATGTCTGGCAACATACAAAATAAAAACATGATTAATTATTATTTACAATGATTATAATAAAATTACAATTATTTACAATGAGGAAAAATACTATGCATTAGAAATAAAAAAAAATAATAAAAAAAGAAACTAAAAAACAAAATATATATATCTTCTAAACTTTATCTTCTGAGAAAATAAAATTCTAGTTAAACATAAGCAAATTAAAATTTGAGTGGTAGACAGTAATCTTCATTCATTCAATGTAGATTTCTAGATAGAATTGACATATCACGTTTGCTGATCGTCTATTTGGGATGACAGAAGGTATAGGAAAAGTTGGGATTTGAATGAGGATAAAGAGGCAGCATGGTGGATATGGACTGGTAGTGAATTCCAGAGTGTGGTAGAGCGAACAATGAAGGAACGATCAAAAGTTTTGGTTCTGTGGGTTGGAAGGTAGAGGTCAGAATGTCGCGATCTAGTTTCAAGACAGTGGATTGAGGATTTAAATTGAAGGAGACTGTGGATGTAGGAAGGATGCTGGGAGTTAATAGTTTGGTAGAGGTATGATCCCAGGAAATATTGTCTGCGGGTTGAGGGGAGGAGCCACTTTAATTCACCGTATAAGTGGGTAACATGGGACCTCCCTGAAGTGCCGAAGACAAATCTTAAGGAAATGTTCATAATGCGCTTTAGTCTGTCCTCAAGCACAGCAGGTAGGCCGTCATACACCGCACAACAATAGTCAAAGTGGGGGAAAATGAGTGAGGATACGAGGAGCTTACGAGTGGATAGGGGAAGGAGATGACGGGAGCGATGGAAAAATAATTATTCATATATATTGCGGTTCTTATCTTGAAAAAACAAAAATATACATTAAAAAATACTTTTGCTCTTTTCTCTTTCATTTGATTATCAAATTTATCCAACTTATATATTTAGCAGTTTTTTGTCATTGCTAACATGTGAATTTTTTCTAATGTACAAAATTTAAGATATTTTAGAGAAAACAAAATTTGAACTATCAGCATTTGAGCCATGTCAGACTATTTCAATCAGAATGAAACTTACATCAATTCAAAGCCTATTCAATTTTACATCGATATAGCGAGTTTAAGCAAAATCGGTTGAGCTGTCTTTGAGAAAATCATAAAAGTACATAATGCATGGTATAAAGTGACTCTTCTGGTTAGCTCATTTTGATGGAAAAGTTGCTGTAAAATTTCAGCCCTAGACCCTTTTAAAATATGAAATTTCAGTATTGTACGACTATTTTTTGTTTTGGAGCTAGACTTACCACAAACACACACAGACCTTTTTGTGGTACTTGGTTATTTAGACTCAGGGGACGTGAGTAAAACGTGTATTTCCATTGAAAACTGGAATTCAAAAATTTTCATGATCACAATACTTTATATATTTCATATATAGGTAAGTGAAAGTAATAAAAATAACGTTTCTTAGTTCTTGGTTAGTATTTTTAACTACTACCAGAATAAAGCATTTAATTATGTCGAATTTTAAGCATTTTGCTATCAGAAACAATTAAAATTGTGAGATTATATGAAGTAGAAACATCTTCATGGAAAACAGCGGTGGCACAAATTAACACATTGATTTTTATGTGCTTTTCTTTAATTTTCAATATATAATATTATTGTTTTGAGTAATATGGGGTTATGTTTAATTTTTGGAACATTTTTTATATGATCATGACTGTAATTATTAATTAATTACTCAATTACTTCCTTGTGAATTATCATTCTTAAAATGGGTATAAATTTGTTGTGATGTTACCATTTATATCTTTTTATATGATCAGCAATATTTTTTCTATGCTTAGTTTTTATTAATCAGTAATAAATTATATCAGTAACCACAAGGTTTTTGAACACATGAGGCTTTTATTGATAAAACATGACATTTGGCTTTTTATATAAACGTTTATGCTTTGAGTATATTTGACTACAAAATGATAAGTTTCTTGTTGCAAATTTCATATTGTCCATCTATTTTGTTCATAATTACTCCTTTGTGAATTATCATTCTTTGATATGGGTATAGATTTATTTGTTTTTAAATATGTTTTTGTCTATTTTGTTGCGATATTACGATTTATGTCTCATTATATGATCAGCAGTATGTTTTTGCAAGCTTGTTTTTTATTAATCAGTGATAAATGAACATACTTTGTGTATCGATAACCACAAGGTCCTTAAATACGCAACGCTTCGCATTTCTACCTGTTTTTTTTTTTTATTTATTTTATTATTATTTTTTTTTTGTGCTTTATTTTTTGTTAAAAACCGTTTTTGAAAACCCTCATTAAACAAGTAACACCTCTTTTGATGCAGTGGAAAATTTAAAAGTGAAGGATAACAAAGAAGAAATCCCGAAGATAAAGGAAGATGAAAAAACGGTTCAAGTGAATGGTGTTCGAAGTAAGTATCTATTCAGGAAACATCATAATATTATCTAATAAGGTTATTAATATTTTATAATTATTTTTATAATTTAGATTTTATTTATTTCTGACATTTTAATAGGAAATTAAAATTTAAGATTTATGCTGATTCCACTCTCCGAATTGAAACAACTTCTACTTTCTGCTAAAAAAAAATTTTAGAATATCATTTTAAAGGCCTCTGCTACATGGCTAGAGTAAGGGCAAGTGAAGTAAGTTACGCACTACTAAAAGGACTATTTCGAAAGATATACCCATTTTTTTTTTTTTTTTTTTTTAATATATTTATTGGTATTTACAACTGTATAATAAAATACATTTAGTAAATGTGATACTAGATAAGTTGACATGATTCATATGTAGGGATACTACCCATTGGCAGCTCCCCAAAGACTATGTTAAACAAGAAGGTCTTGGGGCCATCTTCTTTTCAGACGTCTCGGAGGATTATCAGGGATTGTAGAGGAAGCAAGGATTGAAACTAGTGGGTTAGAGTGGGAATGGAGTTTGTCATGAAAGGAGTGGTACCTGGTTCGGGCCAAGTCAGCAACAAAGGGAATACTAAGGTCTTTATGGATGAGTTTATTTGTGACAAAATAAGGAGCATTGAGGATTTTTCGAAGGATTTTGGATTGTAAGGATTGGAGACGAGATGAATTTGATGGTTTAGTAGAGCCCCAAATCTCTACTCCGTAAGTCCATATTGGTCTTATGATAGTCATGTAGATGAGTCTTTTGTACTTAAGTGGAAGGTTTGAGCGTTTGTCCAGTAAGTGTTGAAGTAGTCGAAAACATCGAGCAGTTTCTTGTCTTTTCAGTCTTGTATGAGGGTTCCAAGTGAGACGTTTTCCAGGTGCTGCAGTCCTAGGTATCGGATCTGTTCAACTGGGACAAGAGGAGTGTTATTGAAGGATACTGTTGGGCAGGTTGTCATTGGTTTACGACGGAGGGTAAAGGTTATTTGGTGGGATTTATTGGAATTTATTTTTATTCTCCAATTCTGACACCATACTTCAAGGTCTCTGATATGGGATTGAAGAGTTTGGGAGGCAATAATTGGATCGTTGTTGACTGATAACACACAAGTGTCATCAGCATAGGTAGAAAGGAAAGTGCTAGGATGGGATGGGATATCAGCTGTATAAACTGTGTAAAGGATGGGTCCTAAAATACTGCCTTGAGGAACACCTGCATACTGATTAAAAAGGGATGAATAGAAATTATTATGATTTACTTTGAAGGACCTGTCTGTGAGATAGGACTGGATAATAAGGAAGTATGTAGGTGGAAGGAATTTACGGAGTTTGTAAAGCAATCCCGGGTGCCATACCCAATTTTAATATTTTAAGGACTGTTTTATTTTATTTTAAGTTTAAGTTACCATTATTGTTGAAAATATTCTTAACAATAAACATACCTGGTAATTAGAATCAAAATGTAAGATAACGATCATTTTTTACTTGATTTCCTTTAAAAAGATACAAATTAAAATATTTCAGTGGTAACTAAAAGGACACGTTTAATATTAATTAAAAGGGCACGTTTTAATATTACAACTCTCTTCTCGATACAAGAATTGTTAGGAAATATGATAAGGCTAACTGTCTATATCAGGCAGAGAGGATGGGTTACACACGAAAAGGACAATTTTTACCATTTCAAAGGATATGAATATTAAGGTCCTGACAATAATATTTTAAAGAATGTTTTAATTATTTATTTTTTTATTTAAGTTCAAGTTGCCATTCTTGTTTGAAAGGATTCTTAACAAAAAATAGTGAAGTGCGTGCATGATAGTAGTGGGAGAGGGGGGGAGGAATAATTGTTTTTCATAAAGTTGTATAATAATATCATATCAAATAAGTAACCCCATGACAATATAAACATAGGATATAATCGCATTACTATTTAAAATAAATGTATCTTACAGTAATATATGTTTAGTTCATTTATGGGCATACTGTCTTATACTATTTTTTGTATAATTTCCAATATTTCTAATAAGATCATTTTTTTAATTATACATTTGGAAAAGAATTGCTTTATAAGCCTTGTGATGTATTCTATAATTAAGGGTACTCCCAATTCTGAATGCTTGGTTTTTAATATTTGTATTGATAATTTCCACATCTCATCGTTTACATTGTTATATACCCATTATGAAAATCTGTTTTTTAAATACAGAAACATCTTCTTAAGATATTAAGCATTATTTATAATAAAATTAAAAATTAAGTTATATAGAAAACACGGTTAATGTACATTTATCATAATATGATGAAAATTCACTATCACCGACTAATCACACATTTTCAGCTTTTACTTGCTTCTTCTCTCATCATGTAGCACGGCCTTTAAGTGAGTTGATAATGATGCAAGAATAGTTTACTCTATAAGATGAGTTGGGGTCATTCAAAAGACTACTCAGAAATAATTAAATTTATTTTATTGTGTTCCAATATTTAGCCCAGAGTTTTTTAGGGCCATATCAGGTTTGATTATTGTAGCATACTATACCATAATTCTTCATCAATTACTCTTATGATGGCCTAACACTCCACCCAAAACATCAGTACACAATTAAATAATTTACTTTTTTATAATAGCATCCTAACCCAACTTCTCCTATGTTAATTTTTCTTTTTCAGCTGTACACAGGGTGTTTCAGGTTAAGTGACCACACTTCAGGATTGAATTTAGGACCTCAAAACAAGAAAAAAAAGTCCTGTGGAGATGCACCCGGAAAAGCTTAGTTGAGGAGCTAGAGTCGAAAATTCTATGTTAAGAGTTAAAATGTTTTTCAGGCATTATCAGCAGTAGCTTCACAGAAATAAATTTTTCGGCAAACTCTCTGGAATATAGATAGTAGTCCATTAAATTCTTCAAGATTGCTTTTAAGTGATTGTACCTTGAGTTCTTAGACCTGGATATAACACAGTTGAAGTCCTAAATATTATGTTTTTTTTCCTATGACCAAACATTAAAAGTAATCAATCATGGGGAATGGGTTTATGAAGGTTGAGAATGTCAAGAAACACTAATATGCACTGAGAAGATGTTAGTAAATAAGAATTTATGTAGGGTTTAAATACGGACCAAGGATCACAAAATAAATAAATAAAAACCTGTACCACTACAACCCATGAAGAGTTTTGGGCTCAATACATGTAGAGATTCGTACTGTTTCTATCCAACGGGCGTGCAATGAGATGATTTGGCCGAGATCACGCTCAGCCGCCAGGTTTTTTTTTCCCATTTTTGGGTACTCACTTGATTGAGGCTGGGTGTGCCCCAGGAGGGTCTCCATACCCCAGGATGGACCCCTGGCTGAAATAACACAATAAATAATATTCCGTCACAGCCAGGATTCGAACCCAGGATACTACTAGCGCTCTACCCACTAGACCACACCACTCCCTAATATATATATATATTGGGTTGTGTCACATGAAATGTTCGTTTTCAAGGTAAAGAATTTTTATTAAAAATACGATATGAAAACAAGATAATTTTATTCGAAGTATTACCTTCTTTTTCTACACATTTTTCCCAACGTGACACCAACTTTTTTATCGAGCTTTTTTACTTTCCCAATACACTTTAAATGTCTGAAAACGGTAGATGCACTTGCATTTAGTTGTGCTGAGAGTCCTTTAACTGTTTGGTAGGGGTTTCCTTCTACTGTATGTTTGTGGACATCCGTTGTCTGTTACGGACGGAGTTCTTCCTCGGGGCAAGTTTTCCAATTTGGTATCCCCAGCTGAAAACTTAGCAAACCAACAACGAATGTTCTGTTCATTAACACTCCCTTCCCCAAACGCCTTGCAAATATTTCTAGCGGCCTCAGCTGCTGAATAGCCGAGTTTAAATTTGTACAAAAATATTACTCGAAAATTGCGTGTTTCCATGTTCATACTTGGAGGTATTCTAAAAAGTGGGTAATTGATTGGGAAGCTAATGTTTATAATACAAAGGTAGAGAATTAGTAACTGTTTACTTTAAATATGTATAAACATTCGGAAGAAAACAACAGAGACCTGCAAAATCCTTTATGTATTTCAGAAATTATAAAATCAGACATTTCATGTGAAACAACCCAATAGGTAAGTGAAAGTAAAAATATTCACAGTTTTCATAAAATTTTATACAAGACTATTAATGCATAAGCAGATAAATTCATTAATACAGAATTTTTAAATGTATTAATTAATTAATCGAGGCCAAAATAACTCATACCAACGAATATCCTTGCATCTCTTGAGGGCTGCGTTAATATTCATTCTGTAATTGAATTTTGTTCCTTGTTTTAAGATCTTCATAACACATTTTCAGGAGACTTGGCGAAGATGTGTGCCAGGGCACATGATAGTTCCTCTTATCTTAACTAGAAGCTGATATTGCCTGAATAAAGTGTTTGACTCTAGCTCCTTAATCTTTTTTTTTTTTTCTTGTTTTAAGGTTTTTAATTCATTCCTGAAGCCCACTTAACCCTGAAACACCTTGTATGAAGAAAAAGTCCCACCTATTATTTCTAATTATAAAAAAAAAATTAAGAATTAACAACTTGATGTTTCAGTCAAACAAGAAGAAGTTCCTCAGCCTGAAGTTTATAACGATGAGAAACCTATCGATATTTCTGGCCTTCGCACTTACACGGCTGCTGAAATCATTCACAACCAAGCGCAGGACAATAACTTCATATTCTTTCAAGTAATAATCAATCGATTCTTCTTCATTGATGTTATTCTAAATTTTAATTACTCATTATTCTGTTTATTATTGTGATTTTAATTTATTTTTTTTTAACGTTGACAGATCCCCAACACTATTCCGAGGTTAAAGGTTCCTGAAATGGCCAAGACTAATAAAAAGTCTCAGAAGGAGGAAGATGAAGAGGTAAATTTTAAATTACTGCTTAGTTCGTCTTTTAGAACCTTGATTAAGGCACACCTGGGTTTAAGAAATGTATCATTTATTTTAGAAATGGCTAAGTGTACTTTTTCGAGCTAACAGAGAACAAATAAATACTTTCTTTAATATTCTCTCAGACGTTTCTTTAAAACAATTTAGACGATGATTTTCCAAAAAGTTCTCTATCCATTGTTTGAAGTTTCATAGGAAACACAAGTCAGTTCTAATTTAACAAATTTGAATATTTGATTTAATATTTATCAAAACATTTTGATTTAATATTTATCAAAACATTTTGATTTAATATTTATCAAAACCCAGAATAGTTTTTAGTTAGTTTTTTAGATGAGGAAGATGGTTGGGGGTGTGGTCATCAGAAAGACTGTTGTCTTCCCCAATTGTCATCCCAAAGACTATGGTTGCCTGGTGTATGGGGGTTGTTAAGGGAACAGGGTCCTTAACACTTTTACTACTGCCATCTAGCAGTCACTGGCATAATTACAGTCATCTCAACGCCATCTAGGGGCTGCCAGAGGAAGGGACTCTCTGCCAAAATTGGCATGTATTGGCAAGACCTCGATGCAAGGGAGCATTGGTGAGACTTGTGGTGAAGTACAGTACAAGACATTTTTCATTCCTCATTACGTTAATACTTACTTCATCATGGAGGAGTAAGTCATAGGAGCCCGCCTAACCATGGGCCGAGAAAGAAGAGGACGAAGGGGAAGAGGAACCAACTAGAAAATACAGATATGTACAATAGATTAAGATACTAACCCCTCCATACCATATGTAGCAATAGCACAAATATAACCCATTCAAATATACAGTCCACTAGTCATTGAAAAACCCAGCCCATCAATTATTTATTTATTATTATCAAAAGTACCCTGGAACTCCCCAGGCCTTAGATAATAAACAGAGGTCTTACATATGAACTGGAAACAAAATTGAAACGTCTTATGAATTGTTTTATAAGATATATTTTTGGAGCCCGCAGACGTGACCATATCTCTGGGTATTATACTGAGTTAAAATGGCTTTATCCTTCTGTCCGACTGCAATATTTCCATGGTTCCTACCTATTCCAAACTTAAAAAAAAAGAAAACCTTCCATATAAACTGAACTCCTCACCCTCCGCTCAGACATTCATTCGTTAAACACCAGAACCCAATCAATCAATATTTATACCCATCACATAGAACTGCATCCTTTCACAAATCCTTTCTCGTTCGCCCCTCATTATTTTGGAATTCCTTGCCTATCTCTATCCATAAAACCGTCTCTCTTCTTTCATACAACAACTCCTCCAATATCTCCTTGAATCTCAATCTTCCGTTCTATTGTAATTATAGGTACTCTGTAGTATAAATATGTGTATATATAAGTGCATGCACCATGTGTATATAAGTGGGCTTTGTGGGCCTTCATCAGGACTAAGAGAAACAAGATAGTAACCAATGTAACTATAAACTTAATAATTACTTTAGGTATATAAAAATAATATGGTGACAGTAATATAATATGGAAACAAACATGATTATCAGATGGCAGTTATAAAGTATAGAAGTAAAAAAAATTGTTCACATATTGTTCTTTTGTCATTTTTTCATTTGCTTAGTCTCTCTTTATATATTCTTATTGAAATATTATCATCTTAATTTTGTTTACTTCCATACTGTATAACTATTATCTTATCAATTATTTTTATAACTGTCATCCATTCTTTATTACTATCGTCTTAATTTTCTTTATTTCCATACTTAATAATTGTCATCTTATTATCATTTTACATTTAATTTTATGTTAGTTCCCATATTATATTACTGCCACCATATTATTATTATATACCTAACGCATTAATAAATAATAAATAAATTCTTTATTATTCTGGGACATGTCCCTTTAGAATAAAGTATACAGAATATACAAAACGTGTTTTGGAGTCTTAGAAGATATTAAATACATATAAACAAGTTAATAATTACTTATATATAATAGCAAGTTTAAATGAGAAGAAAACAACAACAAAAAATAATAAAAAAATAAAATAAATAAAAAAGCTTATTTACAATTTTATTGTGCCTGGGTTAAGTGATTAAATATACGGGATTTGAAGGTAGAAAGAGAATTGGAGTGACGAATGGAAGGAGGAATGGAATTCCATAGAATTGTGGATCGAATGAGAAAGGATCTGTCGAAATGCGCATTTCGGTGGGTCTTACTGTATAAATCTGAAGGCCTGGAGCGTGTACAACGAGGATGGATTGAGGATTTGAACTGTAGGAGGTCAAAAATGTATGATGGGCGGCGGGATTGGATAACTGGTAAAGGAATGATGCAAGGAAATACTTGCGACAAATGGAAGGGTAAAGCCACTTAAACTCGCCATAAAATTGGGACACGGAGGTGTATCTAGGGACCCCGAAGATGAATCGAACAAAGCAATTGATTAAGCGTTTAATTTTTACTTCGAGATCCCCAGACACACCACCGTATACCGTACAGCAATAGTCGAAGTGGGGGAATATTAGCGAGGTAACGAGGAGCTTCCGGACTTTATACGGGAATAGGTGACGAAGGGAATTCATTCGCTTTAAGGTAAAAAAGGTGCGGCGGCAAATTTCGGATAAATATGGTTCTTGAAAGAGAGGGTTTGATCTAAGGTAACTCCCGGATTCCTGACGGTCGGGTAAAACTTTATAGGGATATCATTTAGGAAGAGGGTTGGGATATATGGAACAGTTTTCAAGAGGTGATGGGATCCTATTATTACGTCTATAATTACATTTGTTATCTTGTTTCTTTTAGCCCTGATGAAGGCCCACAATGTAGGCCGAAACGTCGGCACATAATTAAAATATCACCAGTTTTAATATGTGTTTCTCTTTAATGACTGCACCCTCAACCATCTTCCTCATCTAATTTCTCAATGGTCAACGAAAACTCCATCATTTATATTTTTAGGAATATTACCAAGCATAGTACTGTTTTGACGAGATTATTTGTATTTTTAGGGGTATTATCAAGCATAGAGCTTAAATAATTTAATGGCTTTTTTTTTTTAACTTATTCTGCGTTGAAATAGGGTGATTTTATGGTGACAGTAATATGCTTGGTAATAATCCTAAAAATATAAATAATCTCGCATGGTAATAATCCTAAAAATATAAATAATCACTTCAAAACAGTACATTTAATAAGGTTTCTTAAAAACGTTGTTCCGCAATCCATAAAAGGAATCATAGTTCTGAGCACAGTTTTTAAGAAACCTTGTTTAAAGTACTGTGTTGATGAAATTATTTATGTTTTTTGGGTTATTACCAAGCATAAAACTTAAATATTTTAATTACTTATATTTTTAAATATTGCGCTTTGAAATAGGGCAATTATGACACCAAAATTATTAGTCTAGCTTCACTAGAACTAGAGATATTAAATGAAAAGTATTTTTCGCTAACAAACTCTGATTTTTTTTACGCGACCCCTGGGGAGCTTTGGCCGCTAATATTTTACAGAGACTAATGGTTTAATGTCTAGTTTTGTCTTTAAAAAATTCATCAAATCGGTGAGAAAAATTTGGGCTTCTCTCCTTGTTAGTGCCTTTTGGAATTAATTGAATTTCTCAAATGAATTTTTTATAGATCTTGGGTGTTTATTTAGATAAATCAGATGACTTGATGCGACAAAACCGTTAGGTTAAAAATGTTTCAAAATATCGATTTCCTAAAAAATGTTCTTCAGTAATTTTTGAGAAATGTACATCTCAATTGTATTAGAGTAAGAATATATATCATAATTTGTTTGCTGTATATATAATAAAAATATGCCTTTATAAACCCAAATTCCTTAAAAATTATTGTTTCTAAAATAATGCAGTTGGTATGCAACCTGCTAACATTGAAAAAAAAAAATGTGTTATTCTTAATATTGATATTTTAAACAAATTAGGTGCAGCCATCACATGATACCAATCTAAAAAAAAAAATTTCAAGGAAGGATTTATGTGAAAGTTGTGTTTTTTGCACGAGATTTTCCAAAATATCATAAATTAGAATATAAAATTTAAAATCTATTGGTTGGCTGTCTACCAATTGAATCATATATTTTAGAAACCTGTCAATGTAAATTCTTCTGGAATTTCTAATTTGTAGCATGTTTAGCGTCTGAAGTTTTTTTTTTATTCTTTTGTTCTTTCCAATGAAATAATACTGTTTTAATTATCATTTTCCAGGGAATGGAAAGATGTTCCCTGCGGAGCTTACCTCCTGGTCAGGTCGGTACCCTTCAAATCTTGAGGTCTGGAAGAGCCCGCCTCCTATTGGGCGATCTCAAGCTCAAAATAGAGTCGGGCACGCAAGTCGCCTTCCAGAAGGTATTTTGACGATGTTATAACAAATTAATTATTAACTTGTAGTCAATATTATCCTGTCAGTATGTTTCTAATGTATAGTTATTTAATGTAATTGAAAATTGTTTTAAATTATAAATTTTTATTAATAACTAGTTGACCCGACAGACAATGTCCTCTCTTGACTATGTCGATTTGGTAAAGGCGTTCACACGTGATGCGATGACAAAAGGAAAAAGGGATTAATTTTTTAATGTATATAGATAACGATATTATTATTACCTTACAAATTTAAGAAAAAAAGAAAAGAAAACCTAACAAATCAAGGTAACTTTTCTCTTTTTTTCTTTCATAAGATCCTTCTCCTGATTGTTATAAACGCCTCAAAAAAAAAAATTAGCAGAATCCGTCATGCTGTTCACACGTGATACGATCTCTAAGGAAAAAGAGGATTCATTTATATATATATATATAACGATATTATTATTACCTTACAAATTTAAGAAAAAAAGAAAAGAAAACCTAACAAATCAAGGTAACTTTTCTCTTTTTTTCTTTCATAAGATCCTTCTCCTGATTGTTATAAACGCCTCAAAAAAAAAAATTAGCAGAATCCGTCATGCTGTTCACACGTGATACGATCTCTAAGGAAAAAGAGGATTCATTTATATATATATATAACGATATTATTATTACCTTACAAATTTAAGAAAAAAAGAAAAGAAAACCTAACAAATCAAGGTAACTTTTCTCTTTTTTTCTTTCATAAGATCCTTCTCCTGATTGTTATAAACGCCTCAAAAAAAAAAATTAGCAGAATCCGTCATGCTGTTCACACGTGATACGATCTCTAAGGAAAAAGAGGATTCATTTATATATATATATATATATATATATATATATATATATATATATATATATATATATATATATATATATATATGTATATAAATAGATAAAAATATGAGAAAGTTTCAAGAATAATTATACTATATTAGAAATTGATATTAAAATAATATTAATTTGGAAGTGGAACACCATATGGGAAAAGTAAAAAGGACATTAAATGTAGAACTATTGGGTTGTGTCACATGAAATGTCCATTTTCAAGGTAAAGGATTTTTATTAAAAATATGATATGAAAACAAGATAATTTTATTCGAAGTATTTACTTTTTTTTTCTTATTTACTTCCTTCTACTGTACGTTTGAGGACATCGTTGTCTATTATGGACAGAGGTCTTCCACGGGGCAAGTTTTCCAAGTCGGTATCCCCAGCTGAAAACTTAGCAAAACAACGGCGAATGGTCCGTTCATTAACACTCCCTTCCCCAAACACCTTGCAAATATTTCTAGCGGTCTCAGCTGCTGAATGGCCGAGTTTAAACTCGTACAAAAATATTACTCGAAAATCGCGTTTCCATGTTCATTTTTGGAGGTATACTAAAAAGTGGGTAATTGATTGGGAAGCTGATATTTATAATACAAAGGTAGAGGATTAATAACTGTTTACTTTAAATATGTAAACATTCGGAAGAAAACAACAGAGACATGCAAAATCTTTTATGTATTTCAGAAACTATATAAACAGACATTTCATGTGAAACAACCCAATAAAAACAATTTTAAGTGGACATAAAGAATTAATATGAAGATGAGACGTTATAGATCTCGAAACATTATTAATGTAAAAATAAGAGAAAGTTCCTAATCTTTTAGTCTGAATTGACATTTATATTATGTATAACTTTTATTACAGAATGTTGGCTAATTGTTATTTTCTTTACAGGAACTTGTTTCTGTTGACTTAAACGCCCCTGATAAGACTGGTAACATCATCCATGTTGGAAACCTGACAACAAGGATTCTGATGACTCCCGACTGGGAAACCCTCATCAAAACCAACAAGACTACTTGATCTTTTAATAGATATGTGTATATGTACATTATTTCTAATCTGTATATTTATTTTGTAAAATAAATATTCTTTATTTAACTGTTCATTTTTGTTTTCATTCTTAGTTTTATATGTCTATTTTTATTTCCCTGAATAGTGAAGCCACCTAGTTCTTACTTGTCCTCCGAAATATGATTTTTATATTGATTGGTTTTTTTAAATTATTATTATTAAGAGGAATGAAGAGTTACCCGGAATGAGGAAACTGATTGAAGTAAAAAATGTACTAATACTTAATTGAGCATATTTATAGAGCACAATTAAAAGCACCTAAAGAAAAAAAAAAAAAAAAAAAACCACATGACTTTCACTAACCTCCATTGTTAAAATCAGTTTAAGAAATTTTACTTCCAGTTACTTATGTATGAAATATATAGTAAGGGAAAGTATTTTGTGAAAATTTGAATTTTTTAAATTGTAACATATCTCACAGATAATCCACTGATTGTTATTTGTATGTATAGGACAGGTGTGAATAAATAAATAAAGTTAAAAAAATATATATATATATATATATATATATATATTATATTTAATTTTCTTCCTCTAACATACCTTTAATTATGTACATTTGAAGAAATTAGGTACAACAATATGCAAGTTGAGCTAATTTGATTTACAACTAATGGAGAAAAGTGCAAACATATTTTCTTATGCAAATTTTGTGTTTTTTAACACAATAATAGTAATATAGATGTATAATATACCGTTGGATAGATAAAGATTTAAAAAAAGATATATTATCTGATACTTGAAATTTTAAAAGTTGATGGAGACTGATGAAAAGGCGATAAAACTAACAGGTTGTTGTAGATAAAAACAATATATTATTTAATACAACCCATGCTTCTATTGAAATTCAGTTTAATTAATACTTTTAACAATTTATTTTTATCTCTAAATGTATTTAAAAATTCTTAAATCGGTTTTAACAAGAGAAGTAAGTGAAAATCGTGTCTTGTGCGCACCAGAACTTTTAAATATATTTAGGGATGAAATTCAATTGTTATATAATTAATTACATGAACCATTGGCAGCTCTCGAAAAACTATGCTGAACTAGAAGGTCTTGGGGTCATCTTTTCAGATGCCTCGGAGGATTACCAGGGATCGTAGAGGAAGCAAGGATTGAAACTAGTGGGTTATAGTGGTAATGGAGATGTCATGAAAGGAGAGGTACATGGTCCGCGCCAAGTCAGCAACATATGGAACATTAAGGTCTTTACAGATGAGTTTTTTTTGTGACAAAATAAGGAGCATTGGGGATTTTTCAAAGGATTTTTGATTGTAAGGATTGGAGACGGGAAGATTGGGGGAAGGATTGGAGCCCCAAATATCTACTCTGTAAGTCTATATCTTTCTTATGATAGTCATGTAGACTTTTGTTCTTAAGTGTAAGGTTTGAGCGTTTGTTCCGTAAAGTGTTGAAAATGGCAGGCAGTTTCTTGTCATTTCAGTCTTGTATAAGGGTTCCAAGTAAGACGTTTGTCCAGGTGCAGTCCTAGGTATCAGATCTGTTCAACTAAAAGGAGTGTTATTAAAGGATACCATTGGGCAGGATGTCATAGGTTTACGATGAATGGTAATGGTTATTTGGTGGGATTTATTGGAATTTATTTTTATTCTCCAATCCTGAAATCATACTTCAAGGTCTCTGATGGGGTATTGAAGATTTTGGGAGGCAATAGTTGGATCGTTGTTGACTGATAACACACAAGTGTCATCAGTATAGGTAGAAAGGAAAGTGTTAGGATGGGATATCAGCTGTATAGACTGTGTAAAGGATGGGTCCTAAAATACTGCCTTGAGTAACACCAGCATACTGATTAAAAAGGGATGAATAGGAACTATTATGATTTTTTTCTAAAAGTAAAAATAAGATATGTAACATATATCTAGAGTTTTAGGTTTTTCAGGACGCTTCTTTTTTACTGGAGTAATAAGTTTAGAAGTTGCTTTCTTTTCATCTCGGGCGTATAGTTGTATTAAATATGAAATTTTAGTTTCATATGGCTGTTTGTTTTGGTGATGGATTTACTACACACAGACTTCTTTTTTTTTCGGGACTTGGTTATTTGGACTCAGGGAAATCTAAAACTTGTATTTCCATTGAAAGCTAGAGTTCGAAAAATTTCACGGTGGCAATACTGTACCTAACTATATATTTTGTATATAGGTAAGTAAAAGTTAAAATCACGTTAATTATAGTACTTCAATCATTTGACCTTAATCCTATAAACTTGTGTTGTGAAAGAGCTGAGTCGAAAGGCCATAAGGCTTGAGTTTCCACAACTGGTCTAAGGCTTCGAGTCATGAAGGCTCGTCGTAGTGGATTCGAGCCTCGAGTATCATCTCAACCTTTATCAGCTAGTAGTGCATTTAATTTAAAATTCACTTATGGTCCCATTAATGGATTAATAAATATGTTTTCGTAATCCTTAGAAAAAACAAACCAAACAATATAGTGTATTTGTGGCTGAATATTTTTAGAACGATAACACCCGAATGAATTACCCAGAAACAATTAATTCTCGATTAATAAAAACCGATGTAAAATTAAAACTTAGAAAAAAAATTCTTCCTGAGTCCAATTTTGGACACCAGACATATATAATTTACCCACAAACAGATGGAAACGTAACATTCTAAAACTATACGTTCATTAAGAAAATGGATTGTCCAGGCCCATAATGCTTAATAATACAGGCTAATAATACTTGGGAACTTCCAGATTTACTTCATAAATATTAAATTTTTTATTGTTAAATTCTATTAAACTCAAACCTTTTGAGATCTTGAAGACTATAAGGTTTGATCCTTCATGGCTCAACTGTTCAGAGCTCGAGCTGGTTGAATCTCAAAGCCTTAATTCTCGATCCTTTTTTTATTTTTTACAACACTAATACAAATTGCTAGTTGAACTGAAATGGTTTTATTCCAATTAAGAAATATAATCCTAGATCCCTCTCCATGGCATAAATAATTATAAACGGCTGTTAACCATTAGTACTTATTTACATAAAGATTATATTTTTCAGGCATGAAATATCACTCGAAATCCATCGTCTTGTAATTTTAAGACTGTCCTGGAAAGCCCATTTCCCCCAAATTTCCCGATAGTCAAGAGTTACCCTAATGCTATTCTATCGTTCAAACCACAGATCACAGGGAAGCTTCTCACGACCTACCTGATTTCCCCATTTTGACTACGGAAGTCTTGAATTTTTCCTATCCAGTTTTAATTTGGATAGAGATCTTTAACGGGTATCTAACATCGCATAGGCCCGGGACCACCTTTTTATAACCCCTCCGGAGGGCTACGTAATAAAAGGATTCTTTTCTCTCTTAAGAAAATCCTGGGATGATCATCTGCCAGGTTTGAACCCATGACCTTGGGCATGGAAAACTGTTATGCTAGCCACACCATAGGTGACCCCACTCGAAGTATTAATTCAAGAGTAATGTTCAGGTAATAATGCATTGCTGGAATTTGATAAGTAAAATAATTCATTCAATTAAAATAAATTTTATTTTGGGACTATTAGTCCCTCGACAATAACAAAAATTTGTATGGCCCTGTTAAGAGTTCGGTATTAAATCAGAACATATTTGGTTTCGTCTACAACTTTCAGTTTCACATAAGTTTAAAAATTGATAGTTCTTAACTTTAGAGTACAAAAATAATGAATCCAACACAAACTGATCTAGAACAGTCTCTTTTACCTACTGGTGGGGACCTTAAGAATCCATAGCCTTTTTAAGGTGCATAGTACCAAATTCAGTTCTTCATAAAGTCGATGAGTTAAATTTAAACAAATATATAATAAAAACTTTTATTGGGACTTATTTAGATCAAACAATTTTGTGTCCGAAATAGTAAGGAAAATGGACACTTAAAGTATTTTGTTTCCTCTTTATTTAATAATAACAGGACATAATAAAAAAAAAACATTCAATATCTTATCATGGTAAAATTGTATGATTGTTTTTAAATATGGTAATTTACAGCAAGGATTTTACATATAGAGTATATATTAACACCTTGATTTTATGATTGTTAATAAATCTATTAATTCACAGCAACGTGTTTATATGTATATGAAGTATATAAAATTATATGTAAAGGATATTACATATACTTAATGTGTAAACACCTTGAATTCACAGTTCATTGTCACCTATTGTTATTGTTGTTGGATGCAACACTGGGCGGGTAGGTTACAGTGTATATCAGTTGCCAAAATGTCATTAAGGAGGTCAAAACAACATTTTTTTTTTTATTATGTTATCAAAATTTAAGTGCTAAGGTTTTTAGCTCGGACTATTTAAAAAAATACCGTTATCTTTTAGAAGTGTTTAAGAATAAAATGGCCAATCTGAATTTAGATCCAAACAGTATGATTACTTCAACTTCGCTTTACACACTGTTCTATCTGACATTTTGTATATTTTTCCTTTTCCCAACCAGGGAATTTATATCGTTAGGAATAACTGTAGAAGGTCTGTTTGAGTGGTTTTTGAAATGTGAATATGAAAACTTCATCTTCTACCAAATAAGAAGGACTTGTATAACTATACTGGCTCACTCTCTTTTACCCTTAGGTAGTTTTTTAAAAGATTATATATATATATATATTTTTTTTTTTTAAGTTTTCAATAATTTTAATGTAACAATTTATTGTTTTGATTTGCAGGGTATGTTCTATTTTTGCTGGTATTTTCGGATAAGTATGATTTGCTCTTTGCTTCCAATATTTGGATGACCACATTTCTTGTGTTCTCTTTTTTATTACCCTTAATCACTTGTTTTGTGATTTTGTATTGGAGTAAGAATGGTTCTTGGGATAATCACCCGATTGCTAAAACGCTAAAAATGTTCTGTGATCCTAATACTACTTGGAGACAACTCGCATCCGATATAAGTGTTGAGTTTAGAAGGTTAGTATTTTACGTTTATTTTGATATTATTTATCTTTTTTTTTTCATTGCATGATTATTGATTTGTTATTAATTTGTTGTTTTGAGGAATTATGACTTTATATATGTGTTAAAGTCTTGCCAATGTCAGAAGTTTAGTTATAATTGTGTTTAATAAAGACATGTTTTTGTGTTATATCACTCTTGTAAATGTTCAAAAAAGTTTGTCTTAAGAAAAACTTCAGTCTTCAATTAATGGTAAAGAAAATCAAAATGCTTATTAAACTTTGTCAGTAATATATAAACATGTCTACATAATTTAAAGTAAGTGATTTTCAGATTTTGCTTGATTTCAGTAATAATACTTAACATGCATATTTACATTATATTTATGATAATAGAATGAAATTATTTGCAAGAATTTTACTTTTTTTTTTTTTTTTTAAATATAATATATGAGTATAATAGGGATTGGCGTGGTGTAGTGGATAGAGCACTAGTCTACTGTTCTCCGGGTTCTAGGCTTGAATCCCGGCTGTGGCGGAATATTATTTATTCTGTTAATTCAGCCGGGGGATGATCCTAGGGTATGGAGACCCTCCTGGGGCAGACTCAGCCTCTATAAAGTGGTTACCCAAAAGATTGGGGGAAAAAAACCTTGTGGCTGAGCGTGATCAAGGCCTAATCACCTAGGCCTAGAAACAGTACTAATCTCTATATGTACTGGGCCCAAGACCCTTCATGGGTTGTAGTGGCACAGGATATGATTATAAACTTTGTTTTTACCTTTGTATATATTTTTCCTAAGCCACTCTAAGGCAGAAATTATTCTAATTTTTTCCTTATTTTAAAAATACCTGTTGATTAAGTTTATTTTTAAAAGCTTAAACTATCATGCAGGGGTCAAATAATACAATTCATTATAGTATTTTTGATTGCAATGTCTATGATTGAATGCTAAAAAATATCCTTCCGAAATGTATAATTAAATTGGATTGTAATAATTAAAAAATAAAAGCAGATAGATAGTTTAATGGCTATTATGTAGATCTTTTATTCATGGAGTTTGGCCCATTTGGTGTTAGTTGTTGTTGATAATGTTAAATGGCAATAAAAGCATGGATATAAATATGAATACTTAAGTAAATTCCTATTGTTTACTGCAACATCTTGATAAAAATTGTTTCACAAGTTATGTGGATTCTTTATTATTTTGAATATATAGAGTTTAAAAAAAAAAAAAAAATGTATTTACCTTATCTAAACTATCAATATTAAGAAGATTTTCCAAGGATGATCGTTCACCATTTTGAACAATCTAGTTTTCCAGGTAATTTTCCCTGCCAATACTGAGTGTGTTATATTGCAATAACAAGTGTTATAATTTTTCAGTCATTTTTATATTCTTGACACTATCTACATTTCTCCTCTTTTTTTATTATCAAATTTAAAAAATAAAAGTAATACTTCATAAATATAAATAATATCTTGATAAAAACTGGAAAGTTTTACAAGTTTGATTAATATGTCAAATAATGTTGTTTTTTTCAAAATTAATATTTACCTACTACTTTGTCACTTAATAGATGAACACTTTAATCTTCCAATTAACCCTTTAGCATCCGACAACGTGGAGGTAGAGCGGACTTGCTGGACCGGCTGGTAGTGAAGTCAACTGTGCCCGCTGGACCGCCTACTTTTTGACTCCACTATTATGTTTTTTTTCCGTTAATACCTTACAGTTTCCCAACATCTTTTTTGATCCGGACATTGGACCGGCACAGGTGGATTTAAAAACTTTTTTTTTTTAATTTAATAAATTTATGCAAAATTCTTCAAATATGCAATATAAAGTTTAAACAGTGGTATCCTAGATACATGGTTCGGATAGGAAATTGATTTCTTGGGTGCTCAGAGGCTCTAAACAAAACACGCAATTTCATAGAAATCTGCTCTCATTATTATAGCCAAAAGTGGATCCGCACGATTTCTGTTGTCAAGGAAACGTACTTTTATTCTAAACCAGACCCCTAGATGGCTCTAGAAACAGAGCTACTACAGTAGCTAACGGACATGAAATGGTAGAGAAGCAAAGCTACTATAGTAGTCCATGATCTGCTAAAGGGTTAACAACTAAAGACTTAATTTACTTAAACATCATGAGGCCAATCTTGTGTTATGGAATTGTACTTTTAGGCTCAATTAAACCATCAAATTGTTCTTGTATCCAATCCTCACCAACCAAAATTCTTATATTCTTTCTTTGTATAATGATATTTTGTCTATTTCTATCGTAGAGTTTGTACTCTTCATTCATGTATTTTGTGTATCTTTACGTTTCAGCATCGATAAAGTAGCTTTGCAGACAAGCACCATACACCGTGTGATAGCGACTGACAATTGGATAATGAAGGTGTCGCCGTATCGCCTTGAAATAGCACACCAGAGCGACTCGGTACTGGTGCTCTGTCAAGCTGATCTCCATCAGGTCTCTGTCGACGGTCAGGGTGTCGTCCAGTATGTCAATATTGAAGTCAAGACAACCAGGCGAGGTGTCAAGTCCTTCTTTCTTAGGTAAATAGATAGATTTCTATAATATTAAAAAGTATTTTCTTCTTAAGTAAAATAGTTTATTATTTCCGAATTGCTATGTTTTTGACCAGCTGCTTTTCTAAGGCCTTCGGTACCTTCAAAAACTAGCTTACTTGATATCTTTAATCGATATATGGACTAATATTACTGAAACCATTGGAGACCCTTTCCAAAGGTATCGTGTTTACCGATCCAACTAGGTGGCATCCAGTAGATCAAATTAAACAAGTTTCAATAAAAGATATAATTTAAATTACCTTAAACATATACAATCTATTTACATAATGCCTGAGAATAGTGAGGGACATTACCTTTAACCTTACCATGCAATATTACAATAAAGAAATACCTTACAAAAACTTAGTCGGCTGGCGAAGGTGGAATCAGTCTTAGGCGCCCCTTCTAGGCTTCATCCTCCAGCTGCTCTCCCCCGACGGACTTCTCCTCTTCTTGTAGATGGAACTTCAACTCTCGTGGCTAGAATGAGACTGACCCTCTCTGATTCTAAAATTGCACCCTCATCACCTCACTCCCTCTTCTTTCTAAAAGTACTCTTTTTGTAGAAATTGCCGATCTGCTATCGGACAAAGGAAGGGGGGGCTGATATGGGAAGTGCCCCTGGGGTCTAGGAAGTTTTCTAGGGTCTAGGAGGTATCGCTAAAGGGCCCCATGGATTTAGGTAAACGCCTTTTGATCTTTTGCCTGCAAAAGCATATTAACATTTATTTAATTAATATAATAGTTTATCTAATAATGAATTTGCACCCCTCAGTATCCTTAATACATAACAGAATAATTATACTATGGTACTACAATTTATATAGCTATGTAGGCAGTTAACATATATGTTTAGCAAATTAATTAATCAAGAAGTTTAAAAAAGACGAATCAGCCACATTGGCAATTTATATTCTAAGTAAATAGGAGTTAGTCTTTAGCCATTATAAAGTTCATATCGGCTCCACGATTGTGTTGATTTTAAGTGGTTAAAAGTTATAATTTTTGGCTGAAAACTGAAGTAAATATGTGTTAGGTATTTGTTATTATGAGGATGGTGTTATAATAATAAAATAGTGAGTACTAAAGTTGATATTCTGCTAATAAAAGTTAAGTTGAAGTTGGTCTTTAGTAGTTATTCCTGAATCTGCAAGATAGTACTATGTTTCATTATTTTTCACTAGTCCTATTTGAGATATTTTACTGTAAATATTACTGTGGTGGAAAATAATTCTTCTTTGAAAATTTATATTGAATAAAGGATTTAGCATGCATGATCAAAAGTCATAAAAAAAAGTAGTGCAATAATGTCCTAACCATAGTTATCGATAAATCTTAATCCTAACCTTAACCTGTCTTCTTTCCTATAGAACCCAGTACGTTCTTCAATCCATCGCTCTAACACTCTTATCTCTTCACTATTCAGCCATAAATATTTTATATAAATTTATTATTTAAGTGCCCATTTTTTCGTGCTGCATAGAAACATAAAATAATATTATAATTATTAACAAAATTATAAGTTTGCTTTGTTTTTTTTATTCTTATTTCTTTCTATGTTTTTATCCCTAACCCTAAAATTATAGGTGGAATAATCAGGAGTCAGTATTTTTCTAAATATTTTTAATTTTGCCGATGTTTCCGCTCAAGCTTGTGAGTTTATGCTTGGACATGGCTCAGTAATGCCCTGATGATAGCTCACAGAGCCGAAACATTGGCAAAATTAAAAATATTTAGAAAAAGACAAACTCCTGATTATTCCACTTATAATAGTTTCTACATTTGACTATACATCCTCAATATAACCCTAAAATTGTGAAACCATATTTTCTGCTAGTAATATTATTTTAAAAGAACTTTTCTGAAGATAAGTAAAAACATTGTCATTATCATTATTATATTTTCTATTTATGTAATGGTTTTATTTAATGTGTTTTTCCATTTGTCTTAGATGTCATGCACCAGATTTTCGTCTTTTACAACATAAAGTTACTCGGCCTATTAATATTTTGCAAGGCATAGTTTTCTATAAGACTCTGACTGAACAGTTTTTAGAAGTTTTTGAAGAAACCGTTCAAAAAAATCCTCCTTATTTATTACCTAAAGATGTAAGTAAAAATTATTTATTGCCAGTTTAATTTTAGTATTCATATATTAATGTTCCTATTTGTTAGTATTAGGAGACCTTGTCACAGAATAATTTTTTTTTTCTATTTTATTCTAAACTAGTGGACATGTCTCTGGTTCGCACGGGTGCATTATCAATGAGGTGTCTTTTATGCTTTTCTTTAAAAGAGAAAAATCAACAGTTCTGACATCATCTTCTGAAGAGTAGGATTTCCCTTGTAGAAAATTATCGAGGGGACGGAAAAGATGGAAATCCGAAGGAGTAATGTCAGAAAAGTATGGTGGGTAAAACCTCCCATCTGAAGCTTAATAACTTAAACTGCCGAGTCGTTAAAGACACATGGAGCCAAGCATTGTCTTGGTGAAATAGCACTCCTTTCCGATTCGCCAACTCTGGCTGTTTCTCTTTAATTGCTGACATCAATCGATCTAACTGGGTCCGTATTTATAGTAAAAGTCCGTATTTATAGTTTGGTTTTGTGGAATGAGCTTAAAATGTATGGGTCCCTTCCAATCCCACCAAAAACTGAGTATCACCTTTCTTGGATGAAAGCCGGCCTTTGGTGTTGCAAGCGGCGTCGTTTCAGGCAACTCCCAAGATTTTTTTCGGCTGGTGTTGATGTAGAGAATCCATTTTCGTCCCAGTAACAACTCGTTTCAAAAATGGATCCTCCACATTTTTTTTTTCAGCAGCAAATCACAACATGAAATCTTTTCAAAAAGATTCCTTTCACTGAGCTCAATATTTTAAAATATTTCTGCTTAAATGATATTTTTGGTTTTATTTTCTTGCGGCAGAAGAACATACTGATGTTCTTGCAACCCGATCTTGACGTAAATCGATTCCTACGTGTTTAAATGCTTGCCCATGTGATTTATTAATTGTTACGGCAAAAGATAACTAAACGAGAAATTGAATTATTTTAAAATTAAAAGGTAAGTCATTTGGAATCGTTGGAATCGAGGCCAATTTTCCCTGTTTTTCCCCAGATTTTCCACTGATTCTTCGGTCCTATTGGTCGCAGCGTGATGTATAGCCTGTAGCCTTCCTCGATAAATGGACTATCCAACACAAAAAGAATTTTTCAATTTGAACTGATAGTTTCTGAGATTAGCGCGTTCAAACAAACAAACAAACTCTTCAGCTAACACTATTTCATGAAAACAGATGTTTCACTGTAATTTAAATGGGATTCCTATGGAAACTTAATTTAACTTTTTAAATGTAACTTAAATAGTTTTCATTATATGGGAAAATTTTATTTTCCGTTATCTCTTCTTTACTTTAAAATAGCAAACAAATCAACTTAACTAATTTTGATTATATTTTTCATTTCTGCTGATGATTAAGTATAATAATGAATGTATGTTATAAAATAAATATATATTTTTCATGTTAATTGCATTTTTCGTTACGATAAACTAAAACTCCCAAAGCAATAAACTCTATCGGTCAGAAAGAGCTGTTTTAAACATAAATGACACAGCTCATTCCAATTGCACCCGCGTGAAGCAGATACAGCTCCACTAGTGAAATAAATAAAACAATCAACTAACAGTGTATACTATACAATGGAAATTTATTTTGTAATTATATAACCTGAACATTTTAGTACTAAACTTCAATCAATTTTAATTTTTTCTCATTACAATATTTGATAAATGTTTCTAGGAAGAGCTAGACCAGTGCATTGGGTGCATGGTAGCGGAACCATCGGTCAAATTGGTCAAGTGCTGCCCAGATCCTGAGCCTTGCACCAAGTGTTACTGTCGCCCGCTGTGGTGCCTAAGCTGTATGGGCAGGTGGTGAGTATTTGGTGCACTATATTGATAGGGCCGTGCTATACGCACCTATGAGAGATGAGGAAATTGAAAGCTGAAAATTTGGGATAAGTCGGTGCTAGTGAATTATCGTACTTTCACACACTTCCATCATATTATAATGAATATCCAATAACCATGTTCTCTGTATAACTTAATCATTTATTTTTTTAAAATTTTATTACAAATTATGTTTAATGCCTTAAAAAATTAGCGGTATCTAGCGCCTTTTTTGGAAAATACATATTCCATACTTGCCCCTTTTTAAAATTAGGCCTATTAAATTACACTAGCGAAACCCAGTGACTTTTCCTCTAAATCTGGATCTCTGTCCTCCTACTCCTACACCTGTAAATTTGACAGATTAAAATGAATATCTACCATTACAAACGTTTAACATTTAACATTTTAGTCGTCATAAATTAAAATTATTGGATGAGTAACTGATGGACTTATTGTGAATTTAATCAATTCTCCTCTTACCATTAATAATAATAATAATAATTCCTTTATTTATTCTGGGACAAGTCCCTTTAGAATAATACAAAATACAATAATGTGAGATTAACTGTCTTAGAGTAAAATTAAAAAAAAGAATGAAAAGAAAAGAAATATAAACTGAATAATAATAAGTAAAAAGAAAACAATAAGACAAATGACAAAAATAAAAATATGATAAGCCAATATATATCTTCGAAAAGTAATGGCTGTGAAAATATTTGTAAAAAATATACGTGATGATTAAATAATATAAAAAATTAACCATTATCATTTAGCCATAAATAATCTAGACAAAAAAATAAAATACAATTCTTACTTATTAAAAAAAAAAAAAGAAAAGAAAAATAACAAAAAGATTAAGAAACACTTCTATAACTTTATCTGTTAACATATTTTCTTTCATAGGAAGCTTGATTAGTCAGGATTATTTGGAAATTGAATAGACAGGAAGTAATGGAATAGACGAGATTTGAAAGTCGGAAGGGAATTACGAATATCAGAAGGAATAGAGTTCCATATGGAAGAGGATCGGATTATGAAAGATCTGTGGAAAGCAGCGGTTCGATGGGGCGTAATATACAAATCAGAAGGCCGCATACAGGTGTTGCGGGAATGGATTGAGGATTTGAATAATAAGAGATCAGAGATGTATGATGGATGGCAGGATCGCATTACTTGATAGAGGAAGGAAGCCAGGAAGTACTTGCGATGATAGGAGGGATAAAGCCACTTTAACTCTTCGTAGAATCGAGTGACAGAAGTGTCCCTGGAGATCCCAAAGATGAATCTCGAATAAAGCAATTAAATAACCGTTTTAGTTTTTCTTCAAGATCTCCAGAGACACCCCCATACACCGTACAGCAATAGTCAAAGTTAGATTAGATTAGATTAGATTTTTATTGTCTTAGGGCCTGAGGCCCTTTCTTACAGACAAAGTAATAATTTTTACAATAATTAATGTGCCAAAAAAAAAAAAAAAAAAAAAAAGAAAGTTTTAAACAATACATATATAACCCTTTTTTTCTTTTTAAATAAACATAAAACAGTAAATATTTTAAACTATACAAAAAGAAAATATTAATTATAATAAACAAAATTTATGTAGACTATTTAAAATAAAATAAAATAAATATTAATGATAATAATAACTAACACTGAGGGAAGAGATTAAGGAAAAACAATCAAATAAAGTAAAAGGAACAAAGGGATATTGGAAAGGGAAAGGAAGCATCTTCATGTTTGCTCAGAGCCTCAAGGTGCACTCGACGAGTCTGCCTCAAAGAGTAGTCGAAGGCAAGCCTTACGGAAAGAGGATGAAAACCTGACTTCCACCGGTAGCTGGTTGAGCTCTCTCGCTGCCGCGGCGTGGAAAGAATTCCTCAAGGCCTCAGTTCTGCAAGCAGGTAACTGGAATACGCCCTGCAACCTCTCACTCCGCACCTCAACAAACTCACGCCTTAGGATTTCTGGAACTCCGGTATCAAGCACTTTACGGGCTAGGCACATTAAATTGAGGCGGCAATATTCTTTTGCTCGAAGCCAACCTAACTCCTTTATAAGTGGACTTATATGTTGGTCCCTTTTAATACCAAATATAAATCGGATAGCTGCGTTGAGCGCTCTCTGTATCCTGTAGTCCTCAACTTCCGATATATCTATATACACGGAGTCACAATACCATATTAGTGGGCGTACCAGTGCTGAGATTATTTTTCGCTTGGCATCGGCTGGCAATAGCCGTTTCCACCGTGAGAGGGAATGCAAGACACCGTAGACCCGGCTCACCACCAGTCCAGCATGATCGCGCCATGTCAAGGATGTGTTAATAATCACACCTAGGAGTTTCATTTTGTCACAACGTGGGACAACCTGATCGTGAATCACCAGTGGAGGCAGCACGATGTCTTTTTCAGCCTTTACTACCAGTTTTGGGCTGCCAATCAGCATCCAGCGAGACTTCCGGGCGTTGAGGTGAAATCTATTAGTGCGGGCCCAGAGCTGAACCCGGTCCAGATCATCATTAACCCGCTGCAGGGTAGAGACCATATCCTCAGGCAACGCAGATGCCCAAATACATATATCATCAGCAAACATATGAATTCTGCAATGCCTGAGTGTATGAGCTATATCGTTGACATAACCCAGGAATAGTAGTGGTCCCAGAACCGAACCCTGTGGTACACCACAGCTACATTCCATCCATCCAGACACGTCACTTATAGTCTTTACTTGCTGTAGTCGTCTAGTAAGGTATGACTTGAGCCATTGCAAGACTGGTTCACCGACACCAAAGCTACCGAACTTCTTTAAAAGCGTGTCATGGTCGACCGAATCGAAAGCCCTTGTAAAATCTAATGATGTGAATACAGTTATCATTCGATCGTCCATAGCTCTTCTTATATCAGTTAAAATTGTGTGAAGTGCAGTGCAAGTGCTGTGTCCTTGTCTGAATCCCGATTGGTGTGGTGACAATAAATGGTTGTCCTCCAGGAATTTTCTCAGATCCCTCTCAACTATCCTTTCAAGAATTTTGGATAGAACATCAGAAGTGAGTGAGGAAATATCAGGGAGGAGATCAGAAGCTCACGGGTTTCAAGAGGAAAGAGGTTACAGAGTCCATTTAATCGCTTTAAGGTTTGTAATGGATTGATAGAATTTTATCGGATTATTATTTAGAAAAAGGGTCGGAATGGGAGGTAGAGTTTTAAGGAGCGGACTGCATCCTATAACTATTGCCTTTGTCTTATCAACATTCAGCTTTAGCTTGTTATCTATAACCCACTGACTAATTCTATTTAAATCATTTTGTAGCTTTTCGGCTGCTAGTAATAGAACCAAAGGTGGGAAGGATAGGTAAATTTGGAAATCGTCAATTAATATACATAAAAAACACAAAACGCCTTAGCGCTTTAGGGCACTTAAAAAAAAAAAAAAAAAGCGCTAACTTCTGTCGATCAAATATCACATTAATTTCTCAGACATATCTACAGAAGAAAGGTATTATCTACACTATAAAGAATACGCTACACAGCGAGAGAAAAAGAGAGCGTGCTTATGAGAATTCACGATAGTAGTAGGAGAGGGGAGCGTGTGGCTATCATGCTAGTCTCTCATGCCAAAGGTTGTGAGTTTGACTTTAAGTCCCAGAGAGACTTTTTCTAGCACTTAATTAATGGGAATTCACTTACAACCTCTCCCCCGGGTATGTGAGACCTGTCACCCAACTGGTGGCCTCTCACATAATTAGGCATAGGGAGTGATGAGTTTTATATCTTATAAAATTTCATCGCCAAACGCAGGCATATTCTCCCAGCAGATCACACCACCATGTGCCTACACGGCCTGTTGCGCCACTGGAAAAAAAAAAAAAAATACAGGAGAGGAGGAAGGCATAATAATTCGGATTATAACATATAGCTCTTTAATCTATAATACTCTAAAATATAACTCTTAAAAAAATCCTACAATATAATTAAACATTCTTTTTAAAAAAAAGTATCATTTAGTTTTGTTATCTTTTAATCTTTAAGTTATAACAAACAATTGTAATGTACACAATATAAAAACATTTATAAATACCATTATTAAGATTAGCGTCTAAAAACTGTGAATTTTATCACGGTATCTAGTGCCTGTTTCGGTATCTACTTGTATCATACTTGCCCCCTTTTTAAATTAGGCCTTTAAATTACACTAGTGAAGCCTATTTATATTTATATTTATATATAGAGTGAGATAGTTATTACCTTGCAAAATAAAAAATTAAAAAAACCTATCTACCAATGAAACTTTTATATTATTTTTCTTTCATAAGATCCTTCTCCTGGCTGTTATTAACACAACGAAAAAAGAATTAGCAAAATCGGTCAATCCGTTCATGCGTTATGCGATCACCAAGGAAAAAGGCGATTCATTTATATATATCCACTTTGACTACTGCTGCGGGATATATGGTGGCCTCTTGATTGTGCTCGAGGACAGGCTTAAGCGGATTATGAACATATTTTTAAGATTTGTCCTCGGCACACCGATGAGGTCTCATGTGGCCCATTTATAAGGCGAGTTAAATTGGCTCCTTCCCTCTATCCGCAGACAATATTTCGTAGGTTCATACCTTTACCAAACCACCCACTCGCAGCTACCTCTCTATATCCATAGACTTCTGCAATTTAAATCGTCAATTCGCTCCCTCCACACAAGTTCGCCCATTTTGACCATTACATTCCTACCCATAGAAGCAAAACATTTGATCATTCCTTTCTTGTCCATTCTACAACTCTCTGAAATTCCCTATCTACTACTCACATCCGCCATGCTTCTTCCCTACCATCATTAAAGTCCCAGCTGTTCCAGTTCCTTCTTTCATCATATTTCAAATCAAATTTCAATTCATAAAGAAAATTTATTATTTATTGCTCATATTTAACTTAGTTAATGGATCAATTATTATGAATCAGTTTCAATGTTTAGTTTTGTTTAACACATTAGTCTATCAAAAGTTATTTATTTTATTGTATACTTAAATCCTTTCTTTTCTTCTGATATCATTGTGAATAAAAATTAATTATAATCCTTCAGTCTTTTGGCCAGACACATCGTATACCTTAATTCTACATATCAATAGTTCTTAAGTGATCCTGTCCCAGAATAAATTTTATTTTCTATTCTATTTTGTATATATATATATATATATATATATATATATATATATATATATATATATATATATATATATATATATATATATACCTTACTATAATGTATTTTATTTTCAGGTTTGCCTCTAGACAAGAACAAGATCGCCCTGAAACGTGGCTTGGCGCGACCTGCACATGCCCACTCTGCCGCAGCGTCTTCTGTATCCTGGATGTCTGCCCAGTCGAGAGGTCTTCGTAAATTTATCTGAACAAATTGCGAAATACTATTTCCTATCCAGGTTCCTTGTGAAGTTTATCTTGCCTTCTTAAGTAATATTTTAGTTGTGCGTTACACTGAGCTAGCACAATAATTCCTATTGACCTTGTCTTATAAAATTTTGTATTTAATTATTCTTTATTTTCTTAATTTAATCCTTGATATCTAAGTTAGATAGATTATTTTTATGTAAATTATTATGTATGAGCAATTTTTTTATTTTATAGATTTGTAACTTTATTATGATTTACTTTCAGTCATCATTATTTTATTATCATTCCAAAATTGCATCCATTACGCTATCCATGATATATCCTAATAAACATAATAAGGGGAGGGGGTGTAGTGGTCACCTGCGGTGTAGTGATGTAGTATAACAGCCTTCTATGCCCAAGGCCCAAGTTCAAAACTGGCCGATGATCCTAGGTTTTTTTTAACGGAGTAAAAAAAAACTTGGTTATGTGATCCTTCAGAGGGGACATAAAATGTTGCTCTCAATCCAAATTAAACATGAAAAGGCAAAATTTAGGATTCCCATTATAGCAATGTCCGATTAGCCACAGTAGTAAAGCGACATTAAATAATAAATAGCATAATGAGGGAACTCTGTGGACTCAAACACATTAGTCTACTAATCATGTTTTTTTTTTCTGCTTAAACTTGATAACACATTATTATCCTCAAATCTTCAGTTTTAACTCTCAGTTTAAGTGGTTATCTTGAACGCTATTATCATTGCTGTTTCATTGTTTTAAAAAATCTTGTCTTTGTATTTCATCTCCCTAAAATGTGTGATCATAAATAAATGAGTAATCATTAGTTATAAATATAAACAGTATGAATAATAAGTGATTTGAGAACCTAAGTTCAAAAGCAGTTTCCAATATAAATCGATTCCTCATTCCTCGTTATCATATTAATTTCAGAAAAAAAAAACACAATCTATTGGGTTGTTAAATAAGTTTCTAGCGTTTTTAAATATTTCAATTTAATCCTCTCTGCTTATAAAATCACATTTACTTGGTAAATAATGCTTACGTATTCTAAAAAATGATTAGTTAAGATGATTGAATGCATCAGTTTCAACCAACATTTCATATCTTTAAGTGGTATTTTGTTTGCTCAAAATGGAATAGAAAAAAAATTCATTGTCATTTAATGATTTTTTATTTCCGAAAAAGAAAATCCGCTTCACAGACTGTTAATAAAATTTGCAGTGTGTATGGTAATGATTCTTTAGGAGAAAGCACCATTCATAAGTAGTTCGCTCGGTTCAGAACCGAAAATTCGAATCGGGAGACGCAAAGTGCTCAGTTCATCCTTCAACTGGGTGGACGGAATTAAAAAATTACCCGAAAGATGGCAACATTTTACAGATCTAAATGGTTCATATATAATTAATTAAAGATGTTTACAGGAATCTGAAGTTTTTATTGAAATCGCTAGTAAAGACGCTACGAAATTATTATAGAACCTCATTAGGCTCATTGTGAAAAAAATTTAAATAACAAAATATTTACTTCTTGTGAAGATGATGTGTGATATATATGCTGTTCCTCTAAATTCTTTTGTCTTTGGTTTTTTTTTGGTTTATCGTAATTATTTAATGGAAATGATGATATTTCTTATTAATCAGCAGCCTTTTTTTTTCATTATTAATATTTGTTCACCACACCTAACCATTAATTGAAATATTGTTAAGGTGTTTAGCTGAATTTTTAGTAATATTTTTATAAAATCCTTGAACAGTACTACACAGGGTCTCAGGTTTGAACTTTGGCTGTGCAAGAATTATTTATTATGTTATTTGAGGTGTGGATTGAACCTGGGGTACGGATACCCTCCCGGCGACCCACCCAGACTTTATAAAGTGGGTAGCCAAATATTGAGGGAAAAAGCCTGGCGGCTGAGCATGATCTAGGCCTAATCACCTCCAACTTTATAAGTACTGAACCCAAGACCCTTCACGGGATGTAGAAGTACTTCATAAAAAAAAAATATTCTTGAACAAGGACACACTCTTTTCTTGACTACATTCCTACTTCCTTTCACTTTTCTTTTTGATCTCTTTGTAATGCACAGTGGCACGATCTGGAAGACACTGTTCCAGACTTCTCATCTATCCATACAACCCTCTACTCAACTCTTAAGGCCACATTACACTTTGAAAAAACAGGTAGGTAAAGTATTGTGAGAGCAAGATTTTGGGAGAGTTCACGAAAGTAATGGTAGAGGGGGAAGGCATAATTTTTTTTATTAATTTGGATAATAACAATTAATATTACTTTTTAAAAAATCCTATAATACCATTAAATATTGTTTTAAAAAAAATATAAAAAAACTAAGTGATAAAGTTATATCAAAACAAACAAGTCTAATATACATCACCGGTCCAAATTTTGAGACCATCTATCATTTACATCAATTAATCTGTTTGAATTTTTTCGCAGCACTTTGGCTCTCGCGTTTTTTCTCTTTGTGTGTTATGTGGTTTGTACTACGCATTTCAACTGGAAAATTCATTCTTTTTAACTGTTCTTTAATGAAAAAAAAACGAAAATTACCATGTGCAGTGAACTTCTTACAACTTAGGCAGTCGAGAAACTAATAAATCAAACTAAGAATAAATTTATTTTCTCAATTTCCCTTGAGGGATTACTAGACTGTAAATAAAGCTCCAGACACAAAAATCACATTGTTTAGTCTTGTTTATTTTTATTGTGTTTCGAAGTCTTTGTAATAATTATATTTAATCAAATTATTTTTTGTTATTTACAATATTGACAAACCTTTCTTATTCTTATTTATTGAGGTTATCAGTAAAAAAACAAACATTATTTTTACTAAAAGTTTAAAAAAATAAATGATGAAGTTTTATAGAAAATTCAGTAGTTGAATATTCATTATAATACATTGAAAGTATGCGAGAGTGTATGATATTCACTCTCACCAAATCTCACGATATTTTACTTACTTGTTTTCTTACTATAAGTGTTGTCTTTGAATCTTATTGCAATGTTTTACCGTACGGTCTAAGTATTTATTATGGTGAAGATAAAATATCGGATTGCACTAATGTTTCGAGAACTTTTTTTATAAACTTTTGTTCTATTTCAAATTCAAAAGAAATTGAAACTTTGATTTCCAAAGGTACTAAGGTATTATAAAACATTTTTATAATTATGAAATTGTTACTTTGACATATTTTTATTCTAATCATTTTATCAAAATCCATCTAATAACAGTCGTTTAAAAACATTTAAAAATTTCTGTTATTCTCTAAAGGAACTAATTATAAATTTTATTTTATTCCTTGTGATAGTAATACCATGACATAAAACTATTACTGTGTAAATTCCTTTTAAGATTACTTTTAAACAGCTGATAAAGATTGAATTAAAAACAGCTGATCACGAGAATTAGCAAGATTCTAAGCTTCATGTGTAGAAATTGTGTTTATAGCCTAACAATGATTTTATGTATATTTTTGAGTTTTTTAACTTGTATATTAACAAAGAATAATTTTTTATTAATACATATTTTTAATATGATTTTATTTTATTATATAATAGATTGTCCTATTGATATTTGGGGAAAACAAATTGAAATGTATATATAGTTTGCTTATATTTTATTAAGTTATTATATAGTTTTTTCCAATTAGTCTAACTTTTAGCCTATTCTATTTTTATAAAATGTTTTCTATGTATTATAGAGTAACTTCATAAATTTTTAATAAAAGGTAAACATTTCTCACTTTGCTGGATGTGACAGTAACAAGAAAGCTCAAAGATTTTTTTTGTCACTTTTAAGTTAAGAAAAACAATAACTTAAATAAAAAAAAGAATTGTAAGAGCTTTGATGAAAAACATTTTTTTTTTTTTTATAATATCTGAATTATAATAATAAGATATATCAGTAAAGGAGTGCCAATATTTTTGAAAAATTCTGGGACAACAAACAAGAAGTTTTGATTTTTACATATTGTTTATAAAACATTGTAATCATACAAGCCTTTTATATAATAACATAGTAATTATACATAGCATCTATTCTTGCTTATTTGTCGGTGACAATATTATTGTGGATATCTTGTGCGTTGGATTTGATATATTTGTGGTTTGATTAAATTATCAGAACATTACGTTTAACTTTTTTAGGTTATCAGTGAATTTAATAGTTTGGCACCAAATATATTTCTTTATTCTTTTAATTGATACTTAGCAATATAACTTATTTATTATTTATATTAAATAATAAAATGTATTAACACTGAAAACTGTACTTTTATTACTTCGTTTTTTATTAATGAACTCTCGTATAATTATTATTGAATTGCTGCATATCATAACTATTGGATCTACTTGTTAATATATATTCTTACCTTAGTTTAGTAATATAGATTAAAGTATTCTTTTATAAAAATTGTATTTGTTAAAAAATAATTTCAAATTGAAATTATGTTATGAAGAATATATCATTTATGTTATACTGTTGTTTAATTAAAAAAAAAAATGAAATAAAATAAATATTTTTACATTAATCTGTAAATTGAATGCATTGAATAGTATTAAGAAATTGTAAGAGATTAAATTTTCTGATCAAATTAGATTTATCTACCTTGTATCCTGTAAATGCACACATACATAACTCTATTGTCTGTGCTATGCATTTAACTTTATATCGTCCAAACTTAATTCTAAGTGTTATAATAATAATACTTTTAATTTAGTATTAAATAATTCCTATTATATTTTGGATGTGTATGTATCTGTGATAAATGTTATCTTTAAAAATGATGTCATTTTTTATTGGTTTGTCCTTAATTATTTCTTGGACTATTGTTCTCTGGGCTTCGCATTCAAACCCGGCTGTTGTAGGATAACCATGGATAAAACAGAACAAAATCTCATTAATGGATTTTCTTCTAAAACCGTTGACAATACGAGTATGGGTCATACAAACTTTTTTTTTTTTCTCTCAAGGTCTAGTATCTGCTCCCACATGACTAGACATGTATGAGACACATATTGAGCACATATTTTCTTTTTGGTCCTTTTTTATTATTGCATGATGTGCTACACTTACTTTCTGATTTTGTGGGTTTCACTTCTTAAACTTCTTTGAAATTTTCTCTTTTTTCATTTGGTACCACTTGTTTTTCTGTGCATGTATACTAAATAGATATATTTGAATTTTTCTGAGAAAAACCATGGGTAATAATAAAAACAGACACAGCATCTGGTCTGTGCAGACGATGTCGTAATAACTGCAAAAAATATTACAAGAACTTGAATTGGCTACAAAAGAAGTAGGGCTACAAATCAATGAACATAAGACAGTTTACTTCTAGGAAACTGGGTGTAGCTAGTAAATATGTCAAAATAGGAAACCACAACTTCTAAGCACTGGAAAGACTTAAGTATTTGGGTGCACTAGTGACAACAAATAATGAAAGGACGGATGAATTAAAAGCAAGGATGACTGCTGGGAATAAGTGCTGTTTTGCAATGCGTAGGGTATTGAATTATAAAGAGCTTTCTTACAGAATACGGACTATGCTGTACGAAAAAGTAGCAAGACCAGTTGTTACGTATGGTTCTGAGACCTGGGTGATTTCTTAGACTTCTGGAAAGAAACTATTGGCATAGCAAAGAAGAGTTCTTTGCGGGATTTATGGATCAGTTTGCAAAGGTGACCAGTGGCGAATCTGTACGAATGAAGAGCTGCGCCGAATGTATGGAAGACCAGATTTAGTATCCACCGTGAGAGGGAACCAGATCCGATGGCTGGGGTATGTAGCACGTATGCGCAGAGAATCTATTTCCAAGCGCCTCCTCGAGGACCCTCCTGATGGTAGGCATGGTAGAGGAAGACCACGTCTTAGGTGGCAGGACGAAGTGGAGAACATCCTATAGAAGATAGGAATTAGAGGATGGTGTATGCTTGCCAGGGATTGGAGGAGAGTAATAAGAGGCCCTGGTCCTTGCAGGACTGTAGTGCCAGGAATAAATAAATAATAACAAAAATTTGATTTTCCTCCCTAACTGTTGTGAATCGGACTAAGGGTAATATGATTTTTTTTTTTTCCACTTAAGGTATGGTATCCGTTCCCACAATATGATGAGGCACCCTACATATTTAACCTATTTTTATATATATAAATGAAATAAACAATATTAAACCCAAGGTCATTCATAGCTGGGAGTTGTACAGGTTTTTTGCTGCTGGTTTTCCTCAGGGCAGTATCCTCTGTCCAATCCTCTATATAATAATTATAATAAATAATATATTTATTCTGTAACAAGTCCCTTTAGAATAATATTACTTAAAACAAAAATTAACATTAAGTGTCTAAAGATTAAAAACAAAATAAATAATAAGTATTTATAAAGATACAACTTTGAGCAACAGAAAGGTTTACAATACAGATATTTGTTTGTAACATACCTATATATGAAATATATATTAAGGAAAAGTATTGTGATGTGAACATTTTCGAATTTGAATTTCTATCCGAAATACATGTTTTAACGCCCCCTTAGTCCAGATGAGATGACCAAGTTTAGCAAAATGTTCTGCTAGTGGTAAGTTGAGTTCAAAAACAATAAGTTGTATAAAATTGGAATTTCATATTTTAGAAGCGTCTATGCGTGAAATGTTACAATGACTTTTTCACAAAATTAACGAACCAGAAGAGCCACTTTATACCATGCATTTTTCACCATTTTATGATTTTATTGAAAACGCCCCAAACGATTTTGATTAAATTAACAATATTGATGTAAAATTTAATGGAATTTCAATTTCAATTTTCTACCATGAAGTATATAACTATATTATTTTATTAATTAGAACAATCTCTTCTTTTATATGTATATATATTGTAATATACCCACTATAGAAGGAATTTTTAATTGTTAGAATTATTTTTATTTTATTTTGACAGGCTAACAATGTTATAATTAATATTGTGTTATGCAGGCTAACAATCATGTTTAGGTATTGACAGCTTTAATTGTATGTTTGTTTTCAAACATGGTCACCATTTTGGAAGCTTATTACAAATATGTAGACTACATTTTGGATACTAACCAAAACCACTGCCAGATCTATCTTCTAGTCTTAATTAATAAAATTCACATATCCCACAAGCCAGTTTTTAATATCCACTATAATAGAAGAATCAATTATTTAAAAAGAAGATCCAGAATCAAAAATAAAACATTTGTTAAAGAAGAAACTTAATTTTGTTGGCCAGAGGTGAAGAGGGAAAAGGAAAACCTCAGAGGAAGCAGATAGAGAAAAAAGGTAGATCTGTTTGGGCTGTTGAAGTGTGAGGATCTCCAGGAGTTAGAGCTGCTGTCAGTAGAATAGAAGTTAATATCAACATTGTTTATTACTTCTTTATTTTGTAAGTTATAATTATAAGTTAATTATAAAATTGTGCCTGATTGTTATGAACCAAGCCCTGAGAAAATAAAGTTTAGATTATTAAATATTGTGTAAATTAATTGTTTCCTTAAGAAATATTTGTTTTTTAAAAATATTATATAATATATTATATATATAATATATTATATATATATATATATATATATATATGCATTATCACATTAATAAAAAAGACCTATATTTATTTAATATGGAAGGTAGGTGAGTAAAAGAAAAGTACAAATAATTTTAAAATCAAGTTTATGATAGAAATAAATATTTGTGAAATTATTGTTTTAATTGTTATAGTTTGATGAAAATTTAATTTTAATATATATATATATATATATATATATATATATATATATATATATATATATATAAATATTATTGTTTTCAGTTTTAATGAATTATTCTGAAGATGAGGCAATAGGACCTCAAAATGTTATGTGTTACTAATGTGATAATATATATTGTTGTGATATATTATATGGGCAGAAATAATAAGAATTGTGGAAAATCAAGATGGGGCGAGGTTTGTTTTGGTTTAACTAAAACCCTAAGGTCATCAACGCCTAGACACTATATGCATATTCAACCTTTATAAGAAAGAACTATTAGGTAATGAGTAATTAAGAGAGAAAAAAATTATTATTATGAAAACAATAGTTTAAAAAGATAAATAAAAAATAAAATAATAGTAATACTTATCAGTATTGATTAAAAACTGACTAGGAATGGTCTTTATAATTTCGATAATAATTACTGCTCATTAAGAAAATCAAAAACTAATTCAATGGTTTCCTCTCTATCACCCAGCACCGCTGAAATATTCGGGCTTATTCCAATTTTATTCAGGTGTGATGAATAATAAGGGCATTTTTGAAAAATATGCCGAATGGTAAGGGTTCCATCACAGTGCTGGCATCGGGGCACTGGCTGCCTAGCAAAAAGATAAGAGTGCGTCAGCCGCGAGTGTCCTATCCTCAGCCGGGTCAACGCGACCTCCTCCCTCCGGCTGCTACGGCTAGATGTAGACCAGGGTTTCACTGTTTGTTTCATATGCTTCAGTTTGCTTACCTGGAAGGCACGAGGTGATAGGCCAATGAGAAAAAATAACCAAAAAGCGGGAGAAATCGCGTGGGTTCCGGGAATGGCGGTTCTTAGATCGTTGACAGCCGATCGGAATGGACCATGTGTGTACTTGAAAATCTCTCTTCTATTGTCCGAGAACGAAGCAAGACGCTGAAGACACGTGATTGGATTATGCCACCAACCATCAAATCAATTTGATTTCAAACCATAATTATTGCACTAATAATATGTTCAAATCAATGAATTAGAAGACATTTTGAAAATAGGAATGGATAATCAAGAATTGCATACAGCTTAATCAGATAATTTATAATTTTTTTATATATTAAAAATTTAATTGTTTAAGTTTTTAATTTAAGTTATGTTATATTTCTTACAGAATATAAGTTTGTTTTTAACCTTAGCCAAGACTCTGATTTATTAATTTGAAAACCCTAAAATTACCATTTATTTTCCATGTTTCATTTAAAAATTAAATAGTATTTCTCTTTAAAAATAAAACATTATAACAATATACATATATATATATATATATATAATATATATATATATATATATATATATATATATATATATATATATAAAAGAAGAGATTTTCTAATTAATAAATTGGGCTTCAATATCATATAGATTTCATTCTGATTGGCTTAAATGCTGATATTTTATCATAAACAGTTCGAATTTGGACGTAGAGGAGTGTCTTGTTCTGAGTGTCCATCTTATCGCTCTACCGTAAACAGAGTCATAGTAAACTCCGGTATAGAATGTGTAAAATGTCAGACCCAAACCGGTTTAAAAGGTCTTTGTCAACGAAATTTGATCATTTACAATCAAAATATATCATTTATATATTTATTTAGAGATAAATTTTCCTCGCAATGCGAATAATGAGGCGCTGTTACATGCACGACGATATTTCGTCGTTGGCACCTATGGCAAGTGTAGCGAACGACGATATATCCTCGTCCGGCACTGAAAGGGTTAAAATAAATATAAAATTAACATAAATAGCAGTAAAAACTCTAAAAACAACACCGGTTTACAACTTGAATCTTATTCCAAATTAATTTCGTCGTTAATAAGTAGTTTCAGAGAAGTCCTTATTATTTTTCAATTAGGAGCCCAAGCAACAAATCCTAACCAAGGCAAAGTTCGCAAATATGGAGATAAATGTAGCGAATACCGGAACTAACATATGACTAACTTGCCAAACTAAGAAGCCATATCTCAGGAGTAAATATGGAATGAACGGGGATTAAATAATGAGGGGCTGGGAGGAATGGATGCGGTTAGCCCGGTCCCGCTCAGACCACCAGTCGAAATATTGCCTCCGTCAGCTCCCTGTTTCCTCTCTTTCTATCCCATTTCTATCTCAAATGTCAAAAATAATGTCCTGATTTGTGGTTTTATAAATTGTTAATTTACAAAATGATTAGTTAACAAATAGATTAATATTATAAAAAAAAAGTATTTTATGGACCGGCTGACATGAAAAGACCTGCTGGAGCAGGAGTTTGGTTGAGGAAACCTTCAAATTAAAGAAATTCCTGACGAAAAAAAAAATTTTACCTCTATAAATATGTGTGAGAGGTGAAATTGAAAGCAGGTACTAGACCTAAAGTGGAACAAAAAAGTTCATATAAACCATATTCCGATTCTCAAGGGTTGTGCAGAAAAACCATGGACAACCACAAAAGTCTCAAAATTTGATTTTCCACACTAAGCACAGTTCTTTTGTGGTCATTTTCTTTAAATTCTTGCATACTCCCATTCGTGATTGGTCAATTAAGGTAGGTTTGTTTTGAAACATTTTAAAGCTAATTCAATGTATGATTTGAGGAATTTGATACCTGACGATAGAAGAGTAACAGCTGCTTGAAATGTATATAATATATATATTATATTTTATATATATTATTATATATAAAAGAAGAGATTTTCTAATTAATAAATTGGGCTTCAATATCATATAGATTTCATTCTGATTGGCTTAAATGCTGATATTTTAAATTTTCTTTCTCAAGAAATGTACCATGTCTAGACCATCAGCTGGGCAAGGTAAGAATAGAAATGTTAGATTAAAATATATGTTTATTTATCTTTGAAAATAAGCAGAAAATATATCAATAAATTAAATAAATAAGCATTTTTTTTATCCTGCCTACTGTTCTGTCAGCGGCACTGGAAGGTACCTCACAACTGGCACTGCAGCAGGTTCTTCCCTGTACTGGGAAGGAAATGTCTGGAGCTGGGCTGGGCTGTCTTCCAGGGGAAGGTACCTCACGAAGCTCTCTTCTTCCCGGTACTGGGCTGGGGCCGAGGGCAGTCCAGCAGAAGGATAGGGTACGAAGCCGTTGTACTGAGAGGACTGCTGCTGGCGATAGGCTTGCAGAGCTTGGATCCGTTCCTCAGGTACCTCTACGAAGTAGACTCCTCTCCTTTCAGCGAACTCTGGGCTCAGGATTTCTGGGACCTGTGGTCCTTGGTTGTAGTTGCTCTTGGTAACATATTGTCCTTGGTACTGGTAGTTCTGGAACAAAGAGTTTAGTGGTTGAAGATAAAAAAAAAAAAAAAAATGTTTCCATAAACAACATAATTATTTTTTCAACTTAAATTTCCTTAGACATTCTAAAATTTATTTTAACTAATAAGGTAAGTGAATGTCGTGTGTTACATGCTCTAGATTTTTAATTTTTTTTTACACTTATTGATGAAGCGGCCGGGGCAGGCTTTGGTAACACGAGTAAACCTTTCTGAGTTCTTGGAGTTGGGTTGTAGCTAGCTTCTCCAGCAATGCAGCTAGCCACCAAGGGAAGGACCAAGATCAAAACCTGAAACATAAATATATATTTACTGTAACATATTAATTACTGTTAATTAATAATTATTAATTACTATCACATATTTCAGTACTGTATACAAGTCTTTCAACATAAAAAAAAAATCTGGTGCGGGCAACACACGACTTTCACTTACCATTGTTAAAATCAATTAAAGAATTTTCAAATACAGTTAAAGATAAAAATTAGTGAAACAATTAAAGAATTAGTTAAATTGAATTTCTATAGAAACATGTGTTTTATTAAAAAATCGATTATATCATTATCTAAAATAATCAGTTAGTTTTATCTTATTTTCATCACACTCTATTAACTTTTGAAAGTTTGAGTATAAGATAATATTTTTTCTAAAATGTTTAGCTTTGCAACGGTATATCATACATGTATATTACTGTTCTTATGTTCGAAAACGAAAAATTACATTAAAAAAAATATATTTTCTGTTTTCTGTGTGGTAAAAAGATAATCTAGTTATTTTTATATAATCAACAAAATTAAAGGTACTTTAGAGGAAGGAAATTTAAAATATCGGCATTTAAGCCCTGTCAAACCATTTTAATCAGAATGAAACCTACATTATATTAAAGCCCAATAATCTTACATCGATATAGCGAGTTAAAACAAAATCGTCGGAACCGTTTTCGAGAAAATCGAAAAAAAGTGCAAAATGCATGGTATAAAGTGGCTCTTCTGGTAAGCTCATTTTGATGAAAAAGATTTTGTAGCGTCTCGGGCGTATAGTTGTCTAAATTATGAAATTTCCGTTTCATAGAACTTACCGTTTCCGCCCGGCAGTTACCACACACACATATTTTTTTGCGGGCCTTGGTTATTTGGACTCAGGGGGCCCTAAAATGTGAATTTCCGTTGAAAAAAGGAATTCGAAAATTTTCACGATCGCAATACTTTTTCTTACTATATATAGTAAGTGAAAGTAAAAATACATATGTGTGTGTATATAATATATATATATATATATATATTATATATATATATGTATATATAATTTGGAGACTGATATTAACTTTACCACTATTTTATTTAATTATGATGCTCTATGTTTCGGGTATAATGCCATCTTCTGCTGTGCAAAGAACAATTTGTATCTTAAGGTGAGTGGGTACTTAGTTACTTGGGTACTAATGTCTGAATTGGATGTCATAATTAATTTTATGACATCCAACTGAGACATGAGCCTCCAATTTTATATTTAGACTTTGACCTTCATGTTCATAAAAAAAAAAAAAAAAATTACTTACTAAACCAAGACTCTATCTTCCATCAAACTATAATTTGTTGCCCGCACAAGATTTTTTTTTTACATAAGACTAAACATTTTGAACTTACCTTCATGATGTGTTAGTTGCTGATATTCCAACTGATACTGCTTACTCTATCAACAGTAGGCAATATATACTTGCGACTAAGGTATGACCCTTGGCCGAGCGAAATAATGCCTGAATATCAATGAGTAGCCGTGGAGTCAAGTGTTTAGCACGGTGCCACAGGAATCGCTAACAGGGTACAGCGGGGTCAGGTTCCAACCTCAATGTACTTGGAGGTCGATTTTCCAGAAGCTCGGAGAATAATTAAACGGTATGTCAATTATTATTTGAGCAGAACTCTCCAATTTTATATTCAATTAACTAACTATACGCGATATACATGTTTGGGAAAGTATTACGATCGTGAAAATTTTACAATTCGAGTTTTCACCGGAATACGCGTTTTAGACTCCCCTGAGACCAAATGATCTTCTTTATTTCATTAATTTTTTCTGTAATTATTAATATTCAAGTGGCCCTAGTAAGAAATTTCACACTTCAAATCAGGTTATAATAGCAATAATAACCCTAGTAGCAATAAACCTGTCCAGAAATGACTGGTTATTTCATGGTTCGTTTACGCTGCATGCGAGTTTTGGCGAACTTCCAGACGACCCCAATGGGTGAGCTTTTAAATGGGTTTTTTAATTGTGTTTAAAAAACCTCTACCTCCAGTGCCCATAAGGGTCTTGTGTTCTTTTTTGGGTAGCAACTTAGTAGAGAGGCTGGGTCTGCTCCAAAAGGATCCGTATAATTTAATAGAATAAATAAATATTATTATAAATATGTCATCAAAATAACAATCAATAACCAAACACATTTAATTAAACCGTAAAACCAGTGTATTTTATGCAATTATCAATTACCGGAAGACCTTTTTCATTTACTAGTAAAATAAACGATGTACCATGATAACATTTATTTAAACACCCTTCCTTGCATAATATGCAACACGGGTTGTGAAAACGTCTAGTCGCCAGTTATAGCAACAAGTTGACGTCTCCAACAATCTTCTTTAAGATTGTCCGTCTTCTAATTTTTAACCTTAAGGAGCACCTTCTCTGCCTTTTATTCTTCCAGCTGGTCTTCTCCCGATCCTAAAATGGTCTGGGCCCACAGCTCTTTTCCACCCGTATATAAACTCTTTGTAGTACGGGTAGTTTCTTTTAGTCACCAGCTGAGGAAATTCGTTGTCTGATAAGACGTAGAGTCCAGTTTTCCTCAGAAGTCTGATCCGTTGGGACTCAAAGGCGTTGCAAGCTGACAGGATATGCTCAGCAGACTCGAGTACTCCACAGCTAGGGCATAAGGGATCGATATCTATCCCAAAGCCTGAGAGGTTAGCTCGAAAGCCCCCATGACCTGTGAGAAATTGCGTAACCCAGTAATCCGGGAGGACCCATTTTGCATCTAAACGGACTGGACGGTGGGGAAGTATTTTCTTAAGGTAGCGCCCTTTAGAGATGTCACCCACCGTCGATTCCACTTTTCTATAGTGTCCTCCCGGAGACCGGTTTTCCATTTTCTGGGTTCCTCGTCAATTTTCATTTTTAGATAATCTGGCAGGCATGCTGAGCCTTCCCTCTAAAACATGTGCCTCAATACATCCTCCTGCAGAACTAGGTAAAGAGGCACTGCTCCTGCGAGGACTTGCACCGCCTCATGCGATACAGTTCGCTACGCCCTAGTGACCCGCAGCAGAGCTTTTCGTTGAATTGTCGCTAAGCTGCTTTTTAGGCGTTGTGAGAGTTACCATGATTACAGACAACATTACCTACCTGACATCAAAAACTTCAATAATTTACAAATCACCCAATTATTGTCCACACTCAATACCGAAACTATACACTTTGATTTTAGCCTATAGGCCGAGAAGCGATAACCAAAACTATAACAAATATCTAGTTATATATATAACTAACATTTTAAGAATAAGACCCTTAATTATAGAAAGTTAATCTTGACACACATTATATAATATTAAATATTATAATATAATATATATAATAATTATATAAATATATATATATAAATATAATATATATAATATATATATATATATATATATATATATATATATAATATATATATATATTGGGTTGATGCAAAATTAATGCAGGTTTTTAGTAGGTATTGTAATAGTAAATACGCCATATCTTTACTTTAACCATATATATTTAATCAAAATAATTTCCATCTGAATCAATGCACTTTTGCCAACGTTCAACAAGCTTTCTTATTCCACCAGAAAAAAAATCCGAATCCCTGGACTCAATGAAATCACGAAAAGAATTTTCAATGTCGTCCTGGTTTTGAAAATTTTTCTCCCTCAAAAAGTTGTCCAGATGCCTAAAAAAGTGGAAGTCTGCAGGAGAGAGGTCAGGTGAATAAGGCGGATGTTGGAGAACTTCGTAGCCCAACTCGTGCAGTCGTCGAAGCGTTGGTTGTGCAACGTGTGGTCTGGCGTTATCGTGGAGCAGGATCGGCCCCTTCCGATTCATCAATGCTGGGCAAAGACGTTGCAATTTTTGATTCATGCTGTCAATTTCTTGACAGTACTTGTCAGCAGTTATAGTCTCACCTCGATTGAGAAAGCTGTAGTGAATAACACCAGCATTATACCACCAAACTGTGACCATAACCTTTTACTTTCACTTACTATATATAGTAAGGAAAGTATTGCGATCGTGAAAATTTTCGAATTCCATTTTTCAACGGAAATACATGTTTTAGGGTCCCCTGAGTCCAAATAACCAAGTCCCGCAAAAAGGTCTGTGTGTGTGTGTGTGTGTGTGTGTGTGTGTGTGTGTGTCTGTGTGTGTGTGTGTTTGTGTGTAACTCCCGGGCGGAAACGGTAAGTCCTATGAAACTGAAATTTCATATTTAAGACAACTATACGCCCGAGACGTGACAAAACTTTTTTCATTAAAATGAGCTCACCAGAAGAGGCACTTTATACCATGCATTTTGCACCTTTTTTCGATTTTCTCAAAAACGGTTCCGACGATTTTGATTAAACTCACTATATCGATGTAAAATTTAATGGGCTTTAATATCATGTAGGTTTTATTTAGATAAAAATGGTCTGACGGGACTTAAATGCCGATATTTTAAATTTTCTTCCCCTAAAGTACCTTTAATTTTTTAGATTCAATAATAATAACTAGATTATCTTGTTAACGCTGATGAAAAACAGGTAAATATATAAATTGAATAAATTCGATACCCAACTAAAGGAGAAAACAGAAAAAATATATTTTTAATGAAATTTTTCGTTTTTGAACATAAGAGCAGTAATATACATGTATGATATACCGTTGGAAAGCTAAAGATTTTAGAAAAAATATCATCTCATACACAAGCTTTTAGAAGTTAATAGAGAGTGATGAGAAGAAGATGAAACTAACTGATTAGTTTAGATAATAATATAATAGATTTTTTAATAAAACACATGTTTCTATATAAATTCAATTTGATTAATTCCTTAATAGTTTCACGTATTTTTATATCTAACTGTATTTGAAAATTCTTTGATTGATTTAAAAATCGAGGTAAGTGAAAGTCGTGTGTTGCCCGCACCAGATTTTTTTGGGTGCAGGTTGGGCTTCGGGAAAGGTTTTGGTTGTTCATCTTTGCCCAGCCATTGGCTAGAACGCCTTCTGTTGTCGTATAAGATCCATTTTTCATCGCACGTCACAATGCGATCGAGAAATGGATCATTTTTATTGCGTGTCACCAGCATGGAGCAGATTTCAAAGCGGCGATTTTTTTGGTGGTCGTTTAATTGGTGTGGCACCCACTTGGCCAACTTTTTTACCTTACCAATTGCTTCCAAGTGGCGTACAACTGTGGATTGGTTCACACCGAGTTCCGCCGCCATTTCTCGTGTGGTTTTGGTTGGGTCTTCTTCCACTTTTGACCTCAGCTGGTCGTTGTCCAGAGCAAGATGACGGCCCCGACCTTCCTTGTCTTCGAGGTCGAAATCTCCTCTGCGAAACTTCTGGAACCAACGCTGCACCGTGCACTCATTAATAGCCCCCTGACCCCACACTTCATTAATATTACGAGCCGTTTGCGCAGCGCTGCGGCGCCCTAATTTAAATTCGTAAAAATAAATTTGACGAAAATCGGACTTTGACATTTTCGATTCAAGACCTTTGAACACACTGAACAAAACGATTTTACTAAACAAATTCATGGTGAAAAGAGGGGTATTAGATAAGGTTTGTTTTGGTATAATAATGATCAATGTTAGGATTAGCTTTGTTTACACAATTGGAATTAAGATATTGCAATAGAGGAAACCTGCATTAACTTCGCATCAGCCCGATATTTTATATTATTATAATATATATATATATTATCTTCACTAGCACTCCTATCTTGATTTTGATTATTGAAATTTATTGTAATTTGATCAAAACTACTTTTCTATTATTCTGTTTTTATTTTTCGTTGTTTATTTGGAGCAAAATATTGTGTATATATGTAGTATTACTGTCAGAAAATACCTGTTTATGTTTGTTTTCATATTCAAATCAATGGTAGAAGCAAATGTCTCTTTAAAACATGCATATATTCATTTTATTTTTTATTTTTATACTTTCTTATTCAAACTTTATTGAGCATTTTTTAATTGTATTTACATTTATATAAATATTTTGTAATAAAATAAGAAAAATAAATAATTTTTACAATAATATTCTCAGTTATATAACAATATCAAGACAATGTATAACTTTACTACTATACGCCTGGATGTTCGCAGCATCAAAATCACCGACCCAGAAGAGCTACTTTATATCCTTTTACGATTTTCTCAAAATCGGCTCTAACGATTTTGATGAAACTCACTATATCGATGTAAAATTTATTGGGCTTTAATATCATGTAGGTTTCATTCTGATTGGAATAGTCTGATCGGGCTAAAATACCAATATTTTAAATTTTCTTCCTCTTAAGTGCCTTTATTTTTGTAGGTTCGAAAAAAAAAAAAACTATATCATTGACGAAAAACGGGTAAATATATAAGTTGAACGAATTAGGTATCCAAATTAAGGAGAAATGAGAAAATAAATACTGTTGGTGTAATTTTTGTGTTTTTGAACATAAGAACAACATAGGTGTTCGGTATACCGTTTGAAAGCTAAAGGTTTTAGAAAAAATAATATTTTATATTCAAATTTTTAAAAGGTAATGTAAAGTGACAAATAGGGCTTACAATTATTACTGATAATTATCCTAAGAATTTGATATTTCTATATTATTTAATCTAAATCATATGTTTCCAGCGAAACTGAACGAACTATTTATTCAATTTCCTATAATGATAGCCCTATTAACACTCCGACATAAAAAATGATGGACACCATACATAAAAAAAAACCTGACGAGAAGACGTGCTTCCTCATACCTGCATGTCATTATTTTTGTTTATTATTCTATCCTATTTGCTGATTGTCACACACTGCTGACAGGTGCAAAACAATAAATAAAGTGAAAAAAAAAACTTTGAAATTTAAGTTTATTTAATAGTTTTTAAATTTATTTTAATAACCGAGATAAGTGAAAGTCGTGTGTTGCCCGCTTCAGATATTTTCAGTGATATTTAAGTCGACTTTGTTTCTTGAAATAGAAAATTAAGACTTAAGAGTGGGATTTTTCTATTTGCATACCTTATTAATCGAATTTGAGTGCCTTGAACCTTGTAATCGTCACCAGTATGGTTTTGGTATTTTAATTATTAATACATGACATCCTTTCCTACAGTATTCTTTAATAATATTCGGCTTGAACCAGAAGAACAGATCCGCTGCCTATAGCCCAGTAGAATTAGACCAAAAAAGGGGGTTGGCTAGAAAAAGGTTGGGTAAATTTAATTTTTAGGCACGACTGTTTGTACTGCTCCCTCATTAAAAACCCAAGTTTTCACACTTTTCACCCTTGTGCGTTTTCCGCCATCTTGGAAAAACCTATAATAAAAAGTGCTTTTTTCAGTTTTTTCCTTCTAAATCTGTTCCTCGACATTTTAGAGCAAACTTCGCAGCACAGAAGTCACATTATTCTTAAAACTTACAGAAAAACGTTCGCTCCGTTGATGAATTCCAATGTATTCTGTGTTTTAATAAACTTCACACCTAAATAGTTATTGAAGCTAAACCGCCGACTTTTCTGACATTTTGTGTTTTTTGACAATTTGGCCAATATTGAAAACCACGTATCTCAGTAGGTGTTTCGAATTTTCCAACATGTTACATACCAAACATGTAGGCAATTTATTGTTCTTTAAAATTGCTAAAGAAAAAGTTTGCTCTAATATGTCGAGAAACAGATTTAGAAGGAAAAAACTGAAAAAAGTTCTTTTTTTTAGAGGCTTTTCCAAGATGGCGGAAAACGCACAAGAGTGAAAAGTGTGAAAACTTGGGTTTTAAACGAGGGGGGGCAGTACAAACAATCGTGCCTAAAAATTAAATTTACCCCACTTTTTCTAGCCAAAATCCTATTTCTACTGGGCTACTAGGACTCCTACGTAAGAAACGTCAAACATTGAATCCGCAAACTAGACTGAAACGACAAGAAACTGCTCGCCGTTTTCGGCTACTTCAACACTTACTAGACAGACGCTCTAACCTTCCACTTAACTACAAAAGGCTCATCTACATGACCATCATAAGGCCTATAGGGGCGTATAGAGTTGAGCTTTGGGGCTCCACTAAACCATCGAATTCTTCCCGTTTTCAATAATTACAATTCAAAATCTTTCGATAATTCCTCAACGCTCCTTAGTTTGTCACGAATAAGCTCATCCATAAAGACCTTAATATTCTCTATGTTACTGATTTGGCCCGAACCAGGCATCAATCCTTCCATGACAAACTTCATTCCAACTCTAACCCTCTTGTTCAATCCTTGCTTCCTGATTGTCCCTCTTGTTCCATTCCTGAAATTCCTCCGAGGCGTCTGAAAAGAAGATGGCCTTGAGACCTTGTTTATAATATTTTTAGAGTATTGCCAATGGGTAGCTTCTCATATCTCGTTCATATCTATTTTCTTTTACCCTATTTACTAGATGTGTTCTACAATACAGTTGTAAATAATAAAAAATAATTATTAAAAAAACTATTAATATATTAAAGATAGATTATTTTTGGCTTAGACTGACCTCACCCATACTGCCCATTGCATACCTGATTGAGGCTCATGTCGAACTTGACTCCAGGGCTGTACCTCATTGATATTCACACATTTCGCTCGGCCAAGGGTCATTCCATAGTAGCAAGTATATATTGCCCGCTGTTGATAGGGTCTTCAGTATCAGTTGGGATATCAGCAACTAACACATCATGAAGGTAAGGCATTATTGAATTATATATATATATATATATTATATATATATATATATATATATATATATATATATATATATATATATATATATATAAAGTTTTCTAGGGGTCTTAAGGTCCAGTTAATAAATAAATAATTGTGCTTAGGCTACGTTTCGAGAGAATATATTGTTCTCATATCGATGATCTAACATTGGAAAAAAAAGCAACAGAATATTAAAATTTGTGTACCCTAATTAGTAGATAATATTATTTTTACAGAGAAAGAAAACATTTTTTAATACATTTTAGAACGCAGTGAAAAATAGTTAAATAGACGTCTTAATTGGAATTTACATTTCTTAACGTCATAAACAAATTTAAAGAAATTTTTACAATTTGAGACGATGTAGGAAACTTTACACAGACATGTGTGGATATTAAAAACTTTGAAAGAACAGTGAAACAAATATCCTAGGAGTAGTTCAGGGAGAGATAGGAAGAATATGTTTTTTTTTCTTAGAATTTCCTCTTTTTACTTTCACTTACTATATATAGTAAGGGAAAGTATTGCGATCTTGAAAATTTTCGCATTCCAGTTTTCAACGGAAATACACGTTTTAGGGTCCCCTGAGTCCAAATAACCAAGTCCCGCAAAAAGGTCTGTGTGTGGTAACTCCCGGGCGGAAACGGTAAGTCCTATGAAATTGAAATTTCATATTTATGACAAATATACGCTCGAGACGTTACAAAACCTTTTTCATCAATGTGAGCTTACCAGAAGAGGCACTTTATACCGTGCATTTTGCACCTTTTTTCGATTTTCTCGAAAACGGTTCCGACAAATTTTGATTAAACTCGTCATGTTGATGTAAAATTTAATGAGCTTTAATATCATGTAGGTTTTATCCTGACAAAAATAGTCTGACAGGGCTTAAATGCCGATATTTTAAATTTTCTTCTTCTAAAGTACCATTAATTTTGTATATTTTATAAAAATAACCATATTATCTAGTTATCATTGATAAATAACAGCTAAATATGCAAGTTGAGCAAATTTGAAAAGCAACTAAAGGAGAATCTGGAAAAAAATATTTTTTTAATGTAATTTTTCGTTTTTGAACGTAAGAGCAGTAATATACATGTATGATATACCGTTGGAAAGCTAAAGATTTTAGAAAAAAATATTATCTAACACACAACAGCTTGTAAAAGTTAATAGAGAGTGATAAAAAGCCGATAAAACTAACTGATTGTTTTAGATAATAATATAATAGATTTTTTAATAAAACACATGTTTCAATAGAAATTCCATTTAACTAATTCTTTAATGGTTTCACTCATTTTTATCTCTAACTGTATTTGAAAATTCTTTAATCGATTCTAGAAACGGAGGTAAGTGAAAGTCGTGTGTTGCTCACACCAGATTTTTTCCTTTGGTGCCACTTGTTTTTCAATCATGTGAACATCAAGTAAATATATATTTGAGTTTTTTCTGATCAAAACCATGGATAACAGAAAAAAAAAAAAATTGATTTCCCACTCCTAACCATTGGGAAGTGGACTGTGAGTCAGTCATATGTAGTTTACTCTTCCACCTGTGGTCTAGTATCTAATAAGACGTGACATTCATCAGACACCCTGCATATATATATATATATATATATATATATATATATATATATATATATATACATATGTTCCCCTCTAATAATAATTTTGTCCCGCACTTTTTTAAATTTTTATTCCGAACCCTGTTATTTGTAATTTTGCACTTCTATGTATTCCCGATAATCCTCTAAGTAACGAAAAGAACATGGCCTAGGAATCTATGAATTTAAATTAGACATTGAATTGCTACCAATAGGTAGTTCTTTATCGAGCTATCATCATGTATTAAAATCAGGCCGCAAGTTTAAATGTTAATTTAAATTTAATCAATTAAAACGCTGCAAATCATTACACAATGGTTTATTATTTCCAAATAACTATATTAGGGTATAACTGTTTATATAGCAGTTGATAGGCAATTAACTAATATGAAAAGCAATAAATAATTCAAAGGAGGGATCACTTGTAGCTGGGTGGCTAGCATAACAGCCTCTTGTGCCGAAAGACCCGGATTCAAACCCGGATATAGCCCTAGGATTTTTTAATGGGAGTAAAATATCCTTAGTTACGCCGTCCTTCGGAGGTGACGTTAAAAGGTGGTCCCGTGCCTGTGCGATGTCAGATACTCGTTAAAGATCCCTATCCTAATAAAACCTGGATAGGCAAAATTTAGGACTCCCACTGTAGCATCGTCTGATTAGCCACAGTAGCATAAAGTGACGTTAAATAAACAAATAATTCCAAGGAAAATAGAATATAGCCGCTGCTAATTTCAAAACACTTGTTCTAAAACAATTTCAATGAATCTTTTTCCATTTTGTTGGAATATATAGATAAAAAAAATTCATGAATCATCGTTGCATGCCCCAGTATGTTTGTGGCCCACGGATCGCGAATAAACGGAATTTCTTGTTATTTGGATTTTTCGTATCTTGAAACTTAAGCCCTCAAATTTTGAGGGAGGATAATTTTTTTGGTCAATTACAAAGATCATTATTGAAAGTAATAAACCAAAAATAGATTTTATTACAGTATTCCTTTAACTGCTATAAAACCTGCGTACACACTTACACTACTATTCCACTGAATTGCAGATCGCGATCGCCCTCCTAGCAGTTGCTAGTTGCTGCCTGGCCGCCGAAGTAGCGTACTCTCCGGCAGGATCCAAGGCTCAAGGAGGACTCCTCTTGCTGCCTCTACAGCAATCCGGTAGTACATCAACCACCGCGAGGTCTGTTTTGGTAAGTACTATAGTTCGATAGGACATTACTGTTTCTTAATGTGCAATTCTCGAAAAGTAAGGCTAATACGAATGTCCGTCTACAGAATGGAACTGAAAATCTTGAAGATGTGAACGCTCAGCTCCAAGAGAGGCTAAAACAGGAACAGGGTTCTGAACAAGGTGAGTACCATGTGTACCTCCAAGATGGCCGGCTCCAGAAGGTACAGTACATCAGCGCACCAATCACATCTGCCCAGCAAGTCCAGCAGGTAAATATAGTCCCAATATAATTTTATTTACTCTAAAGTATAGTGGATATAATGAAAGTAATTATTTACTCTCTTGTCTGAAGTATCCTCGCAGTATCCTAGGTATTAGTATGATTGTGAAGCTGAAATTTGTAATGGAGGTTCCTCATTTAAAGATATTTACATTTATAATCACACGAAAATGTGCAGGATACTATTGTTATTGGTTTCGTAAGCATTATTTTAATCGGCTAAAAATGTTTCGTTTTAAGAACTTATTTCTGAATCCTAAAAACAGAGATGTGAAAAGCATCACCAATGAATAGGATTTAAGTTGCAGACGAGTTATGACGATATACAACTGTTCAGTAAAAAGCTAAAGCACGTTGAGTGATTTTGGGTATGCCTACTGTTATTGTTGTACTATAGAGATTCGTACTGTATTCTATACCAGCGGTTGTGCAATGAGGTGATTAGGCCTTGATCACTCTTAGCCGCCAGGTTTTTTCCCCTATTTGGGTACCCGCTATAATGAAGCTAGGTCTGCCCCAGGAGGGTCTCCATACCCTAGGGTCACCCCCCGGCTGAATTAACTGAATAAATAATATTCTGTCGTAGCCGGGATACGAACCCAGGACCCGGTGAACAGTAGACTCTTGCTCTATCCACTAGACCACGCCGCTCTCTTGTAAATTCGACAATATAAAATTAAAATCTAGCACCGATTAATGTGGTTGTCAATAAAATAAGACAGGATTTTAAATTTACCTATTATAATACTTTTTTGTCGTTTTATAGATTGTTCACTAGTTTAAATGTCAACACTTATTAATCCTCTTCCAAAAGAAAATGTTTGCTCATCTCTGTTGCATTCGCTACAGTTTACAGTTACAGTTATTCCAGTCTTTACTAAGATTTTAAAGCGTGATTGTAGTAGAATTTTATTTTATCGGTTTAAACTCGGCCGGAACGAGCCAAATCGCGAGATTATTATCGACTGTCTTAAAATTATAAATCTAATTGAGGGAGAGATTTCAGCGTTGGAGATAAAGGAGGTCGTGGTGGGACTTCTTTTAATGATGATATTCTGTGAACTTTGGTGGAAAAAAATCCCAGAACAACTGTTCGAGAATTCATGAGGATTGTAAGCGAATTCGATAACAGGTGCGAATGTACTCATTAAACTACGGCCGAAAAAAATCAGCATTTTGAAATTTGTGCCTTACTTCTTTGCCAAAACAACAACGATCCATTTCCGTCCAGGATTGTTACTCGCGATGAAAATTAAATCTTCTACGGTAAAAGCAAATTGGCTGTGCATAGTTCAAAGGGTCACTAATAGATGATAGCAAAGCTGTGTTTATTACAGCATGTATAATAGCCATGAGCAAAGCCACAACATACAGCTAGTAATGTATAATATATTAATTCACAGCAACAAACTGCTTCCAACAACTACAAGCAACAGACTCCAGAAATTCTCAGCCCTGAGTTCGCTGAAAAGAGGGGTGTCTACTTCGTCCAAGTTCCTCAGGAACGGATCCAGGCTTTGCAAGCTAGCGCACGACAGGTCTCTCAATCCAACAACCAGAACTTTCAGGTTAGTAAGCTCTTTACATCTTGTCTTAGACCCTTAGATAAAATTCACCTCAAGACTATCCTTTCTGTGTTACAGGCTTCAGCCCCAGCTCAGTACCAGCAAGAGGAGACCTTCGTGAGGTACCTTCCTCTGGAAGACAGCCAGGCCCAGCTCCAGACAGCTTCCTCCCAGTACAGGCAGGAACCTGCTGCAGTACCAGTGGTCCGTTACCTTCCAGTGCCGCTGACAGAACAGCCCGAAGAGTACAGCAGACAGGAAGTACCAGCCAACGGGTACCAGGCCGTGGTACAGTACTCAGAGGTACAGCCCATCCAGGGACCTGTGTACTCCTATAGTCCTGGCTCTATCACCAGGGTACTCAGATACGCACCAGTCTACTAACAACAATTAAAAAAAAAGTATTTATTTAATTTATTGATGTATTTTCAAAGACAAATAAAATTATATTTATATCTAATGACGCATGTGTGTTATTCGTAAATATGACCCAACTGTTGCTTCCCAAACCCTTCAGTTTGTTTTTTGTTTATTGATTTAACGTCACTTTATGCCACTGTAGCTAATCGAACGATGCTACAATTACAGTCCTAAATTTGATTTATCCAGATTTAATTAAGATTTAATCTTTAACGAGTACCTTACATCGCATATGCTCAGAAAAACTAATTTTACGTTCAATCTGAAGGACGACATAACTAAGGAATGTGTAGTCAGTATACCCATATTTAATCAAGGGTTTAAGTAGTGTATTAAGTTATCTATCTTTTTATATATTTACAAAATATATTTCAAGAAACAATTTTTTTTTTTTTTAATTGTAATACTTATAAATATGAAATTATAATTTTTACTTTCACTTACCTTATGTATGAAATATATAGCAGGGAAAGTATTGCGATCGTAAAAATTTTCTTTTACGAGTTTTCATCAAAAATACAAATTTTAAAGCCTCTGAGTCCGCTAAAAAGTCTGTAACCAAGAATCTTTAATTCATTTTAAAAATACCTCGGTTCATCTGGTGGGTTTGAACCCGTGACCTCGAGACCCTTCAGTCTCGCATTGTTTTAATTTAAGAATGGTGTCAAAAGTAAAGAATTAAAGTTACATTTATATTCTGTTTGAGTTTCTCCCCTCAGTTGGATGTTTTTTACTTTTCATTTTTTGAAAGTCTGTCAATCTTGTTACCGTTTTTACTTCAATTTACCTATTTACGAAATATATAGTTTGGAATAGTATTGCGTTTGTGGAAATTATCGTATTAGAATTTTCAAAGAAAATAGACGTTTTAGAGCCGGTTTGGCTTTATTTTTCCTAAAATTGGGGTTAACTGTGGTGTAGTGGCTAGCATAACAGCCTTCAGAACTCAGGTTCGAACATGGCGAATGATTCTAGGATTTTTCAGTTGGAGTAAAAAATCCTTAGTTAAGCCGTCCTTCGAAGATGAAGTAAAAAACTGGCTATGAGCCTGTGCGATGTCAGGTTAAAGATCCCTATCCTAATAAAACCTGGATAGGCAAAATTTATGTCTCCCCCTGTAGCATCGTCCTATTAGCCACAGTTGCATAAATTGACTTCAAATGGATAAAAAAAAAAATAGTCCTAAAATTGATTACAACAAGGAGATGTGTGTTTAATAAATAAAATACTAACAGAATAATTTTGTGACAGCTAAATAAATAAATATGACATCCCTCCTGGAGTTTTTATTAGCTGATAGAAATGTATTACATAAGCAATATCCGGCCAATGGTGACTGAATCAGATTGAGGCGGTGATGGGATTACAGGAGGCAATGGAAGGGTCAGCTGTAATTATTAAATTGGCGGGCGGCGGTCCCGCGCTAATCAAGGAGGCAGTTGTTAAATCTCTCTCTCTATCTCACTCTTAAGAGGATTTACTCAGTGATAGTTTTCTGTGATAATAGTAACTTCACTTTTTTTTTTTTGTGATCAGCAATACGTGCTCTAAAGCTGTGAGAAGTGATAATCTATCTCTAACTAAAAGATTCCAGTTTTTGGAGATACTGTAATACGTGTTTTCGTTAAGAGTCGAAAGTATGAGATCACAAGTTATCTCTACACTCTTTCCTTCCAACACGTCCTATTCCAGAAATCAAATTGTAATACGTCCGCGGCATTTCTCCGAAACTGCTGAATCAATTTTTTTGTAATTCGCCACAAAAATACTATTCCATGCTCCGATGATCTGAAAGGCCCCTTCACACGATCGTTCAAAAAGGACGGTTCGACATGTCACTCAAAACCGATGAAAAGAACGACGCCTGAGGGCCAAAACCGTCGTGTTGGAAGGACGGTTCTACGACCTGGCTGAGACAGAAAAAAAACTGACGGTTTTCAATGAGACGTTGATTTCCAAAAGGTACTATATCCACTTTAGAAAATTTTACAGGAAACGCAAAAATCTGTCATTTATTTATTATTGGACCAATTTACATAATTATTTTTTTATTAAAATCAAAAGTTGTTTTTTAAGTGTGCTGCCAAATCATTTTTCCAAATTATTGCACTTTTTCCGATGATTTTAAACAATATAATATGGATATAGTACTTTTTGGGACGAAACATGGATTTAGTACTTTTTGGAAAGAATTATAAGGGATCTAGTACTTTTTGGAAGAATATAACGCGAGATAAGTTGGTAACAGTCACTATAACCTTCCTGATACAACATTACCGATAACTAACGTCTTTATCTCGTTAATTACTAAGTTTTGTAAATTTTCTTATTCTCCCTGAGAAATATCCTTCGTTGTTGTTTAATTACATTGATTATCTATTCTTCATAAAGAAAGTGAATATTCAAAGGACAATTGATCTATTTATGGCACTATACAATAATAAGAAAGTATGTAATTATGAAGTTTGTTTTGAACTTGTATTTACTATTTGTGTGAATTTAGCAAACTATATTCAACTATATTATTAGCGCCGTGTAAACAATATTTAACCATAGATACTGATAAATAATAACTTTTGATCTTTTATTTAACATAAAAAAAACGACTACTAAGTTAGATCAGGCACGGATTTTCTTCACATATTTAGCAAGTTCGTGGAATGCTAATTCCAACTATTTGCTGTATCGAATACCATTATTCTATTAAAATGTGAGTTACTGAAAAATTTTAAACCAAATTTATGTTGCTGCAAGAAGAAATACTATGAAAAAACGTAATTTAATTGACAACCTAAAAGAACCAAAGCGACGCAACTAAGTTGTTTCAAATAGCCTAAAAACTGACTATTAGGGTAAAATCAGTGATCAAAATAATAGCGGTGATTCAAGAAGTGCTAAATGAACCAATAAAAATGCATAAAATGATGAAAACAATAAATTAATGGCGATATATTACAGGGTTAGGTGCTTCTGCCGTATAGTAGGAAATATAGTACCTTTTGGAAGGAAATGAAAGGAAAGGTTATATCTGTTTACATAGGATATAGTACCTTTTGGAAGGAAATGAAAGGAAAGGTTATATCTGTTTACATAGGATATAGTACCTTTTGGAAGGAAATGAAAGGAAAGGTTATATCTGTTTACATAGGATATAGTACCTTTTGGAAGGAAATGAAAGGAAAGGTTATATCTGTTTACATAGGATATAGTACCTTTTGGAAGGAAATGAAAGGAAAGGTTATATCTGTTTACATAGGATATAGTACCTTTTGGAAGGAAATGAAAGGAAAGGTTATATCTGTTTACATAGGATATAGTACCTTTTGGAAGGAAATGAAAGGAAAGGTTATATCTGTTTACATAGGATATAGTACCTTTTGGAAGGAAATGAAAGGAAAGGTTATATCTGTTTACATAGGATATAGTACCTTTTGGAAGGAAATGAAAGGAAAGGTTATATCTGTTTACATAGGATATAGTACATTTTGGAACGAAATGAAAGGAAATGAATATATCTGATTTAATGAAGGATTTATAATACTTTTTTAGGGAAGGAAATAAAATTGAAACGGTTTAATAACTTTGAATAAAAATGTCCTTTTGAGAATTTGGAAAGAAAGTTAATTATATTCTGTTTAATAGGATATAGTACCTTATTTGAAGAAATGAAAGATATTTATATTTTGTTTTACTAATATAGTACCTTTCATGGAATACAATAATTATATAGGTTATATCTGTTTACATAGGATATAGTACCTTTTGGAAGGAAATGAAAGGAAAGGTTATATCTGTTTACATAGGATATAGTACCTTTTGGAAGGAAATGAAAGGAAAGGTTATATCTGTTTACATAGGATATAGTACATTTTGGAACGAAACATGGATATAGTACCTTTTGGAATGAAATAAAATGTGGATTTAATGAAATGCAATTTTTAAATACTTTTTTAGAGGATTTTTATGTTTTATAGATAAAATTTGATGACGGATTTAAATAAAACTTTGAAAAAAATGTCCTTTAGTACCTTTTGGAAATCAACGTCTCAATTATAGTTGCCCGTGTGAAATCCATCATTCCAGTCCGTCGTTCATTTCTGAGAAATCTTGCACTTTATCCACTTATCTTCAATAATTCTTCCGTTCTTTTACTCATTTACGTAATTTTCATGGAATATCAATAATTTTATTTAATTAGCAATGAATAAATCGATGAAAACTAATTTTATCCGGGATCACTTGTAGCTGGGTGGCTAGCGTAACAGCCTCCCATGCCAAGTTTACGGGTTAAAATCCGCAGGTGGTCCTAGGATTTTTTAATGGGAGTAAAATATCCTTAGTTACGCCGTCCTTCGGAGGGGACGTTAAAAGGTGGTCCCGAGCCTGTGCGATGTCAGGTACTCGTTAAAGATCCCTATCCTAATAAAACCTGGAAAGGCAAAATTTAGGACTCCCACTGTAGCATCGTCCGATTAGCCATAGTAGCATAAAGTGACGTTAAATAAATATTTAACTATTAATTTTTTTTTTTTTTTTTTTTATACCCTCTGGTTTTATTTTTTACACAAAATACAATACAGATATGATATTTACACGTCACAGATATTTGTCCTTCTATTACCCGAAGGTATTCTAAGGAGGATTTCTATATAGTAGAAGATCCGAACTTGAAACGATCTGTACCGAGCTGATAATAAAGTGAAACATATTTTATAACAAATTTAGTATATTAGAAAATATGTTAAGAATGGGTTACCTAAAAAAATCCTGGACAGATTATTTTTATTTATTTAAAAAAAAAATATTTTTTAATTAAATGTTGCAACATCATGATAATAAGAAAACTTTTACCCTGTAATTTGGTATTTGGTATTTGTGTAAAAAATAGTCCTATAATTTTATATGGGATACCAAACTTTTTTATATTCAATGTCCGATTACGTGCGGCTGCAATGTTGGGACCTTTATTATTACACGCTATACTCAACTCGGATCTCTCTGTCAGGCATTTACACTCGCGTTAAAATCTTTAAAATTCGGCAACCCAGATTAGGACCAAGTTTTTTTGCAGGCAACCCTATATCAATGTGTTTGCAATAAAACAACGCTTATATTGATATAATTTGTTTTCTATTATCAAGCAGATAACTGATATCGCCATACCCGCTTTTACCTGACAACCGATAGTTTGTCCAGGAAAAGATTAAACAACCCAACAGCTGCACATTCTATAACTTTGATACTTTAAGTCAGGGTAAAAGTTTTCTTATTATCATGATGTAGCAACATTTAATTAAAAATAGTCAGTCCAGGATTTTTTTAGGCAACCCATTCTTAACATATTTTCTAATATACTAAATTTGTTATAAAATATGTTTCATTCTATTATCAGCCCGGTGCAGATCGTTTCAAGTTCGGATCTTAGACTAATATGCGCTGCATGCACTATTAACATTTCCTTTATGTATCAATTACAAAATGGGAGGGACCATTCTTCAGTTACCAAAATCTTACAGTTTAATGAAATTTAATTTTTCTTATCATCATTGGTAATCGAGAATGTAGTATTATTTGCTTTAATTACTGTAACTATAACTACTGTGAATCGATAGCTAATTTATAATTGGAATTATTAATAAAAAAAACATTCTATATTAATGAATCAATGTATACATTATATATATCTCCAAGTACGAAAATAAATTTAAAAAAATCATATTTACTTTTTAACCATTTTACCGTTTAAATATTATTAATTTATTAAAAAAACACAATATTTCATACCGAAAATGTCAATATAGTCAATTATGAAATTTCCGGATATTTATATAACCGAAATGTCAAGTAATGTATGAAATTTAAAGATTAATAGACTAAAAATATAATAATAATTTTATCTATTTGCTTTTATAGCTATAGATGGAGGCCTATACAAATCCCTATACAAATGGAGCCGACTGGCTCAGGACAAATAATTTAATATCGTGAGCATTTATCAATTTTTTTTAATAAATAAATTTACTAAAAACAAACATATAAATATAGATTTTTTAAATTTTATTTTATTATTATTTTTTTTATTTTATAATATAACTACCGATCGCTTCAAGACGAAACTTGTTGAGTCCCATTTTTACTTTCACTTATTATATATAGCAAGGGAAACTATTGCGATCGTGAAAATTTTCGAATTCCAGTTTTCAACGGAAATACACATTTTAGGGTCCCTTGAGTCCAAATAACCAAGTCCCGCAATAAGGTCTGTGTGTGTGTGTGAGTGTGGTAACTCCCGGGCGGAAACGGTAAGTCCTATGAAACTGAAATTTCATATTTAAGACAAATATACGCCCGAGACGTTACAAAACCTTTTTCATCAAGATGATATTACTAGAAGAGCCACTTTATACCATTCATTTTGCAACGTTTTTCGATTTTCTCGAAAACGGTTCCGACGATTTTGATTAAACTCGCAATATCGTTGAAAATTTAATGGGCTTTAATATCATGTAGTTTTTATTTTGATTAAAATGGTCTGACAGGGCTTTACTGCCGATATTTTACATTTTCCCCCCTGTAAAGTAACTTTAATTTCGTAGATTTTATAAACATTAATATATTATCTTGTTACTACCGATGAAAAACACATAAATATATAAGTTGAACGAATTCGCTACCCAACTAAAGGAAAAAAATATTTTTTTAATACAATTTTTTGTTTTTTAACTTAAGAACAGCGATATACATGTATAATATACCGTTGGAATGTTAATGATTTTAGAATAAATATTATCTAATGCACAAACTTGTAAAAGTTAATAAAGAGTGATGAAAAGCAGATAAAACTGATTATTTTAGACAATAATATATTCGATTTTTTAATAAAACACAAGTTGCTATATAAATTCAATTTAATTAATTCTTTAATGGTTTCACGTATTTTAATCTCTAACTGTATTAGAAAATCCTTTCATTGATTTTAAAAAATTTAGGTAAGTGAAAGTCGTGTGTTGCCCGCACCAGATTTTTTTTTAGAATAATTTAATTTTTCTATATAAACTATGAATAAATTAATAAATAACTATATTTTTGGCTTGCGGAAGTTTCTTTGCTCCCTGCACACACGTCACAGAGAGATAAGGGTTCTAATCTATGACCCCTTACACCACGACGTCACTGGCCCCCGATGTACACTTCTGCTTTCTTCAGGAAATTGCTCAGCATCTCTTCTTTTATTCAAACCTCTTTGGAAGATTAAATTATCAACTTAACCTCCGAGAGAGGGCTCATGGCACTGCCAGGATTTATGGGATCCAAGGGCACAGATATTTCTTACAACCATGGGCTTAGGCAGCTCAGTAGAGATAGTATTATGCCTGGAAAAAGGTGGAGTAATTTTTACTTTCACTTACCAATATATGAAATATATAGTAAAGGAAAGTATTGCGGTCGTGATAATTTTCGAATTCGAGTTTTCTCCGGAAACACACGTTTTAGGGTTCCCCGAGTCCAAATGACCAAGTCCCGCAAAAAAGTCTGTGTGTGTGTTACAGAAACTTTTTCATTAGAATCAGCTAACCAGAAGAGCCACTTTATATCTTGCATTTTTTACCTTTTTACGATTTTCTCAAAAACGGCTCTAACGATTTTAATTAAACTCGATATATCGATGTAATATTTAATGTGCTTTAATATCATGTCGGTTTAATTCTGATTGAAACAGTCTGACGGCTTAAATGCTGATATTTCATATTTTCTTCCTCTAAATTACCTTTAATTTGTGGATACTAAAGAAAATAAGAATATATCTAACTAAAGGAGAAAGCTGCAAAAATATTTTTTAAACGCAATTTTTCGCTTTTGGACATAACAACAGTAATATACACTTATAATATACATTATCTCATACACAAGCTTTTAAAAGTTAATAGAGAGTGATGAAAAGAAGATAAAACTATGTGATAATTTTAGATAATAATATAATAGATTTTTTTATAAAACACATGTTTCTATATAAATTCAATTTATTAATTCTTTAATAGTTTCACGTATTTTTATCTCTAACTATATTTGAAAATTCTTTCATTGATTTTAAAAATGGAGGTAAGTGAAAGTCATGTGTTGCCCGCACCAGATTTTTTGTAATGTTGTGGATTAGGGAGGTTATGGTGATTCATGGTGATTGTATAGGTTATCTATAAAAAAAAAAAATAATAATAAATTTTAAAAAATGTACCAAATCGTACTTAAGTTTCTGAAATAGAAGAATAGTTGTTAAAAACTAATACTGGTTATAATTATTTCACAAAAAATAGTACTTCTCTCGTAAACTAAATGGGACTCACATGAAAACTAAATTAACTTTATAATAATAATAATAATAATAGGCTTAGCGAACCCAAAGGTTCGATGCCGATACCACCAAATTCCGCCTACACAGACTCGTCCAATGTTCACCATTCAAGCCCAAGCCCCCGAGATCAGCCTTAACGCAATCCTCCCATCTCCGCTTCGCCCTACCAGTCGGTTCAGCAAATACCAACTTTCTCGGAATCCGCTCGTCATCGAGCCCAAGAACTTTACTCGCCCATTTGAGTCTCCGCGATGCAATCAGCTCAATTATATTCACAGGATACAAGTACCGCAATTCTGCATTGTGCAATCTTCCAAACTCCCCAGTGGCCTCATCTCTCTTTGGACCAAATATTTTACGCAATACCTTATTTTCGAAAACCTTAAGCCGTTGTTCATCCTTCAAAGTAAGCGGCCACGTTTCACATCCGTAAAGAACCGTTGGAAGAATAATAGTTTTATAAATTCTAATCTTTAAGTTTTTAGATAGAAGCCGCGAACTAAGTAACTTAGCAACTGAATAATAACACGTATTTCCCACCTTTAACCGGGAAATGCGTATTTTTAGTAAAAATTAACTTTACTACATTAAATTAATTTAGAAAAAGTTCTTATGAAATTTAAAATTGTAATACACTAAATAAAATAGGAACCGTTAATTATAACAAAAAAATAAATTAAACCAATTTTTTAATGTTTGACCAATTTATATTTCTGAATTCTACCGATGATTAAATATAAGAATTAATATACGTTGTATAATAAACATAATATTTCCTTGCTAATTGCACTTTTCGTTATGATGAAGTCATAATCTTAAAGTAATAAACTTTTAATTGCTCAAACTGAAGTTTTTTAAACATAAATTAAACAAATTTAAATAGCACCCGTGTGAAGCAAGGGCGAGTCGCTAGTATTTCATATATTCTTCTTCCAGTATTGCGACAGGCTGTGTAGGCCCTTGGCCTCGTGGTGTAATCTCCTGGTAGATCACACTCACGTTTATCGACGCATTTTGTAGTGTAGGATCATCACTCCCTACGCCTAATTTTGTGAGTGGCCACCATTTGGCTGACGGGTCTCACATGCCCGGCGGAGAGGCTGTGAGTGAATCTCCATTTAATTACATCGTTACGGGGATTCGAACTCACAACCTTTAGCACGAGAGACTAGCGCGCTAGCCACTCAGCCGCGGGCTCCTTTATTTCATATATAGTTGAGTGAAAGTAAAATTATAATTTAATATTTATAAGAATTCTAATTTTTTTTTAAATATCAAGGGTGCAGAAACACTCGACTTTTACTTACTATGTCTTGAAATTAAATTATTATCTATATTAACCAGTAAACTTGTCAAATACTGATCATTTTTTTTTTTCAGCAAACATAGGTGGTGTAATTTGCTATCTATTTTCGTAATGTTATTGCACATTACGAAAATAGGTAGCAAATTACACCACCTATGTTTGCTGAAAAAAAAATGATCAGTATGTCTTCAGTCAATATTGAATAATCTAATCGATCATCGATAAATACACATCCTATTGAAAAGAAGATTAATTCATTGAAAGAATTCTTACGGGTATCAGCTACCTAATCTTATCATCTCTTTGATAAACTCCTTTTTTCTTCTTTACGTTGTTTATTCACAATTAAGAGGGTAGTTTTAATAGCGTTGCAATAGCAAATATGGGGTCACCTGTGGTGGATTGGCTAGCATAGCAGCCTTCTATACGCAAAGCAAATACTAAAAAATCCTTCAGATAGTCCCAGCATTTTTTAATGAGAGTATAAATCCTTAATTATGCCGTCTTTTGGAGGTGACGTAAAAAATATCTATATCCTAATTAAACCTGGATTTGCAAAACTTATAACTCACTGTTGATCCGATTTGCCACAGAAGCAAAAACTGACGTCAAATGAATAAAGCAAATAGCATGATCATGAATCTTGTAGAGGAATAATAAACATACAGTAGAAGGAAACTCCTACCAAACAGTTAAAGGACTCTCAGCACAACTAAATGCAAGTGCATCTACCGTTTCCAGACATTTAAAGTGTATTGGGAAAGTAAAAAAGCTCGAAACATGGGTACCTCATGATCTCACTGAGCGGAATGTTTCAAAACATACCGCTTTTGAATTGAAAGAACTGGGCTACGAAGTTCTTTCACCATATTCTCCCGACTTGTCTCCAACAGATTACCACCTGTTCTGGAATTTAGACGACTTCGTCAAAGGAAAACTTGTTAAAAATGATGATCAAGTGAAAAGTGCGTTTTCAGATTTTGTTTCACTTCAAAGCTCAGAGTTTTTCAGTTCGGGGATAAACAAATTTGGGAAAAATGTGTAGAAAAGGAAGGTAAATACTTCGAATAGAATTATCTTGCTTTCATATCGCATTTTTAATGAAAATCCTTTGAAAACGGGCATTTATTTCATGTGACACAACCCAATATATATACATTTTATTTTCCAATAAAGATTTTAAGAAAAATAATTTTTCTGTTGAAATCTGTAAATATTTCATTGTAACAGCATTTATGGCAGGACTAGGTATAAACTGTTTTAACTTTATTACTAAACAAAATGGGAACATAACATTCTTACTAATACAATATACTATAACTTTATCACAACATCTTGGACCGAAGTGCCTTGGCTCTAGAATTTGGGAGGTACTTACATATATTAGTATAGAGGGTGAGGGAAGGCGGCAAAGATCATAAGAAGGGATAGGTAAGATGTTTGAAGTACCCCCTCGGTTCAGGTATCTTGGGCTAAGTCCAAGACTATCAGAGGTAGGCAAAGCGTAGGAGCGGCATCCTTTGTAACAGGAGATAATAATAATAATAATAATAACTTGTTTCCCGAAACGGAAGGATTTATTTTGGCCATACAAGATCAAGTGATTTCAACCAATGCGTATAGGAAATACAATTGTGGAGAGAATGTAAGTGAACGATGTCGTCTTTGTAAAACGGCTATAGAGTCTATCCAACATGTATCGTCTGGGTGTCAGGCATTGGCAGGGAGAGAATACCTTATGAGGCATAATAACTTGGCAAAAATTATTCACCAATCGCTGGCATTATCATACCAAATGATAGCAGACGAGGTTCCTTATTACCGATACGAACCAAAACAGGTACTCTCATTTGGAAAAAAAAACAATTTACTGGGATCGTTCCATTATTACCGATCACATGATATTAAACAACAAGCCGGACATAGTGGTTATGGATCAAAATGTAAAATGCGGCTATATCATTGATATTGCTGTCCCGAATGATGACAATATCGACAAAACTATTGCTGAGAAAATACGAAAATATCAGGAGTTGTGCCAGGAACTACGTCAAGTCCATAAGCTGGAACAAATCAAAGTATATCCGATAATTATTTCATGCAACGGTCTCATTCCAGATGACACCATTTCAGCAACTAAAAGCTTAAAACTGCCCGAAAAAGTTCTGGAAGAAGGACAGAAAGCAGTTCTCCTCGGTACAGCCAGTATGATCAGAAAATTTTAAAATATAGTATAGTATTTTTTGCCTAGCCCTTGACTTTGGTCCGGGTAGGTAAATAGTCTGGTAAAACCAAGAAAATGCGCAATAAAAATAATAATAATAATAAAAATGGGCTTACCGAACCCGAAGGTTGGATGCCGATAAAACCAAATACTGACTACAAAGGTTCATCCAATGATCACCGTTCAAGCCCAAGTCTCTAAAATCAGACTTAACACAATCTTCTCATCGACACTTCGGCCTACAAGACGGTTCAGAGAACACCAAATTTTTAGGAATCCGTTCTTCACTGAGCCCAAAAACTTTTTTTTTTTTTTTTTTCCCTCTGGCGCGACAGACCGTGTAGGCCCTTGGCCTCGTGGTGCAATCTCCTGGGAGAATACACTCACGATTCACGATGAAAGTTTACAGGGTAGGTCATCACTCCTTACGCCTATTTTTGTGAGTTGCCACCATTTGGCTGACGGGTCTCACTTACCCGGGGGGAGGCTGTGAGTGAATCCCCATTTAGTTATATCCTTATAAAAGCCCCGCCGGGACTGGGATTCGAACTCAGAACCTCTAGCATGAGAGACTAGCGCGCTAGCCACTCAGCCACCGGCTACCCTGAGCCCAACAACTTTACACTCCCATTTGAGTCTCGCAATGCTACCAACTCAATTATAAGCTTCGCAATTCCGCGTTGTACGACCTTCTAAACTCCTCAGTGGCCTTATCTCTCTTCAGATCAAATATTTCACGCAGTACCTTATTTTCGAAAACCTTAAGACATTGTTCATCTTTCAAAGTAAGCGGGCACGTTTCACATCCGTAAAGAACTGTCGGAAGAATAATAGTTTTATAAATTCTAGCCTTTACGGTTTTAGATAGAAGCCACGATCTAAGTGATTTCGCAACTGAATAATAACACGCATTTCCCACCTTTAACCGGGACTTTATTTCTTCCTGGATTTCATTTTTTCTGTTGTCATTGTACCTAAATACTTAAATTTCTCTGCGTGTTCAGAAGTATGCCCTGATATATCAATATCACCAGGATCGTCATCGTTTCTTCTACTAATCATATATTACGTCTTATCAGTATTTATTTCTAGCCCTATTTCTTAACCAGTTTTTATAGAAGAATTTGTATTTAGTTTTATAGTTGCTGTGTCTTTTAGCAGTACCGTATCCCATCGTATCCCAGAACCGGAATTTCATCGCCCAGATTTAAACCTTTCTCGGTACACGTCACCTTTTCTATGATAGCGGAGATATTAATATTGATTATTGACAATTACTATATTATACTGATGAGTGAATCTCATCCCATAGCTGAGGAACAACTTGAGAGTCTAGTGTCATCTTGACCTACTCACCTCCTTGCACGACCGTTAACCTCGAAACAGTTCAGTCCTTACAATGAACCTTCATGGGTTTTAATAGTACATGTTTATTATTTTATCGACGCAATCTCCCGCTCGCTACTTCGGGCAGACTTGTCCAAGTCCGACTCAGAACCCGGATTTCGCGTTACATAACCGACCCTGTTTGTTGTCTCTTCGCAAATATACTTAGTTACGTAACTCAAGCTTGGACACCATATCGGGATTCAATGCAGTAGTGTTTATCGAAACTATTTGTCTCTAGTGCCAGATCATAGATTTTTCACTGCATCGTTTTCTGTTATAATTTTATTTTATAACATATTCGTTAAGAATGTCGGTGTATGAAGGCTATCACAAATCACAATCGAATATATCTGTTAAGAATATCAAGAAGATTTTCAGGTGAGTTAAATATATATTTTTAATTAACAAATATTTTAAGTATACTAAAATCTTTTATAATATTAGATTATTTTAAGTATGTAAAAAAAAAATATATTTTTTGAAATTTACAAGTATATTATTGAATATATCAAGTAACTTTTGATTAAGTATTAAACTATAACAAGATACACATATAAATTATAACCCATTGGCTGCACTCAAAACATATGTTAGCTCATTTCTCCTTTAATCTCTATATATATATATATATATATATATATATAAGTTATGCTTGGTCGAGACAAATGAATTAAAAAAAAGAAAAAGGTTAAGAATAAACAACACTCACGGTTCCAGAAACAATACTGCTTTATTCATAAAAGTAATCCTCCTTTTATATGTTTGGGATGTTGTTTACATCCCAAGATGGTATTAAGGCTAATACTGCCCGACTCCTATCCTTAACTCCCCCCACCAGTTTACAAAGATACTCTCAATTTTTGGAAACTCACACCCAAAATGGAGAGAGCAGTCCTTAGCCTTGATACCTTACAATCCAAAACTAACTGTACAATTACAATGACTATGTAATTACAATCTTACAAGCTAAAATGATTGTAAAAAAAGGAAAATAACAGACTAGCACTAAAAAACAAAAACACACTTGCAGAGAAACTTAAAAAGAAAAAAAAAATATATACCACAATAACACTTCTCAATATCTACACACTAACCTAAATCAAAAGATACAAAAATAACATGAGGAACAAAGTTCTTCAAAAACGGTGCACTGACATTCTCACCACTACTGACAGAAATACAAAAACATATGTAATAAAGAAATGTACGGAACTGCACAACGAGAAACGAGGAGGCGTGCAGAGGCGAGAGGAAGACAGGTCGCGGTGGCTAGCGCGGATCTACCATTGGAAGCTTAAGCTGTTCAATATGAACTGTGCGCCTCTTTTTAGGCTCCCGAAGACTATCGATCGTGACGAGATTATGCTCCCTGATCGCGGTTACCCTGAAAGGGCCTTCGTACCGGAGCAACTCCTTCCCCCGATTAGTGGTCAGTTTGCGATAGACGATAGTACCTATCTTGATGTCGCCCATCTGATCACGCAGTTTGAGATTTTCCCACTCCACTCGCCTACATTTCTCCTGTTGTATCTTGTGCCGCACCTTGCCCCATACTTTACGCACCTCGACCCTATTGGCCACGATGTCGCTGACGCAACGCTCGTTCGTAGTGGTATCCATCCAGTCGCGACGCTGCCCATGCAACCCAAATAGAACTTCGTTCGGTGAGAACCCAGTGACGGAGTGGATGGAGTGGTTGTAGGCCACGATTGCCTTTCGCATAGCGACGTCCGGCTCTAAACCCTTCTCGCCCTGAAACACGCGGAGGTGATCGCTCAGGGTGCTATGCAACCTCTCAATGCTACCCCTACTTTTCGGATGACCCGGCGTTGTGAAATGCCATGCTATATCGAGACGTTTCGCTTCTTCCCGGAGCGTGACGTTATCGAATTCTCGTCCTCCGTCCGAGGAAATTCTCCCAGGTACGCCATAGAATTGCATCCAGACATGAAGGGCCTCTAATACTGCTTCTGCAGACTTGTGAGCACCTGGTACCCCATGGCCACCTTGCTAAAGAGGTCCATTATGGTGACCCACTTGTAACCCCTCCAGGTGAAAGTGTCGATTTGGAGGTCTTGGAGAGGCGCGTCCCCCGTAGGTGTCTCCTCCTGGATACCCCGTGGGGGGTGACGGTCGTATTTCGTGCGCAGGCACACTTCGCACGCACCGATCGTGTCTTGGATGGTTTTTTTTCATCCCCCACCAAAAATACCTCCTACGCAACGCGTGTAATGTCTCATTCACACCGCGGTGGTTGGTTTTACCCTGGTGGTACGCGAGGGTTACCTCCTTCTGCTGCTCCTCGTCCTGAAGCGTTTCCACGGAGTACTTGCACCGGATAAACGACCGATCGACACCGATCCGCTCGCAGCGCCATATGCGTCGAACCTTGTCCCAAATAGTAGCGTTCCCCACGTAAAGGTGGTGTACTTTCCCCGGTTCCGATGCATCCAGCAACGCCCTGCAAATTTGATCGTCGCGAATCCCCGGTTGAGACCAGATGATATTAATTTTGCACTTACCATATGTGCGATATTCGATTTTTACCGTCCCTTCGGTACGCGTTTTCCAAATGACCTGGCGACGCTTATCATTGATAATTTCATCAATCTCCTCCATTTCCACCGGCCTATCGTCCGCTGAGCTCCCGTCGTCTGGCGACCCCGCATCACCCTCCACTCCCGCAGCACTAGCTTCTCCCTCGCCGTCTGGTGTCCACTCGCTCAAAAACTGCCTCACGTCGCGGAACGGCTCTCCTTCCTCTACGGCATTGATCATAATGGCTCGCGACAGCCAGTCCGCCACGACGTTGTCCTTCCCAGGCTTATAGACGATCTCGATGTTGAACTGACCCAAAAATTCCTTCCACCTCGCGACCCTCGCCGAGGACTCCTTTAGCTTCCCGACCCATTGCAGCGGCCGGTGATCAGTATGGACGCGGAATTTTCTCCCGAAAACGTAGGGCCTAAAATGCTCTATTGCCCACACTATACCCAGCAACTCCCGCTCCAAAGCACTATACCGGGTCTCCGCGTCTGTGAGGCGCCTGCTCGCATACGCCACAGGACGATCGCCCCCGTCATGATCTTGTGACAAGACCGCCCCCACCGCGTATTCGCTAGCATCGGTAGTAATGGTGAACGGCTTAGTAAAGTCCGGAAACGCCAGTACCGGTTCCGCCTGTAACCGATCCATGCACTTACGGATGTTATGTTCCATTACCGGCGTCACGACAAGCTTAGCCACCTTTTTCAGCAAATTATTAATAGGGACCAGATATTCCGCCATATCCGGAACGAACCGGCGATAATAGTTAAGTGTTCCGAGGAGGCGACGGATCCCTTTTACATCCCGGGGAATCGCCATACGTCGAATTGCTTCCACTTTCGTAGCGTCCGGCTTGACACCCTCACGAGAAATCGTATGGCCGAGGAAATTGATCTGCTCTTGCCCCAGTGTCGACTTTTCCTTGGACAATTTGAGACCGAACTGATGCACCCTCTGAAAAACCCGGCGCAAGTGTACCACATGTTCGTCCACTGACTTACTAAAGACTAACAGGTCGTCCATATAGACCTGGCAGACAGTTTCGTCCAGGCCCCTCAAAAATTCGTCCATCAGTCTCTGGAATGTAATGGGAGCGTTCTTGAGTCCGAACGGCATCCTAGTAAATTCGTAGTGCCCCCTTTCAAAGGTAAAAGCCGTTTTGGGTTGATCCCGGGGGTGCATCTTGATCTGATGATATCCGGCCTTAAGATCCAACGTGCTAAATACCACCGCTCCGCTCAGTCTGTCTAAGATATCCTCAAAACGCGGAATCGGATAACGTTCGTCCACAGTGTTATCGTTTAGGAGCCGATAATCGATCACCACCCTGTACCGTTCGGTATCATCCCCTGGGACCGCCTTCTTCTTCACCGCCCATAAGGGACTGTTATACGGCGAAGTGCTGTTAACGATGATCCCCTGTGCCAGCAGACTGTCCAACTCCTCCCGAATGTGCTTGCGGAGCGCCTGAGGATACCGTCGTTCCTTAACATAAGTGATCCGTTCTTGTTTCAGGGGGATCTCGTGGACCGTCCTTCCCGTCACGCCTAAGATCTCACCTTCTCGAAAAAAAATGTCGCCAAATTCCGCCCTGATTAGGTCCCTCCAGTCGTCCACTTTATTAACTGCGCCTATCCGCGCCTTGTTTCCACTTACGATTTCCCGACATGTGTAAGTCTCTTGTCCGAGCCTAATGCTCCAGATCCCCTGGCTGTTTCTGACTCTTGCCCCTACCCGTCCTAGCAGGTCACACCCCACTATCACCTGGTATTCCCGGGTCATGTTACCCACTATATGTACCTTTAAATTACCCCCTTTTTCCACCCAACGACCTAGATCGATCTCTGCTTCTCCCTCTACCTTACACGGTCCCCCAATGTAATTAGCTGGCAATCGCATTTTCGAATCTGAGTTGCTCTCTCTCTATCGCACAACTTATTCAACGCCTCCCGAGTCATTATGGTGCTAGAACTCCCCGTATCTACTAAGCACTTCACTCCCCCAGACACTTTAATTATAGGCAACCAGCATTGCTTACCTCGGATGTTGTTACATATTGCTGTACGGTCGCCTCTCTGCGAGCACACTCCTCAGATCCCAGCTCTCTGCCTCCTTCCGGCTGCTGCTCGACGCGGGTGGCTCCACCTGCTGCCGCCCTCTCCTCCACTGCCGCTGCTCCCTGGTTCTTCACCATCCGGCTCCGAAGTATCCGAAGCCTCGGTGACCACTCCTGAAGGTCCGCTTCTTCGAGATGGGATGCGAGTTCTCTTTATCTTCTGCATATTGACCTCCATCGGTTAATCCCGCGAGGCATTTTGCCTTCTAACCATATACGGGCATTGTCTGGCTATGTGCCCCTCGGTTCCGCATTCAAAACATTTAGTACGGGGACACTGGGCTACCAGATGTCCCTGCTTTCCGCAACCGTGGCACTTCCTATCGTCTCTTCGAAACCCATTCCTCGTTCGCTGTTGTCCTGACCTCCTCTCTCCTCCCGCCGTAGGTCTGTCTCTGGTTCCATACGCCTGATCCCTCCTTCTCCAGGTTGTCTGCGTGTTCCGAGGACGTCTGTCGGGTATCGTGCTCCATCCTGGTTCCTCTATTTCCATCCTGGATTCTTCTTCTCTAGCGCTGGAATCTACCATATCCTGGGCACACTCGATGAATGTACGATCCCGCGGTAGGGAGTCTCTCTTCCCAGTTTCTTTGGCCAACTGCACCTTGAGAATCGTCGATAGGAAATTCATCCGACCTTCTACCTCGGGCGCACTCATTGTCTCCCGCATCTTCTCAGTTATCCTGTTGTATCTTGCAAGTAGGATTCCCGCATATTGCCCGGCTGTCTGGCGAGGTGAACATCTTTCCCGAAACATCTGGAAGATATCCTCTTCCGGGGTCCAGCGTCCTCCACCGAAGGCTTTCTTCAATCTTTCTTTGACTATCGGCCATGGTGTTTCTTCGTCCGCCTGGATCTGGTTCAAGATGTTTCGTCTCACGCGACAAACTAAGGCCGCCCTCAAAGATTCGGCGTCCCCCTGGGGTAGTAGGTCTTCTTCTACCTTAGCCTCGATCCTTGCCATGAGACGATCTCCACCCTTAAGGAAGTGGTTTAAGTCACCTACCTCGCCACCGAAACGTTCTAGATCCGAAATCGCTTTCCTCAGATCTTGGCATGTCGCCGTTTTAATCCGCATCCATGCCATGGCATTAGCATGTGCTTCCGCTAGAGTATTCCTAAGTAACGGAGGGAGTTCCGGCACAGGCGGTGGCTGAACTTCCTGGACTTGCGGGTTTTCCTGTATATTCAAAACTGCTGGTCTTATCAAGCCGTCCATTGTTTTTTGTTTGGTTTTTTCGGAGAATTTACAGAAGAGAAAAAATAAAAATAAAACTTCGAAATGTACGGCGGATAAAAAAAAAAAACGAGTCACTTACTGCGATAGCCTGCCCGTTCTGAGTTCCCGGGTTTCGGCACCAGTTATGCTTGGTCGAGACAAATGAATTAAAAAAAAGAAAAAGGTTAAGAATAAACAACACTCACGGTTCCAGAAACAATACTGCTTTATTCATAAAAGTAATCCTCCTTTTATATGTTTGGGATGTTGTTTACATCCCAAGATGGTATTAAGGCTAATACTGCCCGACTCCTATCCTTAACTTATATATATATATATATATATATATATATATATATATATATATATACAATTTGAAGCGGACACAACACTATTTTAACTCACCTCGGATGTTTAAATCAATTAAAAACTATTAAATATAATTATAGTTGAAAAAATCTTGTGCGCGCAACACACGACTTTCACTTACCTCTGTTGTTGAAATGAATTTAAGAATTTTTAAACACATTTAAAGACAAAAATAAATCGTTAAAGAATTAATTAAATTGAATTTCAATAGAAACATGTGTTTTATTAAATAATCTATTATATTTTTATCTACAATAATCACTTAGTTATATCAGCTTTTCATCACTCTCCCTTAAAATTCACAATTCCTTGTATTAGATATGTTTTCTACAATCTTTATTTATCCAGCGGTATATTATACATCTGTATTACTATTCTTGTGTTCAAAAACAAAAATTGCATAAAACAATATGTTTGCAGTTTATCAACATGTGAGTTGTTTATCAAATTAAAATATGGTGTAAGAATTAATTGCAACAAATCCCAAAAAATAGCCTTTACTCTTTGTCGTAAACCTATGACATCCTGCCCTACAGTGTCCTTTAATAATATTCCGCTTGTCCCGGTTGAACAGATTCGCTATCTGGGATGCCTACTTGACAAACGTCTAACTTGGAATCCGCACAAAAGACTGAAACGACAAGAAACTGCCCGTCGCTTTCGGTTACTTCAACACTTACTAGACAGACGCTCTAACCTTCCACTTAACTACAAAAGGCTCATCTATATCACCATCATAAAACTTATCTGGAAGTACGGAGTTGGGCTGTGGGGCTCTACTAAACCATCAAATTCTTCCCGTATTCGATTCTTATCATCCAAAATCCTTCGCAAAATCCTCAATGCTTCTTACTTTGTCACGAATAAAATCATCCATAAAGATCTTAATCTTTCATATGTTGCTGACTTCGCCCGAACTAAATACCATTCCTTCCATGACAAACTTCATTCTCATTCTAACCCTCTAGTTTTAATCGTTGCTTCCTCTTCGATTCCTGATAATCCTCCCAGGCGTCTGAAAAGAAGATGGCCCCGAGACCTTCTAGTTTAGACCCTTAGAGTTATGCCAATGGGTAGTATCTCTACATGTATTTCATATCATTTTCTTAATTAATCACATTTACTTGATGTATATCTTTATACAGTTGTAAATATCAATAAATATTAAAAAAATGACAACTCGTTCAAATTGCACCCGTACGAAGCAGGGGCTAGTCCAATAGTTCTTAATATTAAAGAAATATGTGAACAAGAGAATATTTCCAAGATACCATTGGTATAGTGAGACTGAATGGGCAGGAATCTGACCATTTTAGCATAGCTAGAGGGGTTAAACAAGGGGATAGCTTAAGCCCATTCCTATTCGCATTATATATGGATGAAATAGCTGCAATCTGCAAAAGGCGAACAGAAAGGACTTTCCTAGGGCGAAGGAATCTGCTTCCAGTCGTGATACAGCTTCTCCTGTATGCGGAAGATATTGTCCTGATTGCAGATTCTGTAGAGAAATTGCAGCAAGCAGTTGACGAATGGAATGAAGAGCTCCGCAGGAAGGGCATGACCATCAGTACCAGCAAGAGTAAGATCTTACAGGTTGGAAGGGTACAGGAAGATGTTTTGATATACTGCAATGGAGAGGCGATGGAAGAGGTGTCAGATTTCACCTACCTCGGTACTGTTATACATAGATCTGGGAAAGAAGACTCAGAAATAGTGAACAGGATAAGCAAGGCCAACGCTGTATACTGCCAGATCTGCAATACAGTGATCGGGAAGAGAGAAGTCAGCAGAAATGTGAAACTGCACATCTTTAAGGCGGTGTACCTTCCTATACTCCTTTATGGTGCAGAAAGCTGGGTGATAACTAGCAGACTGGAGAGCAAAGTCATTGCTGCGGAAATGAGATTTCTCCGAAGAATCGCAGAGAGAACAAGACGGGACTGCATCCGCAATGATAGGATCAGAGAGGAGTTAGGAGTTCTCTCAATGAAGGATGTCCTGGAAACTCGACAGCTTAAGCGGTTTGGACATGTTGTCCGGATGGAGGGACACAGAGATCCATTGAAAACTATGGACTATATTCCCATTGGTAAAAGACCCCGTGGCCGACCAAGAATGTCGTACCTGGAGTACGTAGACCGTTTATGCAAGAAACGAAATAAAAATATTCGCCAAGCCAGAAATCTAGCATACAACAGGGAACATTGGCAATCCTGGCTAAACGCTCCCCTACGCTGAAAGGCACTACAGGGTGATGCAAAAGAAGAAGAAGAAGAGAAGATTTCCTATTATAAAGTTAGCTTAAAATATTACAAAAGAGCTGTAGAGAGGTATTAGATTGGTAATATATGAGGCAGAGATATGGCCGACAGGTAGCAGCCGATAACCACTCCAGCCGACTGTCAAACACAGGTTGGTATTGGATGGGATCATAGTCTTAGCAGCTTGTTCACAGTGTCCTCTGTCCTGATATATGGCTTCTCTCTATCTATTCTGCTCTTCACATCGATCTTTGTTTTAATAACACGTTTGAATAAATTTGTAATGAAATCAATACATTAAACATGTGAGTCGTAGGCCGGGCGTTGATGACCAAGCTGTTGAATGCCCTTAAACAAAACCAAACAAACTTGTGAGTCATTTTTTAAAAATTTATTTCATTGAAATTTACAACTGTATATTTTCATACAACAAGTAAACAAGCTACTTAATGATAAAATACATGAAAAAAACATGCCCATTAGCAGCACTCTAGTAGTGAATATAAACAAGAAGGTCTTTTATCACCCTCTATTAACCTTTAATAATTCCGTGTATAAGATAATATTTTTTCTAAAATCTTTAGCTATCCAACGGTATATTATACTTCTATATAACCATTCTTGTGTCCAAAAACGAAAAAAAAAATATGTTTACTCTTTTCTCCTATAGTTGTCAATCGAATTCGCTCACCTTGCATATTTACCCGTTAGTTATCAAAGTTAATAAAATGATGCCCCAAAGTTTTGGAAATCTATAAAATTAAAGGTAGTTTAGAAGAAAAAAAATTTAAAATATTGGCATTTGAGCCCTGTGAAACTATTTTAATCAGAATGAAACCTACATCATATTAAAGCCCATTAAATTTTACATCGATGTATAGACTTTAATCAAAATCGGTTCCGACACGTTTTTAAGGAAATCATAAAAAGATGCAAAATGCATGGTATAAAGTGGCTCTTCTGGTCAGCCGATTTTGATGAAAAAGTTTGTGTAACATTTCGAACGTATAGTTGTCTTAAATATGAAATTTCAGTTTCATAGGACTTTTCGTTTCCGCCCGGGAGTTACCACATACAGACTTTTTTATAACTCATATATAGGTAAGTGAAAGTAAAAAAAAATCTAGTGCGGGAAACACACGACTTTCACTTACTTCCGTTTTTAAAATCGATTAAAGTATTTTCAAGTACAGTAAGAGATAAAGATGATTAAATAATTAATTAAATGGAATTTCTATAGAAAAATGTGTTTTATTAAAAAAATCTATTTTATTATCATCTAAAATAATCAATTAGTTTTATCGCCTTTTCATCGCTCTCTATTAACTTTTAAAAGCTTGTATATGAGATAACATTTCTTCTAAAATCTTTAGCTTTCCAACGGTATATCATACATGTATATTACTGTTCTTATGTTCAAATAAAAAAATTGCATTAAAAACTATTATTTCAGTTATTTCCTTTAGTTGTTTTTCAAATTCGCTCAAATTGCATATTTAGCTGTTTTTCATCAGTGGTAACAAGATAATATAGTTATTTTTATAAAAACAACAAAATTAAAGGTACTTTAGAGAAAGAAAATATCGGCATTTAAGCCCTGTCAGACCATTCAAATCAGAATGAAACCTACATGGTGCTAAAGCCTATTAAATTTGACATTGATATAGCTAGTTTAATCAAAATCGTCGGAACCGTTTTCATGAAAATCAAAAAAAAGGTGCAAAATGCATGGTATAAAGTGGCTCTTCTGGTAGGCTCATTTTGATGAAAAAGGTTTTGTAACATCTCGGGCGTATATTTGTCTTAAGTATAAAATTTCAGTTTCATAGGACTTTTCGTTTCCGCCCTGGAGTTACCACACACAGACCTTTTTGCGGGACTTGGTCATTTGAACTCAGGAGACCCTAAAACGTGTATTTTCGTCGAAAACTGGAATTCGAAAATTTTCACGATCGCAATACTTTCCCTTACTATATATAGAAGTAAGTGAAAGCGAAAATTTTTTTATACTTTTTTTAGGAGAGAGGAATCTTAATCTGAACACAGTTTTTAAGAAACCCTATTAAAAGTTCTGTTTTGTGACGAAATTATTTATATTTTTAGGGTTATTACCAAGCATACAAATTAAATTTCATTGCTTATTTTTAAAAATTATTTTAATTTGCTTTTAAGTGGGCTAATCTTTAAAAGAAAATATTTATCTACCTTCACTAGAACCAGAGATATGAAGTAAAATTTTTTTTATTTGCGTGTTCTTCGCACACAAAATTTTCGATTTTTTTTACACGACTCCTGAGAAGCGTTGCCTCGAATATTTTGCAGAGGCCAATGCTTTAGTGTCTAGTTTTAACTAAAAAACGTCATTGAAATATGTGTGACACATTTAGGATCCGTTTCTTGTAAACCAGACTGACTGCTCAGTTATCTCCGTACACCCCAGTTCTTCCCTAAGCACACACCGTGTTGATACCCTCGGCAAACACACATTCTGCGTGTCAACGACCCAAAAAAATAAATCTCGGAACCTCTTCCACCTGAGTAAACATTCACTCCCACGATATATTTCCTCTGGAAACAGCCAGAGTTGATTGTGAAGAGAAATAAAAAATAATTTTTATTCTGTGACATTTTGTCCCTTTATAATAAAGAACGATGAACAGAAGGGATCACTTGTAGCTGGGTGGCTAGCATAACAGCTTCCTATGCCAAAGGTCACGGGTTCAAACCCGTAAGTGGTCCTCTTACTCATATTAAAAAATCCTTAGTTATGCCGTCCTTCGGAGGGGACGTTAAAAGGTTGTCCCCAGCTTGTGCGATGTCAGGCACTCGTTAAAGATCCCTATCCTAATAAAACTTGGATATGCAACAATTAGGACTCCCACTGTAGCATCGTCCGATTAGCCATAGCAGCATAAAGTGACGTTAAATAAACAAACAAACAACGATGGATAGAAAGAAGCCCAACTTTTCTAGCTTCATTTAGTCAGCTAATAATCATGAAATATATAAAATGAAAATAGAAAATCTGGTGCGTGCAACACACGACTTTCACTTACCTCTGTTATTAAAATCAATTTAAGAATTTTTTAGTGTATTTAGAGATGAAAATAAATTGTTAAAGAATTATTTACAATGCGTTTCAATAGAAACATGTGTTTTATTTAATAATCTATTACATAAAAATAAAATAAACTATTTTCACATATTTACATTTTGACAAAATGTTAACAATGATTTTGGATGAGTCATCCTTACAATCAGAAAATATTTTTGTTTTTTTGTGATTATAGTACATTACACTAAATGACAAACATATGGTGAAATAAAATTGAGGTTATATTGCGATTGTAGGAAAAATTATACAAAAAACCTACGAATAATCTATTATATTATTATCTACGACAATCAGTTAGTTTTATACTTTTTATCTCTCCCCATTAACTTTTACAATTTTGTGTATAAGATAATATTTTTTCTAAAATCTTAAGCTTTCCAACGGTATATTATATGTATATATTACAGTTTTTAAGTTCAAATAAAATAATGTATTTTCTCTTTTCTCTTTTAGTTGAATTTCGTTCAAATTATATATGTATTCGTTTTTTATCAGTGCTGACAAGATACGCCTAATTTTTCCAATCATCAAAATTAAAGGTACTTTAGAAGAAGAAAATATAAAATATAGGCATTTAAGCCCTCTATAACAATTTTAATCAGAATAAAAACAATATGATTTCACAGCCTTTTCAGTTTTACATCGATTTAAGGAAGCAAATATCGACATTTAAGGCCCATCAGACAATTTCAATCAGAATGAAACCTACATGATATTAAAGCCCAATATATTTTACATCGATATAGCAAGTTTAATCAAAATCGTACGAGTCATTTTTGAGAAAATCGTAAGAAAGGTGCAAAATAATAAAGGTATAAAGTGGCCTTTCCGGTTAGCCGATTTTGTTGAAAATGTTCCTGTAACATCTCAGGCATATAAACTCCTAAAGTATGAAACATCAGTTTTATACAACTAATCGTTTTAAAGCTCTACTTACCACACACAGACCGTTTTGACGGTAAATGCTATTTCAAACGTAATTTTCGGAACGTTTGTCTTCAAAGTGATAAGTACTATGCGAGGACAAGCCTTAAAACGTCGAAATAGAAATTGCTAGTTTGTAAAAATAAATCGTTCCAAAACATGAAAGTTAATATTCAGGTCCAATGAAATCATTTATTTTTTATTAAATATTTTATTTTTTAAATCTGGTGTTGCCAACACACGACATCCACTTACCTGGTTATTAAAATAAATTTAAGAACTATCAACTACAGTTAGGGTTAAAAAAAATTTGGTGCGGTCAACACACGACTTTCACCTCTATTTTTAAAATCAATGAAAGAATTTTCAAATACAGTAAGAGATAAAAAATGAGTGGATCCATTAAAGAATTAAAAATCTATTATATTATTATCTAAAATAATCAGTTAGTTTTATCTTCTTTTCATCACTCTCTATTAACTTTTAAAAGCTTGAGTATAAGATAATATTTTTTCTAAAATCTTTAGCTTTCCAACGGTATATCATGCATGTATATTACTGCTCTTGTTCAAAAATAAAAAATTGCAAAAAAAAAAATGTTTTTTTCAGTTTTCTCCTTTAGACGTTAAAATATCGGCATTTAAGCCCTGTCAGACCATTTTAATCAGAATAAAACCTACATGATATTAAAGCCCATTAAATTTTACATCGATATAGCGAGTTTAATCAAAATCGTAGGAACAGTTTTCGAGAAAATCGAAAAAAAAGTGCAAAATGCATGGTATAAAGTGGCTCTTCTGGTAAGCTCATTTTGATAAAAAAAGTTTTGTAACGTCTCGGGCGTATATTTGTCTTAAATATTAAATTTCAGTACCATAGGATTTATCGTTTCCGCCCGGGAGTTACCACACACGGACAAACACACACACAGACCTTTTTTCGGGACTTGGTTATTTCGACTCAGGGGACACTAAAACGTGTATTTCCGAAGAAAACGGGAATTCGAAAATTTTTACAATCACAATACTTTGCCTAATATATATTTAATATTTAAAAATATTATTATCATTATTTTTGCTGCGCTACGCTTTATACATTTTGTCGTGGTTTTCCTAATTAAGATCGTGCAAATTAATTCCTTCGATTGGGTAACAAAAAAAAAGAGGCTGTAGAAACGAGTAGATTTTGTTGGCTTTGTGTCGATGAATGAAATACGTTATAATTGTCGTGAATGTAACAATTTACTATTGTGATGTTTATGTAATTGTGTATCATGTGATTAGAAACATATCCTAGATTTCGTGTTTTTGCTTCCTACTAGACTTACCTCACTCACACAGACCTTTTTGCGTGACTTGGTCATCTGGACTCAGGGGACCCTAAAACGTGTATTCCCGGTGAAAACACGAATTAGAAAATTTTACGACTGCAATACTTTTTTCTTTCTTTATACTTCATATATAAATGAAATGAAAAGAATTTTTTTTTTTTATTCTGGAAACAAGTCGCCTTAGAATAATGAACAATAAACAGAAAGAAATCCTTATAGTCTTGTAACTTGAAGAAAATATGAATAAATAAATATATATATATATATATATATATATATATATATATATATATATATATATATATAAATATGAATATAAAAGAAAAAATATGTATACATGTAAAGGATCAAATATTCATTATATCTGTAAATCTTTGCAAATTTATACTATATATACACAACGGAAGATTGAGATGTGAGTAGGTAGTGGAAGAGTTGATGTTTGAAGGAAGAGAGAGAGGTGGCTTTACGAATGGAGATGGGCAGCGAATTCCAGAAGTATGAGGAACAAACGAGAAACGATTTGTGAAAGGATGCAGTTTTATGTAATGGGGTATAAAAATTGATTGATTGGGTTCTAGTATTTAACGAATGGATGTCAGATCCGAGGATGAGAAGCTCTATTAGGTTGGAAGGTTTTCTATTTTTTAGAGTTCGGGATAAGTAGGAACCAAGGAAATATTGTCGTCGAACAGAAGGATAGAGCCATTTCAAGATGGTATAATAACCAGAAATATGGTTAAGTCTACAGGCTCCGAAAATAAATCTAATAAAACAGTTAATATGACGTTTTAATTTTATTTCTAGTTCATCAGTTAGTCCCCCGTACACCAGGCAGCCGTAGTCAAAGTTCGGAAAGATTTAGGGAAAAGTTAGTTAGTAGTTGATGGGCTTTCAAAGGTGAGGGAGGATTCACGGAATCTGTAGAGCTATTCTAAGGTAAGTTTAAGTATTAGAAGATACTAATAAAACAGATTACAGGCCTCCATGTACTAGGCATTTCTAGGCAAGTTTGAGAGAATTCGAAAAAATATTATTAAAGCATTGCCAACTCTTAAATATATAGCCCTTTTGATCGACAATATTCGATAGTTTTCTAACCATATCTAGACTTTGTTTCCTTACATTCCATTTTGGAATATTGAAATTTCAAGAAATTGTTTTGTATGGATAATACAATCTTAATAGAGATACGATATGTAATATGTGCAAACATTCTTATGGAATTTCATCACCCCGAATTCAAGAGAGTTAATCTTATCTCCAGCTACTGCTAATTTTTCATTAACAGGTCTAATCTGCTTCCTGAAAGTAGGTTATGATGAAAGCTGTATATAAAACTGTTGAGCTTATAATTTTTTTATTTATTTATTGGAATTTACAACTATATAATGTAATATAACAAGTAAATTGGAATGAAATATAAGAAGGCATGAAACACATATAGAGAAGCCTCTCAATGGAAGCACTCTGAAAATGTTCTAAACTAGAAGGTCTCGGGGCCATCTCCTTTTCAGACGCCTCGGAGGATTGTCAGGAATTGAAGAGGAAGCAAGGATTGAAACTAGAGGATAAGGGTGGAATGGAGTTTGTCATGAAAGGAATGGTACCTAATTATCATTTTAGTAATTTAATAATTTTGTATGCCTCTCGATGTAAAGATGGGCTAACAAAAAATATTATTCACGCTATACCATTAAGAGATTGATATTGTTTGTTAGTCTTTCTGTCGTAATTAACTAATGATATATATAATTTTAAGGAATAAATTAATGTTTCGTGTTTTATTTTTACATTCACTTACTATATAGTAAGGGAAAGTGTTGCGATCGTGAAAATTTTCGAATTCTAGTTTTCAACGGAAATACACATTTTAGGGTACCCTGAGTCCAAATAACAAAGTCTCGAAAAAAGGTCTGTTTGTGTGTGTGTGGTAACTCCCGGGCGAAAATGATAAGTCCTATGAAACTGAAATTTTATATTTATATTATAGTTACAAAACCTTTTTCATCAAAATGAGCTGACCAGAAGAGGCACTTTACACCATGCATTTTGCACCTTTTTTCGATTTTCTCGAAAACCGTTCCGACGATTTTGATTAAACTCACTATATCGATGTAAAGTTTAATGGGCTTTAATATCATGTAGGTTTCATTTTGATTAAAATGGTCTGACAGGGCTTAAATGCCGATATTTTAAATTTTCTTTCTCTAAAGTACCTTCAATTTTGTTGATTCTATAAAAATAACTATATTATCTTGTTACCACTGATGAAAAACAGCTAAATATGCAAGTTGAGCGAATTTGAAAAGCATCTAAAGGAGAAAACTGAAAAAATATTTTTTTTTTTTTTTTTAACATAAGAACAGTAATATACATGTATGATATACCGTTGGAAAGCTAAAAATTTTAGAAAAAATATTATCTCATACACAAGCTTTTAAAAGTTAATAGAGAGTGATGAAAAGAACTAACTGATTATTTTAGATAATAATATAATAGATTTTTTAATGAAACACATGTTTTTATATAAATTCAATTTAATTAATTCTTTAATAGTTTCACGTATTACTTTTTTTTTAATCTCTAACTGTATTTGAAAATTCTTTCATTGATTTTAAAAAAGGAGGCAAGTGAAAGTCGTGTGTTGCCCGCACCAGATTTTTCACAGTTGTACCAGGCTGTTATTTATTTTGCTCTCACCTTCATTAACGTAAGAAAAAATTAACTTCGGTAAGACTTGTATGGACACAATGTAAGACGTATATGGAGTAAAACCGCCTGTACGTCTAGAATGTAATAAAGAAAAGCGTATGTAAAGTTAAACACACAAATCCGAAAGCTCTTAACTGATGTTAAATGAAAACTTTAAAGACCTCTGACTCATATGTATTTTAGAAGACAATGAGTTCTAAATTCATTTCCTGCGACGATGAAGGAAAAGATATCAAAGAACAGTAAAGCCAAAGGCATTCCCATTGTTTGACGGTGAATCCTATTTCAAACGTAATTTTCGGAACGTTTGTCTTCAAAGTGATAAGTACAATGCGAGGACAAGCCTTAAAAAACACGATTTGTTAAAACGTCGAAATAGAAATTGCAACTTGTAAAAATAAATCGTTCCAAAACATCAAAGTTAATATTCAGGTCCAAGGAAATCATTTATTTTTGATGAAATAATATTTTTTTTAAATCTGGTGTTGCTAACACACGACATCCACTTACCTGGTTATTAAAATAAATTTAAGAATTATCAACTACAGTTAGGGTTAAAAAAAAATTGGTGCGGGCAACACACGACTTTCACTTACCTCTATTTTTAAAATCAATGAAAGAGTTTTCAAATTCAGTAAGAGATAAAAAATGAGTGGAACCATTAAAGAATTAAAAATCTATTATATTATTATCTAAAATAATCAGTTAGTTTTATCTTCTTTTCATCACTCTCTATTAACTTTTAAAAGCTTGAGTATAAAATATTGTTTTTTCTAAAATAGTTAGCTTTCCAACGGTATATCATACATGTATATTACTGTTTTTATGTTCAAAAATAAAAAATTGCATTAAAAGAATATTTTTTCTGTTTCATCCTTTGGTTGCTTTTCAAATTCGCTTAACTTGCATATTTAGCTGTTTTTCATCAGTGGCAACAAGGTAATATAGTTATTTTTATAGAATCAACAAAATAAAAGGTACTTTAGAGAAAATGTAAAATATCGGCATTTAAGCCCTGTCAGGCCATTTTAATCAGAATGAAATATACACGACTTTAAAGCCTATTAAATTTTACATCGATATAGTGAGTTTAGTCAAAATCATCGGAACGGTTTTTGAGAAAATCGAAAAAAAAGTGCAAAATGCGTGGTATAAAGTGGCTTTTTTCGTAAGCTCATTTTGATAAAGAAAGTTTTGTAACGTCTCGGGCGTATATTTGTCTTAAATATGAAATTTCAGTTTCATAGGACTTTTCGTTTCCGCCCGGGAGTTACCACACACACACAGACCTTTTTTCGGGACTTGGTTATTGTACTCAGGGGACCCTAAAAGGTGTATTTCCTTTGAAATCTGGAATTTGAAAATTTCCACGATCGCAATACTTTCTCTTACTATATATAGTAAGTAATAATTAAACAAATTATATTTTGTATCGTTAGAAACATATGCTTTAGATAAAATAATATATATATTTTTTTATATTCAAATCTTTTATTCACACCTGTTAATGGATGTTGACAATCAGCGAATTTGATAAAGGAATGATAGTCTGGCGTGGTAGGCATGATGGAGAGAAGACGCCCAGCATGGCACCTCTTCCTGGCGTCTTCCTATTACGGATTTAGCTTAGAAGGTCCCTCATCCAACTTCTTTTCAGTCTTCTGCGAGTATTGTCCGGCATGTTACTAGTGGCCATGCTTCGTATTAGTGTGTTAGTATGTCCGTATAAGTTGTGGAAACGTTTGTAGAGGGTCCGAATCTGTTCGTTGACTGTTGGCATGTGAAGGTCTTTATGTAAAGTTGTGTTGCTAACGTACCATGGCGAGTTTGTTATAGTTTTGAGAGTTTTGGATTGAAAATTTTGAATTTTACGTATGTGTGTCTTTTTGGCATTCCCTTATGTCTGTGAGGCGTAAGTACCAGATGGGTTTCATTAGCTAATTGTAACTGTTTAAGTTATTTTAAATTTCAGTTACCTATATATATTAGAATATTTAGTAAGGGAAAGTATTGCGATCGTGAAAATTTTCCAATTCCACTTTTCAACGGAAATACACGTTTTAGGATCTCCTGAGACCAAATAACCAAGTCCCGCAAAAAGGTCTGTGTGTGTGTGTGTGTGTGGTAACTCCCGGGCGAAAACGATAAGTTCTGTGAAACTGAAATTTTGTATTTAAGGCAATTATACGCCCGAGACGTTACAAAATCTTTTTCATCAAAATCTGCTGACCGAAAGATGTACTTTAATACCATGCATTTTGCACCTTTTTACGATTTTCTCAAAAACAGCTCTAGCGATTTTAATTAAACTCTATATATCGATGTAACGGTATATTAAAAAAATATGTTTTCAATTTTCTCCTTAAGTTGTTAATAAAATTCGCTCAACTTGCATATTTAGCTGTTATTTATCAGTGCTAACAAGATAATATAGAATTTTTATAGAATCTACAGAATTAAAGGTACTTTAAGGGAATAAAATAAAAATATCGCCATTTAAGCCCTGTCATACTGTTTCAATCAGAATGAAACCTACATGATATTAAAGCCCATCAAATTTTACATCGATATAGGGGTTTTAATATATTTATTAAAAATTTAAAATTAATTCGAAAACTGGAATTTGAAAATTTTAACGATCGCAATATTTCATATATTTCATATGGAAGGGTGACGATAATCAATAAACTACTGTAATGTATTGAGGATACTGAGGGGAGTTAGGATTGTATAATTATGGTATTAATTACATAAATATTGATTAGCCTATGTCGGCAAAAGTACAAAGGGCGTGTACTTACCCCCTTTGATACTCTCTGGGATACCAGAGACCCCTGGTAGTTTCCTACAGCGGCAGCCTACAAGAATATTAAGGGTGGTCAAAAGGTAAAAATAAGATCACAAGGGCTGTACCGCCAACCGGGGTTCTTCCCATGTCAGCCCACCTGAGGTGACGAGGATGGGAGAGAAGATTCGTAGGGGAGTCTTATTCGAACCAGGGGTAAGTCAAGTTTTATCCTCAGGAAGAGTGAGTCGGGTTCCATCTACAAGAGGAGGTGGCCGTCAGGGTTCTGAGAGCAGCTGGAGGATGATGCCGAGAAAGGGGACCTAAGACTGATTTCACCTTCGTCAGCCGATTAAGTGTTTCAAAGGTATATCGTTATTTGTAATATTGTATGGCAAAGGTAGTAGTGAAAATGTCTCTGAGTATTCTCAATCAAAGTAATAGCCAATGTATTTATATGTGTAAGTTAATAATTATAATAACGTATTAATTGAATCTTGTTTACTTTAATCTTACCCTGCATGCCACCTATTGGATTGGTAAACACGATACCTTTGGAAAGGAAATCCAATGGTATCATTAAATATAGTTTATATATTGACTAAATATAGTAAATAAGCTAGTTTTTGAAGCTACCGCTGCCTTAGAAAAGCCGCAGGTCAAAAACATAGCACTACAAAATATATTACTTTTATTTAGTTATATGGTGTTTGATCTTCCTTTTCGCCCGAGCAGACATGTACTTTTCTTTTTCTTTTAAATATTCTAATTGAGACAAAAACAAGGAAAATTCTGAAAGTTTTGAAGAGTAGGAAAAGTGAAAATCCGCTCCCAAGTTTCCCGGACTGTTTGTAATCTTATCAGCCATCTTGGGGGAGCGGTTGGGAGAGGCAGTAGGCATTTCTTTGTATCCTTTCTTATCTTTTTAGAGAAATGCGGCCTGAGGCAGGTCTTCCGCTTATTGCGAATTCCTTGCCAGATAGTCAGCATTACATGAACAATATATATATATATATATATATATATTATAATAATATATAATATCTGTGGCGGTCCTGAATAAGTGGTTAAGTCAAACTCTGTCTTAAACTTAACGTAATACCCAAAATAGAGTAATTAACATACAGCTTTCTTTCAACCTGAAATTTCTTCCACCAAGAAATTTCTTTAACCAATTTGACGCGACGCACAGTTGGCAAGACCCTTAATACTAATATTTCTCGCCATACCGTGTTTACAAATAAATAGTAAATGAATGAATCATTCCTGTTCACACAAATGCCTTATAACCGGCAGTGGGATTATCTTCATTCGATGGTCATTTATTGTGTTTAAGAAGTATTTAGCGCAAAGCCTTTTTGCTTTTATTTAACAGTGGACGTTGCTGAGACAGGTAAGACATTATATTTCCAAACTAGTTATTGAATATACATTGCAATCTCACCTGTAGAGTTAATTTAGCAATATGTAAATGCATGCCCCTATTTAATAATGAAAAACTATATAACCCCCAAGTTACCCCAAGGATTTGTTAGTAGGATTTGTTTCATCAATCCTTCTAGTCTTTAGATATTAGAATGAATTTTTGCGTTTTGGGTGAAACAATTTTTTCAGACACAACACTCCGAATCAAAAGTTTTACAATCTATAATTTCAAGAATTTCCTAAATGATATAAAATACGACTATTAGCAGGTTTTAGCTACTCAGAGCCATAATTAGATTGTTTGTATTATTTTTTCCGTATTTAGATTATAGCAAATAAATTTGATGTTTGATCACTGTACGCCAATCGTGTAAACAAATTAATTACTTTTTATCATTTTTAAAAATATTTTTTCCCGTAATCTGGAACCCCAAAGGTTAAAAAATATAGACAAGTTTCAGAATTTTGTTCACCTAAATCGGTCATATTGCCCACTGTGTCACGTGGAGGACGATCTGAGGGAACGATATGTGGAGTTTTTGATATAACTCGAGTTATCCAGTTTTTCACGACTGCCACAGATATAATAATAATCATAATAGGCTTACCGAACCCGAAGGTACGTTGCCGATACCATCAAATACTGTCTACACAAACTCGTCTAATGATCATCGTTAACGGAATCCTCCCATGGACGCTTTGGCCTACCTTTCGGACGCCTAACAGTCAGTTCAGCGAGTACCAACTTTCTTGGAATCCGTTCCTCACCGAGCCTAACAACTTTACTCGCCCGTTTGAGCCTCCGCGATGCTATCAACTCAATTATATTCACAGGGCACAGGCTCCGCAATTCCGTGTTGTGCAACCTTCTAAATTCCCCAGTGGCCTCATCGCTCATCGGACCAAATAATTTACGCAGGACCTTATTTTCTGCTGTTCGGCCACGTTTCACATCCGTAAAGGACCGTCGGAAGAATAATAGTTTTATAAAACCTAACCTTTAAATTTTTAGACAGAAAAACACTGTTGGAGGTAATCTGTTGGAGACAAGTCGAGAGAATATGGTGGGTGCGGAAGAAATTCGTAGCCCAGTTTTTTAAATTTTTGCACGGTATGTTTTGAAACATGGGGTCTTGCTGCCGCTCAGTGAGATCATGAGGTACCCATGTATCGAGCTTTTTTACTTTCCTAATACACTTTAAATGTCTGGAAACGGTAGATGCACTTTTTATTTATTTATTTAAACCCTTCCCTGCCTTGAAGGCAATACGGGTGCTTGCAGCTGTAGGAAGTACCAAGCTACAACCCACAGCTGCTTTATGTCTTCAAAGTTAGTTCAAATGTTCGGCAGCCTTCTTCATGCTTCTCCCCTAACCAGCGTGAAGTGACTTGGACCAACACATTCTTTCCACCCGTACACGAATGCTTTGTAATACGGGTAGTTTTCTTTGGTTACTAGGTGAGGAATGTCACTCTCCGTAAGGATGTAGAGGCCTGTGTTCTTCAGAAGATTTGTTCTTAGTGTCTCATAAGCGGCACAGGCAAGGAGAATATGCTCGGCGGTCTCCGGAACACCACAACTGGGACATAGGGGACTTATGTTTTTCCCATGCTTAGCAAGTTTTGCTCGGAAGCCTCCATGTCCCGTGAGGAACTGTGAAACCCAGTAGTCCGGGAGGATCCATGTTTTTTCCAGTCTTGACCGACGGTGGGGAAATACTTTCTTAGATCAGCACCTTTTGGCGTCGTCACCCACCGACGGTTCCATTCCTCTATCGTGATCTCCCGGAGAATCATCTTCCATTTGCTGGGTTCTAAGTTGATCCTCACTCTAAGGTTTTCTGGTAGATCCGCCATACCTTCTCTCTTGATTTTATGTACGTAATAGTCTTCTCTTAGGAGAAAGTCTATTGGTATCTCTCCTGCTAACATCTGCACCGCCTCATGAGACACTGTTCCAAACGCTCTGGTGACCCGGAGTAGAGCTATTCGCTGGATCGTGGCCAACTTACTTTTTTGTCGGTGCGAGAGATTCTGACTCCATGCAGGGGACGCATACCTCAGGATACCCAATACCACTCCTTTGTAAATAGCCAATGTCGCTGGGTACCTGAGGCCCCAAAAAGCGCCCCCTATACGGCTGAGGCCATTAAGAGTCAAGCCCACCCTACTTCTTAAGTGGTCCAAGTGAGGCGTGACGTTGAACTTTGAAGTAATCCTAATGCCAAGGTAGGTAACAACCTCACTTGGACGAATATTGGCTCCTTGTATATTTAAAGTTATAGGATGGGCCCTGTCAGTCGCACCTCGCAAGAGAATAGTTTGAGTCTTGGCTGTGGCCATCTTCAGCTTTTTCCTCTCGCACCATCTGCTTACTAGGTTGGCACACCGTTCACCTGACTCTTTCAGTCCAGCTCTACTATTCGAGGCCACCAATACGGCCAGATCGTCTACATATGCCGTTGCGGGAGAACCGATTTTCTTCCAGTACTCCCAGCAACTCGTCAAACACTAATTTCCACAATGCAGGAGCAAGAACAGAGCCTTGTGGGCAACCTCTTTCCACAGTATCTTCTACTTCATAGAAGTTGCCTCTTATCCTTAAAGCCCTGTCCTGCAGGTAGCTCCTCATGAGATCGTACAAGTTGCTGGGAGCTTCATATTTGTGCAACTGCTGGAGTACGCTTGGCCACCAAACGCTGTCGAAGGCGGAAGATATGTCGAACAAAATAAGCAAAACATATTTCTCTGCCCTTCCTTCGACGTCCCGGCGTATGTTCAGCAGAGCATCTACGGTTCCCCTTCCTTTGGTTGATCCATACTGCCGTGAATGGGCAGCTCGCAAAAAGACCGGTCGTAGGCTTGAGGCCATTAGAGTTTCTAACATTTTGCTCATTACCGGTAGGAGGCATATCGGCCTGTAAGATTTTGATTTTTGCCTGTCTTTGTCTCCTCCTTTGTACAGGAGCCTTATGTCAGCAATCTTCCAGTTTTTTGGAAAGTATCCCCTATCCAAGCAATCATTGAATAATGATAGCAATCTATCTTCGATATAGGGGATACTGTTCTTTATAATTGCCGAGTCAATGAAGTCTAAACCTGGAGCACGACCAGTCTTTTGCCCATCCACAGCAACACGGAGGTCCCATATGTCCCATGGTGGGCATAAGTCCGTACCAGGTGGGCATACCGTAGTGCGTCTAATAAAACAATCCTCCTCACCATCCTGAGAAGGATCATCTCTGGGGTAGGTCTCCGAAATAAATATCTTCGCCGCCTCTTCAAGGGTGGTTGCTTGGGCAGTATCGTGTTTCAACGCTGCAATTACTTGCAGTGGAGTCAGCTTACCCAAGGCCACTCTGTATGGGATACCCCAAGGATTCTTGGAGGACTCCTTGACGATGAAATCGTCCCAGGATTTTCGCTTTCTTAATCGCACTGCGTTTCGGTAAGCCCTGGCTTGTGACTTATACTCGTCTCGAAGTGTAGCGCGCGTCACGTCACATCTACACCTCTGGTACGATCGCCGGGCCTTGTAGAGCTCTCTCTTCATAATTGTTAAGGCCGGCGTCCACCATGGGACAGGTCGAGCTCTCACCTTCCGGTGCTGGAGGGTCTCCTCAGCGGCATCACGGATGACCTCAGTGATCCTGGATACCCTGTAATCCAAGTCATCGGTAAGATCAGTCTCGGCCGCATCCCATTCTTCATCCACTATTTTTCCCTCCAGCGTAGACCGAAAGGCATTCCAATTTCCTCTTCGGGTCATGAAACCCTTATCGATACCGTGGGAACTTTCCGTAATTTCCAAAAGTTTAAAGACTATCGCTTGGTGGTCGGAACTCGTCTCAGATCGGAGGGTCCAATCGACAATGCGGTTCGCCAGCACAGGTGTTGCCATTGTCACGTCAATCCAACTCTGCCCCCTTGCACTACTGAAGGTAGGATTTGCAGAGGAATTGTTCATAACGACCAACTGGCACCGCGAAATAAACTCTCCGAGTTCAACGCCTCTTCGATTCGTTCGATTGGATCCCCAGACCGTGTTCCAGGAGTTGGTATCTGAGCAGATGATCAAGTTTCTTGTACTATTGGCGATCATCTCCATGGCGGATATGTCATCTTTGATATCACCTCCATCAGGTAGGTACGATGACACCAGCGTAAACGCTAGGTTGCCCCACCTGATGTAAGATGCAACAATATCCGCCGAAGTATACTGTCTCAGATCCATCACATCGAGGTTGGGGTTATTAACCACTATTGCAGCCCTGGGCCTCCTCTCTCTACTGCTCAGTGCTATAACTCTCGATGTGAGGCCAAACCCCGTGACCACGTTCCCACGGCAGCTCGGTTCCTGGATTGCCAAGACATCGTAGCGGTGGCAGAGAGCTCGAAGTTCGTCTGCTACTAAACGCCGGCGACCCATGTTGAGCTGGAGAATGGTGATTTTATTCATAAAAGGTTCTTTTTGCTACCTCATTGGCCCACTTCAAATGCACAGGACAGTCACGGCTGCCAGCCTTATGCGCTCTTTGGCCTTCAGGAGCATTCGCCCGCTCGCAGTTAATGCATGTAGGGCTTGATTGTTCCTTTTTCTTTGGGCAGTCCTTAATGATGTGACCACTATCTGCGCACCAAATGCAAACAACAGCATTAGCTGTACATGTCGCTTTGGTGTGACCGTAGCCCTGACATTTACTGCATCGGGGAGCATCAAGGTAGTCATTAAAGGTTATATTCCACCATCCCCCATCTAATTTTCCTATGTCCAAGAGCAAGAATCGAACCATTGGGTGCACCTCCATCACCCAATTATTTGTGAATCGATTTCTAGCAACTGAAGAAAATAGAGGTCGGAGATCGTCCATGACCAGTGGAGTGGGAGTCGACTGGTCGGGTATTTTCCCCCACAAAAATCTAACTAACTCCGATGAGTTCCAAGTATGGGGGACACCCCGAACTTCCAATCTAGGTTTTTTCCTCAGAGCCAGTTTGGCTTGTAGTCCTTGGTCCCGCAGACTCTGCCAACCTATCATCTTTGTGGCATCAGCACTATCTTCAACGCGAACCAAGACAGAGCCAGCTTTGGTCGGACGAACTATAGATGCTTTCACTCCAATGTCTGTAGGTGATGGCAGCCTATTAACTATATCTATCAGGCTTCTTCCGTTCCCACTGATGGTAATGTAAGTGGATTTCTGGTTTTGAGAGGGCTTCTTTGGTAGAGATTTAACCATTTCTGCCATGCTTTTTGGTTTCTCCTGGACTTGTTGCACCTGGTTGTGCCCCGCGTTTTCTTTACCTACTATCGTATTTTTTATAGCACCTTTAGTTTTCCTTTTGTTTTTTTTACTTGTTACGATCTGAAATGTTTCCTTGGCAGTCGACGGTCCAGCTGTGTCTAGATCCCTGTTCGCCGGAGGCTGTGGGCTGCTAGGTGGAAACGCCTTAGGTTGAGGTCCAGCCTGAGGTTGAAAACTTTGGGATGGAGCATCTTTTGCCAAGAGAGCCTCCATTACTTTTGGAACAGAGGTCTCCACTATAATGGCTGTGAGAAGGTCACGCATTTTCCCCGAAGAAAGTGCGTCGTTTATTGCCCTCTCCACTTGAGTGGCAACGCTATTATTCTTTTCTTCATACTTGTACTGTAACTTTTCTATAATTTCCATAAGGGATCGTATCTTATTGTTGATATAGTCACGAACCCCCGCGACGGTTTTCTTATCATTTTTAACAAGATGTGACTTAACATTCTCTTGAATACGTTTTGCATTAATGAGAAAATTATCTGCTTTGTTCAAATCAGATTTGGTTAAGCTATCAGGAGAACCTTCCCTTGCCCTTTTTGCTGAACTGTTTGGGTCCTTTTTTTGCACAACATTATCCATTTCACCTATTTTATCAATAACCATAACGTTATACTGAGAAGGTTAAGTTACTTTGATAACCAGTAAACTTTACAAATAAAGACTGTCTGTTAATCAAAGGAGATTATAAAGTTGCCAAGGAAGCTTACTGTTAGTAAATTAAACTACCAAGCAATTAAGATAATTCTAAAACACTTCCTAAAAATGTTGAAATAAAGAGTACACAGACGTTGATAAGTTTATGCTGGTTACTACTTTATAAGGTATCTAACGTGCTCACCTTAAGTCCTCTGCACTTCTTACTACTTATCTCTGAATAGTCCACTGCTTATAACCGCAAGAAGAAAAAAAAAAAAAAAAAAAAAATCTAACCTATGTGGTCCAAATATTAAATTAAAATTGTCAATAAAATAAATAAAAAATGAAACACAAAACTAGAAACACATAAAGCGAACAAATTAAGATAAATAACACAAAAATAAAGCAAACAATGAACTATAAACGATAATAATATAAAGCATCACAAGTATAGAGAATGATAAGCGACCACACAGTTAACCGAATTTCTCCGGTAGATGCACTTGCATTTAGTTGTGCTGAGAGTCCTTTAACTGTTTGGTATGGGTTTCCTTCTACTGTATGTTTGAGGACATTAACACTCCCTTCCCCAAACGCCTTGCAAATATTTCTAGCTGCCTCAGCTGCTGAATGGCCGAGTTTAAACTCGTACAAAAATATTACTCGAAAATCGCGTGTTACCATGTTCATATTTGGAGGTATACTAAAAAGTGGGTAATTGATTAGGAAGCTAATGTTTATAATACAAAGATAGAGGATAAGTAACTGTGTACTTTAAATATGTAAACATTCGGAAGAAAACATCTGAGACCTGCAAAATCCTTTATGTATTTCAGAAACTATAAAAACGGACATTTCATGTGAAACAACCCAATAATAGGCCAAGTAACAGTTCGAATGTACCTAACCTAAGACCCTTCACGGATTGAAGAGGAACAGGTTTCATGTCTTATTATTTATTCCTTAAAAACAAAAATCAAAAATTGCGTTTAAATATACATATTTATATATTTTTTCCTCATTGAATAAATTATGATAATGGAGGTTATCTGCAGCGCATTTTTTACATTAATCGTATAATTAAGGAAAGATGCCCTACAATCTTCAAGGTTGGTTTTTATCTTGAGATTGTCTCTTGACGCAGTTATTTAAATGATTATGCAACCTTACCGTTTTATGCCTAAGGAAAAAATATAAATTTTTAGTTAATACTTGTTTAGATTTTTAATCACCATCAATGTAAACCAGGGTTTTTATTAAATACCACTTATCGATGATATAGTAAAAGAAAGTATTCATGTTGTTGTTTATTTATTTTTTTCTAAATGTTGTTAAAATTTAATAATATTTTTATTTTCATTTGTATATTTTATATAATATTTTTTTTCAGTCAATTTCATAATTTCTTGTACCCATTTTATACAGTTAATATAATGAGATTTTGAACATAACATTTTTATTAAATCTTGCTGTTGTTTATCCATTTAATTTCACTTTATGATACTGTGCTTAATCCGACGGTGCAGAGGGAGTCCTAAGTTTTGCTTATTCAGGTTTACTTAAAATAGGGAGGGATCTTTTAGGAGTTCCACTTCTTAAATGTATTAAGAGTCAACTGTGGTGCAGTGGCTAGTATAACATCCTTCTATCCGCTAGATCGCGAGTTCAGACCTGGCAGATGGCCATTGGATTGAAAAAAAGCTATAATGAATTATTTGTTTAAATGCATGTGCGTCGTTGTTTTTTTTTATCAAGACCATTGATAAAATTGTACTCAATGAAACTTGAAGCAATGTTAATATCAATCTTGATTTTTTTTTTTATTAAAAAGAATCAATAATTTATTAATAAATTAAAGTGTTTTTTTTCTTTATTTCTAACCCGTCCAAAATCAGAAATCAACAATTCAGAAACATGTTACCTATTGATTTTACAGTGCCAAGAAAAATAAGACAAAAAAATGAAAGTCGGCTGGTTTTTTTTTTCTAAACCTGAACTTTAGATATTATTATGAACACGGGCTGGTTTGTTACATTATATATATCAATTTGATGTTATATTATTACAATTAGAGAAAACCTGGTGCTCGCAACACACGAATTACAATTACCTCCGTCGTAATAAATTTACGAACTTTGAAATAAACTTAAAAAAAAAAAAAAAAAAAAGGCTAAGAAATTACATTGAGTTTCGAAACCCTTTTTTCAGATCAAATAAGCTATCTAAGAATATAAATTACTAGCTGTTGCCCGTGACTTCGTCTGCGTCAATTTCTGTTATTATGATCGCTATTAAGCAGTTTTTAAAATAATATATTGGGTTGTCCGGAAAGTTCTTTGGACTAAAATTAAAATTGATTTTATTAATCTACAAAATAGTGACCACCGTTAGCGATAATCCTTTCCCAACGGCTTGGAAGGTCCATTATCCCTTTTTTTCCAAAAATCACTGTCCTTACTTCTGTTTTGACGTCATCTTCTGAAGAGTAAGATTTCCCTTGTAGAAAGTTTTCGAGGAAACGGAAAAGATGGAAATCCGAAGGAGCAATGTCAGAAGAGTACGGCGGGTGAGGTAAAACCTCCCATCTGAAGCTTAATAACTTTTGCCGAGTCTTAAAGACACATGGGGCCTAGTGCTGTCTTAGTGAAATAGCTTTCCTTTCCGATTTGCCAACTCTGGCCGTTTTTCTTCAATTGCTGCCTTCAATCGATCTAACTGGTTGCAGTAAAGTTCTGTATTTATAGTTTGGTTCTGAGGAAGGAGCTCAAAATGTATAGGTCCCTTCCAATCCCACTAAATACAGAGCATCAACTTTCTTGGATGCAAGCCGGCCTTTGGTGCTGTGAGCGGCGTCGTTGAAGGCAAACCCAATATTTTTTTCGGCTGGTATTGATGTAGAGAATCCATTTTTCGTTTCGAAAATGGATCCTATACGTTTTTTTAAAATTAAATTGAAATCCTTTCAATAAGGTTCTTTTCACGGAGCTCATGGGGAACCCAAACGTCCTAACAACAGCTTTTGATTCATTTTTAGTGTAAAAAAACACATTTCGTTGCTGGCTCACGGACTATGCGCTAGTATTTTTTTTTGGTGAGTGTCAAAAATGTCAGTAAAGTAGTTTCGGAGAAAAGCCTTCAACGGCGGACAAATGGATTTTTTTTATTCGTTGTTCGGAATCTCGAATTTTGAGGAGGGGGGATTTTTTTAGCTTTGTGATTCAATTTTAATAGAAAAAATAAATGGTAAATTTTATTTTAGAAATTTCTACGAACTCTTCGGACAACCCAATATTTTAAACTACTTCGTAAATGATTTTTTTAGTTTTATTTTCTTGTGGCAGAAGAACATACTGATTTTCTCTGCAACCCGATCTTGGCGTAAATCGATTCCTACGTATTTAAATCTTGGCCCTAATGTGATTTGTTAATTGTTACGACAAAAAAATAACTTAAGGGAAATTGAATTATTTTAAAATTAAAATGTACATCATTTGGAATTATTGGGGTGGGAGGTTAATTTCATCCGTTTTTTTTTACATTTTCCACTGATTCTTCGGTCCTATTGGTCGAATAGTAATATAGATGTATAATATACCGTTGAATTGCTAAACAATTAAAAAAAAGATATTATCTAACATACGGAATTGTAAAAGTTAAAGGAGAGTGATGAAAAGCCGATGAAACTAACTGATTATTGTAGATAAAAAAATAAAAGATTATGTAATAAAACACATAATCATCACAGAGGAGCCGGTGGCACTTGTCTCCCACGCTAGAGTTATGAGTTTGAATCCTAGCCCCAGCGCGACTTTTATAAGAATATAATTAAAATGGGGAGCACTCACAGCCTCTCCCTCGGGTATGTGAGACTCGTCAACCTACTGGTGGCAACTCGCAAAAAAATAATAGGCGTAGGGATTGATGACTCTATCCTAAACATTTCATTGAGAAACGTGAGTATATTCTCCCAGGAGACTACACCACGCGGCCAAGGGCCAACATGGCCTGTCGCGCCAGAGAATAAAAAAATTAATAAAACATGTGTTTCTACTGAATCTAAAGCTATTTAAAAATTCATAAATTGATTTTAACAACGAAGGTAAGTGAAAGTCTGTGTTGCGCGCACTAGACTTTTTAAAGTTTAATATTAGGTAGTAACTAATTCTATATTAATAGTTTCGTATTATCCAGTTTGTTACTTTCCCTTACCTATATAAGAATTTTATAGTAAGGGAAAGTATCTTGAAAATTTTGACTTCTCCGGAAATACACGTTTCCAAAATCCCTAATATAACAATTTATTTTCATCTCTAATGGTACTTAAAAAAATCATAAATTGATTTTAACAACGAAGGTAAGTCCATGTCGTGTGTTGCGCGCAACAGATTTATGTTTTTTTTGCAAATAATGTTTAATGCTAATGGGTTCAAATGAAGAAATAACCCATTATCGATGTCATTTATTTGTGGTGAAATCACTAAATAACAAGTATTACATGCTTTAGTTCTGGTTGTTGCTCGGGTCAAAATGTGCCTACAGTTTCCAGATCAGAATTTAATGAAGCTCGTAACAATATCTGAAATCTAGCCCTGGACTGTATATTTAGCGAGTGAAGTTGAACTTGATAGCGGATGGTGGGCCGGGAGCAGTTTCGCGTGACCGATCCTGTTAGCTTTATCGATAGCCATTCCCGAGGTCCACAACCCGCCCTTAATACCTACCTCCGTCCTAGTCGGTGTCGGGTCGAGGTTTTTCAGGGAGTGCAAAAAATGTTGGGACTCATTTCTTACAAGTTACTGTACAAGGGGTCACCTGTGGAGTAGTGGCTAGCATAACAACCTCATTTGTTCAAAACTGTACGGAGGATTAATCGGAAGAGATAGAGATGAGATAATACGAACTAGTAGGTTTAAGTACGTTGGAAGTATGGAATTAATACGCTCAGGGTTTGGCGAATATCAACGTTTTTGAAGTGAAAACCTTTTTAAGCGCGTTATGCGATTTTTGGCAGGGGTAAACGTTCTGATTTCGTAACCATGGTTATGTTACCAACATGCTCTAGTCTGGTGAATGCGCTCTGGGTGTACCTGTCTATTAGAGATAGGATAACGATATAAATTTCCGTGAGCCTTATCGATACGGTGTAATATCGACTCAAAAATATCGATATTTATAATACTTTATTTCTAGTATTTAATTGAATTAAAATCAGTAGCAACTGAATGATAAAGACATCGTGGATAAACACGCCTTAGAACTTAGCTCTTACTGTATATAAAGTTAATATAATGAATATCTTAATTCTCTTGACTCTAAAATATCGATATTTGTAAATATTATTAAAACATTACTTTGCATGAAAACATTTAAATATACGAAGCAAAATCATGTTGATCTTACTGTCAATATTAAATCGTAGTAAAGCGAAATCAAAAGAATATTTTGGTCATATTAGCATAGAAATATGACATTTAAAGATTTTTTTTTTAAATATTTTTATTGAAATTTACCACTGTGTTTGTGATACAAGTAAATGTGTTGGTAATGATAAAATACATGAAATAAACATGGAGAGAAATACCCATTGGCATCACTTACTAGGTGACTAAACTAGAAGGTCTCGAGGCCATCTTCTTTTCAGACGCCTTGGAGGATTGTCAGGAATAGAAGAGGAAGCAAGGATTGAAACTAGAGGATTAGAGTGGGAGTGGAGTTTGTCATGGAAGGATTGATACCTGGTTCGGGCCAAAACAGCAACATATGGGATGTTAAGGTCTTTATGGATGAGTTTATTTGTGACAAAGTAAGGAGCATTGAGGATTTTTCGAAAGATTTTAGATTGTAAGGATTGAATACGGGAAGAATTTGATGGTTTCGTAGAGCCCCAAAGCTGAATTCCGTAAGTCCAGATAGGTCTTATGATGGTGATATAGATGAGTCTTTTGTAGTTAAGTGGAAGATTGGAGCGTCTGTCCAGTAATAAGCGAAAGCGACGGGCAGTTTCTTGTCGTTTCAGTCTTGTGTGGGGATTCCATGTTAGACGTTTGTCAAGTAGAAGTCCTAGGTAGCGGATCTGTTCAACTGGAACAAGCGGGATATTATTAAAGGACACTGTAGGGCAGGATGTCATAGGTTTACGACGAAGAGTACAGGTAATTTGGTGGGATTTGTTGGAATTGATTTTGATTCTCCGATTCTGACACCATATCTCAAGCTCTCGGATGTATTGAAGATTTAATTAATTTTAATAATATAGATTTCAATTGAGTTCAATATATATTTCATTTTAATTAAAAGCTATGTTTTTTGTTTACGTGGGAGATAAACTGAGGTTATCTCTGTGAAACAACATAAAGCTTATTCCTAAATGTCTGAATTTCCTTGATAGAAATGGCAGGTCCATAAAACAATATGTGCAAAGTGTACCACCGAATCATACAGTCTACAGTCACATTCAGATTACGATGGTATATCTCTACAGGGTGATGATGTTTTACAATTAAATGAAACAATAATAAAAAACAAAACATGCATTTTCAACATAATCTACTTTAACAAACGTATTCTTCTATCGGCAGTCCCTATGACTGCCTGAAATGTAAGTTTTTTCGCTTTATAGGGATTGTGTTTGCTGCTTATGCTTCTTGGGACGGGGCGACACTGATGCTAGTTTCGTGTTTAATGTGAGATCACAAAAGTTCCAGGCTTCCTCCGCTCTAAATGCGAGATTGTAACAGTTTTGACACACACATATGACTTGAAGGAGAAATTATGGAAAAACTTAAAACTGATTCTTATAATATTAATATTATATATTATATTCTTATACGATATAATGGGAATACAAATATGAAAAGAAATCACGCCCGGCTAAATACATTTTTAAAATCAAATTTAATTAGCCCTAAGAGTGCTTTGAGGTGGGATGTTGAAAATATAAAATATTTAATAAATAAACCTTTATACTTGTTAATTTCTACAACATATAATGTTGAGAAAAACTAAAAATAAACTTATTTTTTAACGGCTTATTTTCTGAAACAAGTGACTCACCTGTGATGCACGTCTTCCCACGGAATAGTCAAGTGTGACTCACCAGTGGATCTCTCTGGCGTGAACGTGTTAAACGAGGTATATCTATTTCTAGCCAAGTCTGCAACTAATTGGATATCTAGGTCTATATGGGTGATTTTGGTGACAAAGGAAGGAGCATTTAAGATTTTGTAATGCAAGGATTATTTTCTGGAGGAATCGGATGGTCTGGTGGACACAATAAGTTAGGTTCACTTCATTGAAATTTTTATATTACTACACCCCAAACCAACATTTCCTTCATTTATAACTGTACTCAACCATTCTGCTATCATCGAATATTATCGAATGGTTTTAATTTTAGTATGGGTTTTAATTTAGTAAACCTAGTAGAGATGTGTTTGTCGAAAACATTCCATAAAGTTAGAATCGGTCATAATTACTCCGAGAGATTTGAGGTTCGATCGGATTGAAAACAGGGTGACTCCCTTTCACCTGTGTTATTTAATATAGCTTTGGAATATATCATAGAAAAGGTGTTGTGTACCGAGAAAGGCTTAAATATGGGTGACAAGATTCCGGTTTTGGGGTATACCGATGAATTGGTACTGCTAGGTGAAGACACGGAAACCATACAACTAAATACAAGTGTGTTAATAAAAACCGGTAAAGAAATAGGACTCGAATTAAATACCGATTACATGAAATATATGATTAGTTGCAGAAACGCTGGCGATCTTAATGATATTGATATATCAGGGCATACTTTTGAACAAGTAGAGAAATTCAAGTATTTAGGTTCAATGATAACGAGAAGAAATAAAATCCAGGAAGAAATAAAGGCCCGGTTAAAGGTGGGAAATGCGTGTTATTATTCAGTTACTAAGTTACTTAGCTCGCGGCTTCTATCTAAAAACTTAAAGGTTAGAATTTATAAACCTATCATTCTTCCGACGGTTCTTTACGGATGTGAAACGTGGCCGCTTACTTTGAAGGAAGAACAACGGCTTAAGGTTTTCGAAAATCAGGTACTGCGTAAAATATTTGGATCGAAGAGAGATGAGGCCACTGGGGAGTTTAGAACGTTGCACAACGCGGAATTGAGGTTGGTATAATTGAGTTGATAGCATCGCGGAGACTCAAATGGGCGCGTAAAGTGGTTGGGCTCGGTGAGGAACGGATTCCAAGAAAGTTGGTACTCGCTGAACCGACTGGTAGGCGTCCGAAAGGCAGGCCGAAGCGTCGATGGGAGGATTGCGTTAAGGCTGGTCTCGTGGACTTGGGCTTGAACGGTGAATATTGGACGTGTCTGTGTAGGCAGACTTTGGTGGTATCGGCAGCGAACCTTCGGGTTCAGTAAGCCTGTTATTATTATTATTATTATAGGTTTTAATTTTTGAGCTTTTGCAATGATTTGTAATTTGATTTACACATAGAGCTGTATATTGGACGGGCGTAAGTAAGTATTGGTCATAAACAAGCTTTATATGTTAATAATTTAGAGTTTCAGTTAAAATGTAGCTTTGTTACACACATAAAGTGTGTGCTGATAAACCTGGTTTTATTAATTTGAATGGTTTCCATTACTTTCGGTACATAAACGACCAACATGTGACCAGGGTTTATTTACACTAAAAATAATCATGAATCCTTAGGATTTATGAATTCAGAAAATCCATTTTTTGATTAATAAATTTTGCTGCTTCTTCACAGTCAATCGTCCTGAATCTTTGTTTTTATCGTAGAAGACGCAATTTTCATTACAAGTAACAATTATAGACTGCAATGAATCCACGTGGTTTTGGCAAAGAAGGACAAATTTCGTGATGCTGATTTATTTATATATTTTTTTATTGGTTGTTGTTTAATGAGTGAGGTACCTAACTTTCGAGATTTTTAACTTTTCCTTGATGAGTTCATTGAATGTCGGGTTTTCTGCAAGTACATTACAAGAAATTGGTCCAATAATTGGTAGTTCCGAATCAAATGTGTATATTAGATGTTGGCCATTCAGAGCTAATTAGCTATTGACCTCGAGAAGAGACCCGACTAGCTACCGTTAATACCAACTAGCTACTCAGGTATTCTCGGGAACTGGGGATCAATGCTTCATGCTAACCACACCACCGCGGCAGAGTGCCTCTTGGGAAGGCATTTAATAATTAGCTCCTGTTTCTCAGAACACTCCATCCGGTAAACACCGGCTTACAATATTATGTATAATATGTTACAAAACAGGTTGAAATAACTATCATACTTAGGTCTAGGGGTGGGCATAATCGAATGACGATTATCAAATCATTCGATAATTTCGATCATTCGAATTAATCGATTATCAGATCATTCGATAATTTCAATCATTCGAATTAATCGATAATCAGATTAATCGGTTTGGTGAAACGAATGAGCAATCGAACTGAATTTTTTAGCGATAATCGAGGGGTTATAAGGGGTTCGGTTAATCGAATGACTTTTTTTTTTTATTATATGCATATTTGCACCTAGGCACAGCCAGGTCAGCAATCATAATAATAATAAATAAATAAATTCTTTATTATTCTGGGACATGTTCCTTTAGAATAAAATATACAAAATGTACAAAAAAAGGGCTTTAGAGTCTTAGAGTAAATTAATTAAATATAAACAAGTTAATAATTAATGGTATAAAATATACATATTTAAATGAGATGAAAACAAAAAAAATAAATAAAAAACTTATTTAGAATTCTATTGAGCCTGGATGTTCAATAAGTGATCAAATATGCGGGATTTGAAGGTAGAAAGAGAATTGGAGTGACGGATGGAAGAAGGGACAGAATTCCATAGGATTGAGGATCGAATGAGAAAGGATCTGTCGAAATGTGCAGTCTGTGGGCCGTACTGTATAAATCCGAAGGCCTGGAGCGTGTAGAACGGGGGCAAGGCCAGTTCTATGAGAGCAGCCAACCAGAGACGAGCTACTGACGCCAAGACCACGTGGTGCCGCTAACGGTTTTTCTCATCTCTCTAACGGCTTTTTCCGTTATTGTTTATTTTTAAATTTTGTGATCGCGTGTGTGGAGGATGTGAAGGCCACGTGAGTACAAACTTTTTTATTTAGTTATTACCAGTTTACTGGTCGTAACACTTGTGTTTATTTATTTTAAACAATATTTTTATCATAAAAAATGACTGAAGCCATGGACGTCCCAACTAACCAAACAAACAAACAAAGACTCAAACGTACATTAACCCAAACAGACAGTGAGGGTTTCACGACGATTATTAAAAGACCACTGAGACATGTACCGAGACCGACCACAGAAAATTTTACACCTATACAAACACAAAACACGTACGCACCACTTAGTACGGCACCAACTGAACAAAACAATGACAATACCCACACTACAAACAACACTACCAATAACAAAAAAATGCCACCCATTGTGATAAGACCACCAATGTCGGCAGTTATATTAAAAAATGCCTTAGTAGAGGAAAATATAACCTCATTTTATATAAGGTCTAATAAGACCGAAACAAAAGTATTCTTAAATAATAAAGACGATCACAACAAAACTATCCTAATATTAAATTCATGCCCAACCGTGGACTATCACACATATGCACCACGGGACACCAAACCTTTAAAGAAATTCATAGTAAAGGGGTTCGACTTAGATCACCCCATTGATAACATCAAAGACACACTCCAGGCCAGACTACCTGGCTTTAAAACAATCTGGAGAATGACAAAAACAGACCCTGACGGAAAGAAGAGGTGCACATCTCACCTCATTGTCACGACTGAAAACACCACAACTATCGAGGATTTCAAAAAAATAGGCCCGATAGACTACATGGTTTATAAGGTAGAAACCATGAGAGCCCCAAATGGACCCAAACAATGCTATAATTGCCAAAAGTTTGGGCATACAAAAAATTACTGTGGTAGCATACTGACATGCGTCAGGTGCGGAGAAAACCACCTAATCAAAGAGTGCCCACGCACATCCCCACCCACCTGTGCGAATTGCGGTGGCCCTCATGTGGCCTCATACCGTAATTGCCCTAAAAGGCTTGAACTAATCAAGTCCAAAAATCAAACCAGGGTCATCAAAGGGCCTAACAACCAGGAACCAAAAAATCAGGCTCCTCACACCACCTCAGACCCCAATTCTTACGCGGGAGTCACACACGTGCCCCTACCCAAAAACATGTCAAATCCCACTCCACCTCCCCCAAATGGACAAACTGGACAAACTTTCATCCCACCCACCACAACTGGACAAAATTTCATGCCACCGCCCCTAATGGGAGGGACATTTATGCCTCAACTCACAACACCACAAACCAACACACAAGAAACCCAGCCTCCCTGGGTCAACAATATAATAAACTGGGTACAAAACACACTGACCAACATGTGCCAGATGATCATGACAAACCTAACTGTCATGATAAACCAAAACCATGGATAAACATTCCATCATTAACTATAACATAACAGGGCTTATGTCTCGTAAGCTAGAACTTGAAACACTCCTGGCCTCTCATAGGCCATCCGTAATGGCACTCACAGACACAAAACTGAACAGACGGAAACAAGTACATTTCCGGGGATATCACATATACAGACATGACTCTACAACAACCCAACAAGGCGGCGTTGCCCTACTGGTACGTAATGACATCCCCTCTAGGATTATAGACAACAACACACTAAGTGACGACAAACACACTGCAATCACCATACAAGTTAAACTGAAATACACTTACAAAATCACATGTGTATACAGGAGCCCTACAGCCTCACCCGAACCACTCAAAACTTTCCTAAAAGACATTGAAACGGACAGACAACACATCATAATAGGTGACTTAAACGCAAGACATCACACTTGGAACTGCTCCAGACCCAATGCATTAGGAACACACCTCACAACAACAAAATACACAATCATACATCCTAATGCATATACATACAGGCAACACTCAAACCCAGCATACACATCTACACTAGACTTACTCCTCACACAACAGGCACACAGATTCACGGACTGCACTACCATCGATTTTAGTGACAACGACCATATACCAGTACTCTACAAAATGGGACAAGACAGAACAAAAAGACAACAAACAGACTACAAATATAATTTCCATAAGGCAGACTGGAAACTGTACAAACATACTGTTTACAACAACACACCTACCATAAAAACACTAAACAACACAAAAGACATAGACGAGGCCATCATACAACTACAGAACATCATCAAAGACGCAGCAAACACAGCTATACCTACTTTCAGCCCAACACCCTTACACCTCAAAAGTCCACCGAAACACATCACACAGCTCATAAAACAACGGAACAACATCAAGAACTGTTGGTACAGGACCAAAGACCCTACATACCGACCAATAATAAACAGTATCACAAAACAAATCACATCACTCATGTCGCAGTGGAAAACATCATTATGGCACGAACAATTACGCCGTACACATCATGACCCCAAAAACTTCTGGAAGTTGGTCAGAAGCCATAACACCAAATCAAAATCGGTGAAAATAACCCAAGACGGTGAGATTCTCACTCCTGCAGATCAGGCGTCTATACTAGCACAATACTATGTCGACCGAGACAAAGCACGCACTGACCAAACCTACAAACATACCCACGTCATGAGGACCACACAAAACTTCATTCACTCAACATATAAGCAACTGACTGCAACACTGAGAAACACAAAAGGAAACAAGTCATCTGGACTAGACAATATACCATACGTACTACTCAAACAACTACCCAGAAAGACTCACATGTTTCTACTAAACATATACAACTCATGCTCACGCCTTAGATACTTCCCTAAAGAGTGGAAACATGCTATAATCGTTCCACTCCTAAAACCCAAAAAACGAGGAGCGGTCCCGGAAGAATACCGACCTATTAGCCTTCTCAATCACATCTCAAAAATTTATGAGAAACTCCTCCTCATACACGTCCGCAAACACTGCGACTCACACGACGTCATACCGCCAGAACAGACTGGTTTCACACGCGGAGTTAGCTGTTATCACCATGTAGTAAAGCTACAGCACGATACAGCCTATAACCTCAACAAAAATCATGCTACAGCCATGATCTCTCTTGACTGCACACAGGCATTTGACTCTGTGTCGCACTCCATCCTCATCAATAAACTCCGGCTTCACCAATTCCCGGACCAATTGGTCGACATTATTGGGTCCTATATCAGTGGGCGGACATTTTCTGTCCGGGTCAAAACTGAATTATCAGAAAAACGCAACGTTACATGCGGCGTCCCCCAGGGTTCGGTCCTTGCGCCTGTCCTTTTTAACATTTATACAGCCCAAATAGTAGGGCAAAAATACGAAAACGTACAAGTTGCCGCATATGCAGACGACATCGCCATATACGCAGCGAGTATGAATGCGGATGAAGCAATGCGCAAGGTCCAAAAAGCAGCCCAACAAATCACAAACCAACTTAAGGACATCAACATTCACATAAACACCGATAAAACTGACGCCATAACTTTTTCTTACATGAAAACACTCAAGAAACAACCCAAACTCAACGGTAAAGTAATACAAACTAAAAAACACCTCACATACCTAGGACTAAAACTGGAATCACACTTATCATTCACAGCACACATCAAAAACAGAATAAACATTGTACGCGCCACAGCTACACAACTAAACCACTTAATATACTCACCAGGGTTGTCACTACGACTCAAAATCCTAATCTACAAATCCATCCTTAGACCATCGCTTCTTCACGGAGCGCCCCTACTACACTACCTCTATCCAACAACCCTGAAGTCCCTTCAATCATGTCAAAACAACATACTCCAAAAAATCACAAAACGAACTACACTAGAGAGAAAAAACATGGACCTCATTCATGAGACATTAAACATTGAAACTGTTCAACAACACATTTCAAGGAGACACATAAAGTTCTACGACAATCTCCCTGCCTCATTCAATCCACTGTTCCGATCCATTACCCCCTCCAAGCTCCCTCAGAGGTGGCAGGGGCGTAAGGGACCAGTAAATCCTAAATATATTATAGATCATTCCGTTGCCTAGCAACCTTCCTAAACACCCATCCTACTCCATTATCCTACTCCCTCTTCCCACTCTTCTCCCACCCCCCACCCCACCCACAGCTACACCCTATCCTATTTCACTATCTTATGGTTATGTTTTATTTCATGTTTATGTTTTATGTTTATACTTCAGTTTTGTTATATTTCTTTATGGTTATGTTTATAATTTATCATTAATTTTGTTTAAGTTAGTTTTATTCGTTTAATAACGCACAATAAGCGGAGGCCCCTCACCTCCAAATAAGAGTCATCAATATACAGGTAGTATAGATCTCAATCATTTATATATAAGAATCAATCACCCTTCAAGTACCAGACAGGTAGAAAAAGGTATGTTTACAAATAATTTATCAGTATTTATTATATGATATTTCCTTACTAATGTTATTTTTTCTTTTGTTTGAGGGATCTGAAAAAAAAAAAAAAAAAAAAAAAAAAAAAAAAAAAAAAAAAAAAAAAAAAAAAAAAAAAAAAAAAAAAAAAAAAAAAAAAAAAAAAAAAAAAAAAAAAAATGTAGAACGGGGATGGACAGAGGATTTGAATTGTAAGAGGTCAAAAATATATGATGGACGGCGGGATAGAATAATTTGGTAAAGGAATGACGCGACGATTGGAAGGGTTAAGCTACTTCAACTCGTCATATAATTGGGATACAGAGGTTTATCCAGGGACCCCGAAGATGAAGCGAACAAAGGAATTGATTAAGCGTTTTATTAATAGAGAGGGGAATTGTGCCATATTGTCTTTCAGAATGCATATTAATCATTCGATCATTCGATTATTTAAATCATCGAAGTCCGATCGTTTGATTATGACGATCATTCGATTATGCCCACCCCTACTTAGGCCTGTAGTATTAGGTTGTCTGAAAAATAATTCAGAATATAGTTGAAAAAAAGAAAGAAAGAACATAACCATTCCGCTATGTGATGCGTTCAAATATTTAGGAGTAACCATAGGTAAGCATGTCTCAATAGAAAGGGGCATATCAAACATAATCACCAACGTAAAAAGTTATTGTAATACTAAATGTAGTATTATTGGATAAAAAGATATCACTCCAAACGGAGAAGAAGATATTATACTCCATTGTCATTGGCACTACACTGTAAGAATAAGAATCCTTGACAGTGACGAGATATCAGCAGGAACTATTATTGGCCTTCTAGATGGGTGTTTGGAGAAGAAAGCGAGATAATGAAGTGAGAGAAAGAATGGAAGCCTAGCTAAACATTCTTAGGAAAATTAGTTGAAGAAGGCTGAGGTGGTATGGACGCGTCATGAGAATGAACGAAGCACGTTGGCTTCTTTGATCAGTTAAATACTGTCCACGTAAGAAACGAAAACGAAGAAGACCACGAAAAAGGTGGGTAGAAGATATGAGACGGGATATGGCAGTTAGAGGGCTGGTAGAGGATGACTGCGCTGATAGAGATTACTGAAGTTCGAAATGTGACACAATCGCAGAACCCAGGGATCACATAATAGCCTCCTATGCCAAAGGTCACGGTTCAAACCCGCAGGTGGTACTAGGATTTTTAAATGGAGTAAAAAATCCTTAGTTATGTCGTCCTTCGGAGGGGGCGTTAAAAGGCGGTCCCGAGCCTGTGCGATGTCAGGTACTGGTTAAAGATCCCTATCCTAATAAAACCTGGCTAGGCAAAATTTAGGACACCCACTGTAGCATCGTCCGATTAGCTACTGTAGCATAAAGTGAATTAGTCCTAAGCGTATTATTTTTTTTTTGTGACGTAAGAACTGGTCAAGGTGTCTAAAAGTGATAAACCGTAGACGAGTGCTCCGGAGAGTAGAACGTATGTAGCAGAGTTTCATACCCAACAGTTTTTGTGACTTCATACGTGAGACATGTGATCCGGCGTTGACATACAGCAAATTGGGTTACTTCTGCCAATTTCTAATGCATTGCATCAGTTTATTGAAACACGACTTGATATTGTTGGTTTATCTAGGATTTAAGATAAGGTTGAGTATCAAACCAAATGAAGTCCATCAATACAGTAACCATCACCTTTTTTGATGAGTTGGGAGATTTGGGAAATTTTGTGGTGCTTCCCTTTTGTCGAGTCACTGTCCATAACGTCTACAATTCTATCATTAAGTATGCACTTTTCAACACGAGTTGCAGTTTTGGAGACGACAGGATCGTTTTTGTTTTGGTAAAAAAGTGTAGCACGTACGATGTTTTTTATTTTGTTTTTTTTGGCGGTGCTTTCCATACACATGGAACCCAACATCAAACTTTTTCTATCTTTCGAATTACCTTAGCTAGGTCATCGACGGTCGATTTAATAACATTAAGTTTCCTGTAAGTCCTCAAACTGTTTTTCTAAGGTTTTCTTCTCTACATTTTTTTTTTTTTTTTTTTTAAGGGTTTGGGAAAAATAATAAAAAAACGGAAACAGAATTAATTATATCATATTGTAGAATATCTTTTATAAATCGATTAAATATAATATTCCTGTACCTCTACAAGCCATGAAGGGTCTTGGACTCAGTACATATAGAGCTTAGTACTGTTTCTAGGCCAACGGCAGTGCAATGAGGTGATTAGGCCGAGATCACGGTCAGTCTTCAGGTTTTTTATAACCGATATCTCGGATATTATTGATGATAGAGAAAAAGTATAAAGTGTTCGGGGATGAGAAATTTGTATTTGATTGAAAATCAAAAGAAAAGAAAGAGAAATAGTTAAGAAGTCTAGTACAAATGCTTTTAGTTAATTAATTACAATAATGAATCTTTGGAATCGACCAAAAAATAGAAAAATTAGCCTGATCCCCTCTTAAAATTTGAGTACATACGTTTCAAGATACGTAGAACCCGAAGGACCTATAAAAAATCGGTCTGTCCGTCCGAATTAATTCATGAATAAATATTTCCCGATTCGGGTACCCACTTTTAAGAGGTTGGGTCTGCCTTTAGGAGGGTCTCCATACCCTAGGGTCGCCCTCCCCTCCCGGGCTGAATTAGCAGAATAAATAATATTCTGTCATAGGCTGGATTCGAATCCAGGACTATGAAAGTAGACTAGCACTCTATCCACTATACCACGCCGCTCTCTTTATAATTAAAATTCAGATTAATATAATTACATAATTAAAGGTGGTGATATCTCCCTACGATCTCAAATCTTAAACCACTTGAACTGATTTTTTACCATAGGAAAAAATCCCAACCGAGAACTGTTGAAACCTTAGGAGTGTGGTGGGTTCTGAAAGCCAACACTTAAAGCTTTTCAATATTCCAGTTGGTAAGCCTGGTTGCTTATTTAGACCGATCGGCGAACAGCTATTTTATTACCTATCTGGTGTCGAGTTCAACATTCTAAAGGATGGTAAATGAAATAAAAATAAGTGGTTTATTCCCAGCTATTAAACTTGAGAGGATTGATACTAATCGTGAAAACATCGATCAGGAGAAAACTACCTATTTCATCAATATATATATATCATATATATATATATATATATATATATATATATATATATTATATTGTCTCATAAATGTCTCGTCAAATTGTGAGAGCAGATACTAGACTTCAGGTGGAACAAAAAAGTCCGACAACAAAAAAGACCCATAGTCCGATTCTCAACAGTTAACGTGGAAAATCTAAGTGTGAGTCTTTTGATGTTATCTATGGCTTTTATCGGGAAATCTCGAATATTTCTACTTGATATGCATGCACAAAAAAAAAATAAAATAAAATAAATAAGAGGCACCAAACGAAAAAAGAAAGACAATTTTACAGAAGGTTAAGAAGTCGAAACCTCCATATAGGAAAGTAAATGTCGCACAAAGCCATTAAGAAAATTAAATTGTAATATTTCTAAGCTTGAGGTATGGTGTCAGAATTGGAGAATTAAAAAAATTCTAAAAATCCCACCAAATCACCTTTACCGTTCGTCGTAAACCTATAAAATCCTGTCCTACAGTGTCCTTAAATAACATTCCGCTAGTTCCTTGAACAGAACCCTCATACAAGACTGAAACGACAAGAAACTGCTCGACGTTTTCGGCTACTCCAACAGTTACTAGATAACGTTCTAATTTCCACTTTAACTACAAAAGACTCATCAACATGCCATCATACTGCCTAAATGGCCTTACGGAGTAGAGCTATGGTACTCTACTAAACCATCAAATTCTTCCGTATCCAATCCCTACAATCCAAAATCCTTCGTAAAATCCTCAATGCTCCTTACTTTGTAACTAATAAATTGATCCATAAAGACCTTAATATTCCGTATGTTGCTGATTTGGCCCGAACCAGATATCATTCCTTTCATGACAAACTCCAATCCACTCTATTAAAATAATAATAAATTTTCTAATATATTGCGTTATGAGGCACTTACTTTTCCAATAAGGCTTCTTAAACTTCAGGAAAATTTTTTCTTCTTTCATTTGGTAACACTAATTTGTCTCTGCGTGCACATCGAATAGATATATATGAGTTTTTCTGTTGAAAACCATGGATAACAACAAAATCCGTAAAAATAGATTTTTCTCCTAAAATCGTATATACCGCGATACGATCTCCGATGGTACTCGCTAACCGACTGGTAGGCGTCCGAAAGGTAGGCCGAAGCTTCGATGGGAGGATTGCGTTAAGGCTGATCTAGATTGGGGCTTGGACGAGTTTGTTAGACAGTATTTAGTGGTATCGGCCCATCGAACGTTCGGGTTCTGTAGGCCTGTTATATTATTATTATAAAATCGTATTATGAATTATATGAGCTTTTTAGTCTCTAGTTCTATATCAGATTTTACAACATGGCTAGACATTTTTGAGACATCCTATACTGTTGATTAGTCTCGACTGTTTATAATTAATGTTATCTAACCTTCCACTTAACAACAAAAGGCTCATCTACATGACCATCATAAGACCTATATGAGCTTACGGAGTTGAGCTTTGGAGCTCCATTAAACCATCAAATTCTTCCATCAATCCTTACAATCCAAAATCCTTCGAAAAATCCATCCTTTGTCACGAATAAACTCATCCACAAAGATCTTAATGTTCCCTATGTTACTGTTTTGGTCTGAACTAGGTATGAATCCTCCCATGAAAAACTTCATTCACACTCTAACATACTCCAGTAATCTATTCTATCCTAGCTTCCCCTTCTATTCATGACAATCCTCCTAGGCTTCTGAAAAGAAGATGGTCCCGAGACCATTAGATTAGATATTGGAGTGCTGTAAAAGGGTAGTTTCTCTTCATATCTTTTTCATGTTTTTTATCTAACAGCTATTTTACTAGATGTACAGTTGTAAATATCAATATATAAATGAATAAAATGAAAAAGTTATCAATGGGTCTTGAGGTTCAGTCAATAAATAAGCAATTGCGTTTAGGCTGCGTTCCGAGAATTATTTTTTTCATATTCATAAGGGCATGATTAGATGGCGTTGTTGGGAACGAACTAGCGGATGAAGCGGCTAAAGCGGCGGCAAGAGACACCGCTCTTCTGATAGCATACGAAAAGGCACCGATGAGCGCCATCAAACACTTACTGTCAATGAAAACAAGGAAGAAGTGGAATACGAAATGGGCCATCTCAACAAAAGGTAGACACACCTATGACTACATTAAAACAATTGACGATCGAACTAAACTTAAAAAAATATCCTACAAACTGACACAATTCCTGGCGGGACATGGAGGAGCCAGAAGCTATTTATTTCGATTCAAACTAACTGACGACAAAATCTGTAAGTGTGGCGGTAAAAGCGAACAGACATACGACTATCTTTTATTCGATTTCAGTAAACTGGACAAACATAGACACAAACTGATCTCAACAGTCCTACTTAACGGAGACCAATGGTCGCCTTCCAAGTGTGACCTTCTTACGAAATATTTTTCAAAATTTGATGAATTTTATGGACCGGGTGGACTATGCAGAATTAGAGAAATAGCAACAGGCAATAACTCGTTATTAATTTCATTTTATTTACTTTCACTGTCACTAATACTAGTCAATTAGTTAGTTAGTTTGTATTATTTCGTTAAGTTGTTATAACAAATGAATTATTTATTATTTGTTGCTGGTTTCTTTGTTTAGTCAATTAGTTAGTACTATTTTGTTAATTCGTTATAACAAATGATTAATTTATCAGTTTATAGATAGATAGATAGATAAATGTGTTTTATTAATAAATTTTACATTTTTCTTTACATTCGTCTAGAGAACACAAAATACTGGCATGAATTTCCGTCTGCCAGGAAGTTGGTTTATTTATATACATTATTAATAAACAAAAGTATAAGCTTACAATAACAAACAAAAAATAAATAAACATTACACATTATTGTAAAAAGATAGAGGGATAATCTTTGTTTCCCAAATAGAATAAACAAAATATAATTACAATTTATCTGTGACAACATATTCTCTGTTTATTTAATTATTGTAATTGAATTCCTTTATTAAAAAGCTTCTTTAGTTATCAGCACATTTCATAAATTTATACAGTGAGTTCCAATTAATTCCATTCAAAATGTCTATTATTTTGTTTTCAGTCAAAATACTTTCTCCAAAATACTTTTTCCTAAAATGATTAAAGCCGTACATTTACCTAAAAAATGAATTATATTTTCGTCCTCCTTACTGTTACAAATTGAGCATGTGTAAACTATTTCCCTCATCCATGGTTTACAATTTAGGGATATCATTTCGGCTCTTGTATTAAAAACTATTCTTATTAATTCTATAGTGTTTTTGTCATTAATGTAGTTTACACCATAATCTAGCTTCTTATAAATTAGATGGTGTTTGGCTTCCATAACGGAGATCCCTAGTTCTTTTTTAAAATTTTCCTTGGTGCAGCTATTATATTAACCATCTGACTCTTCCACCTCGCCACCGATACGAACTCCCTATCAAATATACAGCCTAAATCTTCTGCTAGTTTTACCCATTCGTTTAGCCAGCTACAATTTTTGTTTTTCATACCTTCAAGAGCTATAATTTTAGGTAAGGGTACATCACTATAGTTTAAAATTTTTATAATATAATTTAAATGCAAACTTCTTGTACTATAACACAACAGATCCCTGCCCGTTTCCAGGTACAACATGTAGTTAGGTGTGTTCTTTGGTAAGTTAAAAAGTTTCTTCAAAAATAATCTATGAATAGTTTCTAATTTTATCAGTTTATATTTATTAGTTTTATTTAGTATTACAATTTTTATATTCTGTAACTTAATGTTCTGTAACATAATTTATATTATGTAATAAAAATACGCATTGTATCGCAAGGTGATACGCGTAGAAATAAATGCACCCATTGCAGGGTTACTGTAATGAGGAAAACCGTAAGTGCATGATTACAATAAATTATAAAAATGAATGATTATTGCATTATTTTCATCATCACTGGTTTCTAAAACTGGTTAATTACTTAATAATAGATATTTCAAGACTCAAGGGTACATTCTTCCGCTTATTTTCCGCCGGAATTAATAACTACATTTGAATGTATAATCATAAGATAATCTTTTTCTCGTTGTAAACTTCATGATAAGAGAGCGTCAAAATAAACGGAAATATGGAATTTTTAATCTGGTCTTCCTAACCCTCGCGTTTCCTAATTCGTTATACCCCGCGGCATAAACGGCTCGAATTAAAGCGGAGATAAATTGGGTTTAATAATCCGAGGGATTAAATTCTGATGTCGGGGGAACCGCTGGGATCTCTAGGGTAAACTGTATTCAGGCTAGCAAACATATTAATTCGCAAGTCCAGAATAATGATATTATTAAGTATTTAATTACATAGTCCCCTCTAAATTAAATTTATATACTAATTTAAATTAATTGCATTCTCATATTTATGGCATGATAGCAAAATTATCTCTTATTCAGGAAGATTTTAACGCCCGTTAATTGATTTCAAATTATTTAACCATTAATTAGCATGTATGTAGAATTATACATTATATAAATAGGTTAATTTGAACAATGCAAATTGACAATAAATAATTAGTAGGTTGCAAAAACAGTTTATTGTAATAAAATAATACTAGATCACAACAAGAGTGAAACAACTCAGTAATAATTGCAAAAATAGTAAAAATATAAACATTGGCACAACGCAGTATTCAGCTTAATCACCATTTTTATTTTGTAAACCTACAATATTGGAAATAAAAAAAAATAATTTTAACAGAAAAACAATCGAATCTATATATATATATATATATATATATATATATATATATAAACAAAAATATAAAAGATACCATAAATTATAAAACAGATTCAAAGCACCTTACTTCACAATATGCAGTTTCAACAGAAAAATTAAAATTGCAAACCTTATCTTATTGACCTATATTTAATAATAAATCAGTGTGTACTTTCTGCAGTATATAGGATGACCCTAATCCATTAGGGGGATCACTTGTAGCTGGATGCCTAGCATAACAGCCTCCTATACCAATTGTCACCAATTCAAACCCGCAGGTGGTCCTAGGATTTTTTAATGGCAGTAAAAATCCTTAGTTGTGCCGTCCTCCGGAGGGGACGTTAAAAGGTGGTCCCGACCCTGTGAGATGTCAGAACCCTATCCCAATAAAACCTGGTAAAGAAAAATTTAGAACTCCCACTGTAGCATCGTCCGATTAGCCATAGTAGCATAAAGTGACGTAAAATAAATAAACAAACCTAATCCATTAGGGATTAAACAATATGTCAGTTTAGATGGGTGATTTTCCTAAGTGTTTTAGGGGGACTTGAATTTTAGGGGCAGCCAAAGTTTCTGACATCAAACCCATTCAATCCTTCCAATCCAAAGTCCTCAGAACCATAGTCAATGCTCCTTATTATGTCACCAACCAAACCTTACATCACGACCTAAATATTCCATTTATTTTAGACCTTATTCTATCAAAATTCTTTAAATTCCATCAGAACCTTATCCATCACCCCAATCCGCCACCCCGATCCATATCCAGCTCCACACATCCTTACAACCCCCCTAGAAGGTTGAAACGGCAGTGGCCTCGAGACCTCTTGTAAACATGTATATTGGAGATTCTCTACTCACTTGCTGTATGCTTAGGGATTGTATATAGGTATGAGTGACTTTTGTACATATTCTTATTGATTCTTTATTGTATATGTGTATATTGTATTATTATTTTATAAATTTATTGTTTTGTATATATTGTGTGAATGTAGTATGAATGTTGTACTTCATCACTATTAAAAATGTCCTAAGTAGGAGAGATTGAAATATTATTCAATAAAAAATTTGCTGTAGATTATCATCTTATTAGCATTGATAAAAAAAACTGTTAAATATACAATTTAAACGAATTTGATACCCAGCTAAAGGACAAAAGAGCAAAAATATATTTCTAAGTAATTTTTTTCCGAACACAAGAATATTATTATAGATGTATAATATACCATTGGAAAGCTGTGTTTAGTGAGGATGAGAGGGTATATTATCAGTACCAGCATACTATGTTAATAATACCATTTCTTCCGGACCCTTCCACAGAAGAAGTTCAGTTAGCATTTTGCTCACCCTAGACTTACTGAAGAGGTTATTAGGCTGAGGGACTTGGACTCAAGTGGTCAACTGGAGTGTGCTTCACACTTGCGTATTCTACAATATGTCTCCCTACACACTTTCTGCATACATATACGTCTAGTCTTCAAAATATACCACAATATTCTATACCGTTAAAGCAGCCGTGAAACCGGATATATGTTATAAAACGGTTCGATAAGCGTTTATTATTCATTTAATTATTTTAGTTATTACGTGGTTTACATATACTGAAGAAACCATAGACTCTTCTGATAATTTATCGATTCAATATTAAGATTTTTTCATACGCGAGTCGTCTTTTCGTTTATTATTTTCATAATGAACGTTTGTAATCAATAAGAAAATATATGCTGTCCGCGGCTTTTCTCCGAAACTGCATGACCAATTTTATTTTGGGGTAATTTGGCAAAAAATACCACGGCATCCAACGATGACCCTAACAACTAGACGTTGATAACAACAAATTAGTTTTTAAAATGGCTTATTAATGGTGGCCGATTAAAAATGATTTAATCCAATAATAATATTACTTAATGTCCATATCCATATCCAAAATATGGACAAATAAAAGTGACCAAAAAGTTCAAATACCTATGAGAGATAATATGCAACAACGGGATAGATAAAGCAGGCCTAGATGAAAGATTAGCCAAACTAGAAAGGCTGTACTTTGCAACTAGAAGCATGTACAGTAAGAAAAGTTTATCCTCCAATGCAAAAATAAGGCACAACTGTACAGTTAGTAAGACCAACAATATTGTTTGGTATGGAAACAGTTTGCCTTCCGAGTCTTAAGAAATTTCTCAAGATTGAGAGAAAAATTCTTAGGAGGATTCATGTACCCAAAATAACACAAGAGGGCTACAGACTAAAATCCAATGAAGAAATATATAAACATTTGGAACACCTTGAAGTAGCCATCAGAACTAGGAGATTGAGGTTTTATGGCCATATGGTAAGAATGAACAATCAGAGGCTGAACAAACAGATATTTGAAAAAGTTCTAGACTATAAGAATATGGTCGGTTATGCAAAGGAAATAAAAGAGGACCTCGGTAGGTTAAAAATCAAGAAAATAGACTGCTTAGATGGAGAGCTTTTCGGGAAGAAAATAAAAGAAGTTGGGGTTCTTACAGGAAAAACAAAGAAGCAGGGAAGAAAATGGACAAAGGAAGAACGGGAGGAACAGTCCAGGAGGATGAAAGAATGTTGGAGAAAAAGGAAGATGAAGAAGACAGAATGATGTTCATGTGGTCCTTGTTGGCCAATTCGTGCAAACAAAAAAAAAAATATTATTTTTAAAGATGGAGAAAAAAATTATTAGAGATCTTTAAGCAAGCAACTGCAAATAATTAAGTTAAACATTTTGTATATACAGGGTGTCTCAAAAATGTCTCCTCCTATTGTGAGAGCAGATATTATGCCTTGAGTGGAACAAAAAAGTTCATATCACAAATAGTCCGACTCTCAACTGTTAAGGAGTAAAACCAATTAAGAATGTTTTAGTGTTCATTTAATTAACTTTAGGTTGGTGCACAATATTACCCTTATAGGCCAAACAAGGAGTGTGCAAGGAGGCAAGGAATAAAAAAAAAAAAAAAAAAAACCAACGAGACTTTTTACTTTCACTTACTATAACTCGTTGGCAACTTTTCGGAAACGGAAAGTCTATGAAACTGAAATTTCATATTTAAGACAAATATACGCCCGAGACGTTACAAAAAATATTAAAGCCCATGAAATTTTACATCGATATAGCGAGTTTAATCAAAATCGTCGGAACCGTTTTTGAGAAAATCGAAAAAAGGTGCAAAATGCATGGTATAAAGTGCCTCTTCTGGTAAGCTCATTTTGATGAAAAAAGTTTTGTCACGTCGGGTATAGTTGTCTTAAATATGAAATTTCAGTTTCATAGGACTTAGCGTTTTCGCCCGGGAATTACCACACACACAGACCTTTTTGCGGGACTAGGTTATTTGGACTCAGGGGACCCTAAAACGAGTATTTCCGTTGAAAACTGGAATTCGAAAATTTTCACGATCGCAATACTTTCCCTTATTATATATAGAAAGTGAAAGAAAAATTAAAAAAAAAAATGACCCCTCCTAAAAATTTGAGATCTTGCGTTTCAAGATACGTAGAACCCGATAACTTATTTTTTAAAAACCCTTCTGTCCGCCGTCCGAATGAATACATAAATAAATTCCAAAATAGCAGTGATGATTGACTACTTTCCTTTGATTAATTTATGAAGGCAGTTACGATGTCAATATTCATGTAAAACAGTCAAACCAAAACTTTTTATAATAAAGTAAAATACATGTTTTTTACCCTGATTTAAAGAATAATAATCATGAATCCGGAACAAAAATATCTTCAGTTAGAATTAATATTAATAGGGAAACAATAAATTATGTGAAGAAATGTGTGAAATGCGGCGCTCTCTGAAAGGATTTCTTATCCCAGGATATTTATTACTGCCATCATCTTCAAGATGAGTAACGGTTTTCCTTAAGTATTCCTCTTTGTATTATTATTTATTATATTAATTAATAATCTTTTAAGGCACTATAAGTATATTTATTTATTAAAATCTTTATTTATATCATTCACAGTGACTAAAAAAAAAAATCTGCTACGGGCAACACACGACTTTAACTTACCTAGACTGTTAAAATAAATTTAAAAACTGTTAAATATTCTTCAATTTGAAAAATATTTATGTTGATTTTAATAAAACGCGTATAAATTTTCGTTGGATTAAATATTAACTATATCAATTGTTTAATAGCTATATTAAATTGTTAATCAGTAATAAGTTTATTTCCTATTCCTATACTTTATATTACCTTCTACAACATTGTGAATAAGATAATATTTTTTCTTAAATTTGTTAATATCTATATTACTGTTCTTATGATCAAAAAAACAAGAATTACATTAAAAAAATAGTTTTTCTCTTTTATCCTTTAGTTGGTCATCAAATTCGTCCAACTTGTATATTTAGCCGTCCTTTATCAATGCCATTAAGATGATATGGTTAATCTTTTGAAATATACATACATAAAGGTAGTTTAGAGGAAGAAAATATCGGTATTTAAGCCCTGTCAGACTATGTTAATCAGAATGAAACCTACATGATATTAAAGCCCATTAAATTTTACATAAATATAGTGAGTGAGCTTAATTAAGTTCGTTAGAGCCGTTTGTGAGTAAATCGGTAAAAGGGGCAAAATGCATGTTATAAAGCACCACTTCCGGTCAGCTGATTTTAGAGAAAACTTGCTGGAACATCTCAGGCGTTCAGTTGTCTCAAATATATTTACAATTTCATTTTCGTACTTCTTTTCGTTTTCGTGCTAGACATACCACACACACACACACACACACACACACAGACCTTTTTGCGGGGCTTGGTCATTTGGACAGAGGGGACCCTAAAACGTGTATTTCCGTTGAAAACTAGGATTCGAAAATTTTCACGATCGCAATACTTTCCCTTACAAAGTTGCAAAAAGTAGCAACAACATAGTAGCTATCCTAACAATCTTCTACACCTAAGGAGGCGGGTTCAAACACAACTGAGGGCTCAAAGATGTTTAAAGGGAGTAAAAAATCCTTGGTCATGTCGTCCTTCGGTGTAGACAAAAATTGTGGTCCTGAGCCTGTACGATGTCAGGTACACATTAAAAATTCCTATCCTAATTAAATCTTAATCACCATTTTTATTTTGTAAACCTACAATCTTGGAAATAGAAAAAAAAATAATTTTAACAGAAAAACAATCGAATCTACATATACAAACAAAAATATAAAAGATAACATAAATTATAAAACAGATTCAAAGCACCTTAGTTCTCACTATGCAGATTCAACAGGGAAATTAAAATTGTAAACCTTATCTTATTGACCTACATTTAGTAATAAATCAGTGTGTACTTTCTTCAGTAAATAGGATGACCCTAATCCATTAGGGGGATCACTTGTAGCTGGGTGGCTAGCATAACAGCCAGAGGTCATACCAAAGGTCACGGGTTCAAACCCGCAGGTGGTCCTTCGTGTAGACAAAAATTGTGGTCCAGGGCCTGTGCGATGTCAGGTACACATTAAAAATTCCTATCCTAATTAAACCTGGGTAGGTAGAGAGATTGAATTTTGTGCTCCTTGATTGATTGATGTAATCTTCCTTATAAGTATTCCTAAGTTTGAGATATAAATTAATTTGCAAGCTTAAAATAATTTCAACCTGTCTTTTGTTCTTTATTATTTTATTTAACTATGATTATATTTTACTTATATTTTCTATAAATATGGTGGGAATGTACAGTCTCAAACTGTTTCCATCCTCTTAATCGATACATATTGTAATATTATTGAATAAAATTGTTCATCAGATAAGAAATAATACTAAGCGGAAATGCCGACTGATATAATTTACCCAATATAATTTAAATTCCATTGCAATCAGTGCTATTTTCTATTAAACCGTACCACCGGGAGGTAACACTAGCTAATATTGCTGACCTGAGATTTTAAACCAGAAATCAGCACTTCGCTATTCTGGAAATCTAAAATATTCCAATATTTCCATTCCGTTGTTTGTTTTCCTTCATATTTGGCCGTCCTTAAAAAACTGAATCGAAATTCCTGGTTGTGGATTAAGTTTGTAAAATAGTATTAGTTTGTAAAATTAATGCCTTTTCCTTATTATTTTCTAATTGATTTATTTATCCAAGTATATGACCCCCATAATGGTACCTTTAGTTGGCAACATAAAAACTTTGATGATGTTATAATTGTTTCTACCATGTACTAATAAAAAAGATAATTTCATAAATTTTCTATAGGAAATTATTAATAATATAATAATAATAATAGGCTTACCGAACCCGAGGGTTCGATGCCGAAACCACCAAATTCCGCCTACACAGACTCGACCGATGTTCACTGTTCAAGTCCAAGCCCCCGAAATCATCCTTAATGCAGTCCTCCCATCGACGCTTCGGCCTACCTTTCGGACGCCTGCCAGTCGGTTCAGCGAATATCAACTTTCTCGGAATCCGTTCCTCACCGAGCCCAACAACTTTACGCGCCCATTAGAGTCTCCGCGATGCTAGGAAATTATTAACGAATTCGATATTTCGACATGTTTATCTTCTAATAGTCTAATTATATCGAAATCCGACATCATATTTTATCAAAAAAACACACACACACAAACCTTTAAAAACGCGTATAAAATTGCAGTACAAAATTTTTCAAGTACACATTTAATTATAAAAGGGTCATCTTAGGTGTAGTGGCACGCAAAACAGCCTTTCAGGGCTAAGGTAAAGATTTTCCTAAAAATCTTTAATTGTGACGTCTTTCTGAGGGACCGCAAATTGGTGGTAAAATCATCCATAAAGACCTTAATGGTCCATAATTTGGCACGTACCAGGTATCACTCCTTACATGACAAACTCCACTGCTACCCTAATTAAATCCACTAGTATCTATCCTTGCTTCCTCATCAATTCCTAATAATCCACCGAAACGTCTGAAAAGAAGATGGCCTCGAGAACTTCTTGTTTAGAATTACTATTGGAAGCTACTAATGGGCAGTATTTTATCATTTAGTAACATATTCACTTGTTGTATTGTATATTTTATTATTGTTTTTTATTCGCAACTGCGTTGCTGCGCATCTAGCGAGTGTGAGGTGTTATTTTTCTCTTGACCAGCGTCCTGAATTTTCAGTTTAAAAGCTCCCTCGGCCATCGTCTTTAAAGCATTCTTTGGGTCTGCCCTGGTAATAGGGAGGAAGAAAGGGAAGAAAAAAGTTGATTTGGGTGGCGATGAGTCGAAGAATGAAACGTGTTATATTTGTCGTGAATGTAAGAATTTACTGTTGGGATGTTTGTGTCATTGTGTATCGTGTGATTCGAAACATACCATGGTGCGTGAACAATTTTTCGTAAAATTTTGGGCTGAGTTGTTTGTATTTTGTTTGTGTGTACGTTTTTTGCAGAACCCCGAAGTTCTGCTCCGTATGTCCATATTGGTCTCAGTAGAGTCGTGTATATTAGTCGATTGTTTCGTAAATGTAGTAGTGATCTGTAATCCAATAGATGTTTGTAACGTCTTGTTAATTCTTGTCGCTTTAATTTCGTATGTATGTTCCATGTTTGTCTTTTATCCAAATATAGTCCGAGGTATCGTATGTAGCTTTTTAAAGGTACTGCATTGTTGTCATTTTCACAGCTGGACAATTACCTTTCCGCAGATATAAGCGCAAAAGATTTAGCATTAATTTTTATTTTTCATTTTTTAAACCACATTTCTAGGTCAAATATATGATTTTGTAAGGAAATAGAAGCTATAATGCAATCTCTGTGCAAAAAGAAGTGCTGTATCCATTTGTAATATCTTCTTCCAGTGGCGCGACAGGCCGTGTAGGCCCTGGGCCTCGGGGTGTAATCTCCTAGGAGATTACACTCATGTTTCTTGATGCAAGTTGTAGTGTAGGGTCATCACTCCCTACGCCTAATTTTATGAGTGGCCACCACTTGGCTGACGGGTCTCACATACTCGGGGGAGAGGCTGTGAGTGAATCCCCAATTAATTATATCCTTATCAAAGCCCCGGGGGGACTGGGATTCGAACTCACAACCTAGAGCACGAGAGACTAGCGCGCTAATCACTCAGCCACGGGCTCCCCTTTGTATAGTATAATTTGTAATATACAGTTGCAAATTCCAATTTAAAAAAATATATTCAAGCTGTTATTAGCAATGCTTGGTTTTAATGTTTCATTTTCCTTTTTACTTTCACTTACTATATATAGTAAGGAAAGTATTGCGATCGTGAAAATTTTCGAATTCCAGTTTTCAACGGAAATACACGTTTTAGGGTCCCCTGAGTCCAAATAACCAAGTCCCGCAAAAAGGTCTGTGTGTGTGTGTGTCTGTGGTAACTCCCGGGCGGAAACGGTAAGTCCTATGAAACTGAAATTTCATATTTAAGACAACTATACGCCCGAGACGTGACAAAACTTTTTTCATCAAAATGAGCTTACCAGAAGAGGCACTTTATACCATGCATTTTGCAACTTTTTTCGATTTTCTCAAAAACGGTTCCGACGATTTTGATTAAACTCGCTATATCGATGTAAAATTAAATGGGCTTTAATATCATGTAGGTTTTATTTGGATAAAAATGGTCTGACAGGGCTTAAATGCCGATATTTTAAATTTTCTTCCTCTAAAGTACCTTTAATTTTTTAGATTCAATAATAATAACTAGATTATCTTGTTAGCGCTGATGAAAAACAGGTAAATATATAAATTGAATAAATTCGATACCCAACTAAAGGAGAAAACAGAAAAAATATATTTTTAATGAAATTTTTCGTTTTTGAACATAAGAGCAGTAATATACATGTATGATATACCGTTGGAAAGCTAAAGATTTTAGAAAAAATATCATCTCATACACAAGCTTTTAGAAGTTAATAGAGAGTGATGAGAAGAAGATAAAACTAACTGATTATTTTAGATAATAATATAATAGATTTTTTAATAAAACACATGTTTATATATAAATTCAATTTGATTAATTCCTTAATAGTTTCACGTATTTTTATCTCTAACTGTATTTGAAAATTCTTTCATTGATTTTAAAAATCGAGGTAAGTGAAAGTCGTGTGTTGCCCGCACCAGATTTTTTCTCGTTGCATCTCACTGAAATTCCTTGGGATGCATTTATTATTCAGGCGGAAGAGAACAGTAATTATTATGTGCGGAAGATAGTGATGAGAAAGCTGTGGCAATGCCTTGAATAATTAAAGAGATAGAATTAATGCAACAGGGTTTGGATCAGCTGGTTCATTCCCAGACGAAAAATCGTTCACAGTGGATTCTGTTACAATGATGGTCTTACTTATATGTGGAAATTTTACACAATGACAATGGGTTCAAACCCGTTAGGGGTCCTAGGATTTTTTAATGGGAGTAAAGACGTTAAGAGGTGGTCCCGAGCCTGTGCGATGTCAGGTACTCGTTAATTTTCCCTATCCTGATAAAACCTGGATATGCAAAATTTAGGACTCCCACTGTAGCATTGTCCGATTAGCCATAGTAGCATAAAGTGACGTTAAATAAATAAACAAACAATATGAAATGAATGAAAAATAATTTTTATTCTGGGACATTTTGTCTCCTTAGAACAATATACAGTGAACAGAGGAAGTCCAATTTGTCTGGCTTCATTTGATACATGATTCGTTAGTAAAATAGTAAATTAAATTCCCTATGGAATTCTATCCCTCCTTCCATCCGTCACTCCAACTCTCTTTCTACCTTCAAATTCCGCATATTTAACTACTTAATGAATATCCAGGCTCAATAGAATTGTAAATGTAATGTAAGCTTTTTTTTTTTTTTTTGCTGTTGTTGTTTACTTCTCATTTAAATATGTCCATTTTATAAGTAATTTATTAACTTTAAGGCTCCAAAGGACATTTTGTATATTTTATTCCGAAGGGTCATGTCCCAGGATAATAAAGAGTTTATTTATTTATTTATATAACGTTTTATAAAAATTCTATAGAACGTAAGGTGTAACTGCAGTTGTTGGGTGGAAAACAACTAAAATTTTATTTTTAGAAAATTTAAATCCAACTATTTTATATCTATGTATCCAATTTTATGTGGCACATTTGTATATTTCATATATATAAAAAATGTGAAAGTGAAAAAAACACATAAAATAATTCGATAGAAAAAATAACTGTTGGCAAGAATTCAATCCTTCCTCGGCCTTGTTGAATTATTCATGACGATGGAATCTCATTCTCGATATGATAATCGATTTATTATTATCGCAATTGAAATCGATAACAGCTTTAGAGACCATTAAAGACCTCTGTGATATTTAGCTTTTTATCGGACTACTTTATCAAATATTTAAGATAAGGAAAATGTTTGATAGAAAATATAGAGAAAGTTGTTGAGAAAATATGTTGGATTTTAAATACTATGGAATAATTTTTTTTAACTTTATGTTTGCCTATATGAGTATTGGGGCACCTAATTTTTTATTACATGTAACAAACATTAAATAATGCTGTTAACGCCATATGTTATGGCCTGATGAGGTTTCATGAAAAAAAAAGGAAAACTGTTTAATTTTTACGATATTTATCAATAGATCATTTTGTTTTAATCTTTATTTTTTTTATCTGTTTAAAAAATAGTTATTTTAAATATAATTAAAAGTTTTGAATAGAAGAGAAAGAAAAAGAATACAATCGTACTTCAATTGTTTTTATTACTGCCTAGTGGCGGGGGGTCTTAAGCTAGGGTCTAAAGGGTAGATGAGCCTTAGACCCGAGTCTGCTCTCATACTTAGTACGTTTGCAAACGAAGTTCTTCATTTTCTCATCGTTCCCCTTGGAACTTGGAAAAGCCGCCCTGCGGTCATTCAACATACCTGAGAACTTCGTCCAAGCCGCCCTGCGGAGATTTTCTACGATACGCAACTGGGCTTTTTTCACGTCAATATAGCTTATCTATTAACGGAACATTTAATTTCTTAATTCTAATTCAAGAAACTGTTTAATTTTGATAACTATTTTTTTTACATCTTTAAGCATTAATTAAGTTAAGTTTGTTTCTTCCATTTTCTACAATATTTTAATTAGGTTTATTTTGTTTCCTACATTTTCTTACAACTGTTTAATTATAATTAGGTTAATTTTTTCTTATATAAATTTATTAGGTTAATTTGTTTCTTATCTTGTTTATATGTATTTCATTGTATTAAATGTATTGTGATTCGTCGTTGCTTCCATTATTTTTATTTAATTTAAATCTATACAGTCCACTGATTTATTTCAATAGAACCACTCTCAATTTTGAGTTGTAACTTGGAAGTACTATTCTTTCACGGATAGCCCAGCGTATATAAATGCTATTAGCAAAAGCAAATACATAGGGTTACTGAAATAATACGTGATAAAAACCTCACAGTTTAACAGACCTGTATATGGTATACGGCCACCATATTGTTTATGGTTCTAAGTTAGTTAAGTTCTAATAGTTAAGTTCTAATAGTATAATAGTTAAGTTCTAAGTTGTTTATGGTTCTGCTAAGGTGTTAAGAGGTTATGTTTGTTTAAAATTTTGTTTATTTGTTAATTTAAATAACAACTTCTACAAATCCCAAAATTAGAAGTTCCAACAACAGACGTAAGCACCGAGCGCTCATCTACTAAATCGGTCATAATTGCTTCGAGAGGTACGATCGGGTTTGAAGCAAGGTGACTCCCTTTCACCTGTTTTATTTAATTTAGAATTAGAATATGCCATAGAAAAGGTGATGCATATAGAGAAATATTTAAATCTGGACGGTAAAATTCCAGTTCTGGAGTACGCCGATGATTTAGTACTGCTTGGCGAAGACTGGAAATTAACAATACAAAAAAATACAAGTTCGCTAATGAAAACAGGTAAAATAAAATACGAACAACACGAATTGATATATCAGGACATACGTTTGAACGCGTTTTTTTTATTTATTGAGATATAATTACAATTTGTTACAAAATGAACAATAGTAATAGTGATATGAGATCACATTCATACAATAGAAAATAATAATAAGGTCAAATAGCATAAATTAGAAAATAAATAAATTCATATATATATATATATATATATATATATATATATATATATATATATATATATATACAATAAAATAATAATAAATAAAAAAACAAAACAACAACCTATAATTGAGGTAAATACAAAGTTGGCAAATAAATAAACATCATACAAACAATCATAACTATATACAACTAAAGGGAACTGGGCTTTCCCTCCCTCCTCCACTTGTGGAGGAAAAAGCTGAATCCAAGAGATCCCAGCGCCTCTCTCCCAGCCGCATCACTGATGTGAGCCAGTGGAGACTGAGTTAGTGATGAACATGTTTAGAAATTCAAGTATTTAAGTTCAATGATAACAACGAAATGCAGGAGAAAATAAAGACGCGGTTAAAGGCGGGAAATGTTGCAAAATTGCTCAACTCGCGGCTTCTATCAAGAAACTTTCAGGTTTGAATTTATAAAACTATTATTCTTTTGATGGTTCTATACGAATGTGAAACATAGTCGCTTACTTTAAAAGATGAATAGCTCCTTAAGATTCTCGACAATAATGTAGTGCGTAAAATATTATGTCCAAATAAAGATGAGACAACTGGGAAATTCAGAAGGTTGCACAACGCGGAAGTGCGGAGCTTATACCCTGTGAGTATAACTGAGTTGATAGAATCGAGGAGATTCTAAAGGTTAGAACTTTTAAAAGTATTCTTGTGAACGGTTTTTATACTCTTTAAAGGTAAGGCATCTTAAAGTTTTCGAGAATTAGTTACTACATAAATATTTGGTCCTAACAGATAATACCTCTGGGGAATTCACAAAGTTACACAACTCGGAATTGCGGATCGTGTACCCTGTTAGTACAATTGAGTTGATAAGTGGCGACTCAAATGGGCGTTTAAAGTTATTGGGTCAGTGAAGAAACATTTGTATGCGCTAAGCCAACAGCTGGGAGTCCATGAGGTAGACCAAAGCGTTGATGGGAGGATTGTGTAAGGTCTGGTCTCGGGGCCTTGGGCTTGAACGGTGATAATTGAAAAAAGATTCTGTCACAATTCTATTCTATTCTAAAATATAACATTTAAGTTTTAAACACTTATTGCTTTCGAGATAGACCACGGACAGATCTTTTTGTGGGACGTGGTCATTTAGAGTCAGAGGACCTTATTTATTTATTAGTAACATAAAGGCTTTTCAAAAATAGAGGTTATTTTAGCCCTAAACTAATAATGCAGATACAATATAATAAAAGTAATAATACATACATATATACTAATAATAATACATACATGATAAATAATGAAATACAATACAAACATTATACATAATATACTAATCACAAAATACATAATACATAATAAAATAAAATACATAATACACTAAAACATACATAATACTAATAATACAGATATAATATTTTAAGTTAAATACAAACAATTATATAAGATAACTACATATAAGAAAAGAATAAAAAATAAATAAATAAATAAATAAAAAAAAAAAAAAATAAAAATAAAAATAATAAAATGAATATATATATATATATATATATATATATATATATATATATATATATATATATATATATATAATATTAAAAATCAAAAACAGGAACTTTTTTTTTTTTAATTTTGGAAAATATTGATGTGTCTTTTAGATAATTCATCAGTTTGGTGGCTGACTCCTGGGTATTTTGTAATATTGTCCCAATATCATTCTCCATACACTCTTCGCTCGGCTTCGAAGGAAGAGCAATGGCTTATAAAGAAATTCAAAAATTAAAAGTAACCGATAGAATACCTTATCCTGCAGCTAAAAAAATTATAGAAAATAGAACAGCCATAGTTCCCTCTACGGGGAGCTACTCTACTATTGTATCTTCTCCGGCTCCAGGTATAAATTTAAATAAACAATTGGAAAAACTTGCATCCCAAATTGAATCATTAATGGTAAATATCCAAGCCGTAGAAGAGTATTTGTCAGAGGACCTTAAAAGGTGTATTTTCGGTGAAAACACGAATTCAAATATTCTCACGATCACAAAACCTTCCTTTACCATATATTTCATATATAGGTAAGTGAAAGTTAAAAGGTTAAAACAATTTAATTAACAAAAACTGTATCAACAGTTTTAGTCAGTCCTTAACTAACTAAAATAACTTTTGCTTTATTAGTTAATTAATTAAATATTAACCTTTTCCACTTGGAATAATTAAATGAGTTGGTTAAAGGGCTAACCAACAAAGTTGCGAGAAGCTAAAGATACACTGAAAGCGGAGGTAGCGCTGAAGGTACTTGAACAAAGCCGCCCCAGATTTCTGCCTTATTAAGTCCTCTAACGAGCCGTCGCTAAGTCAACAGTCCGGGGCAGGATAAATATCTCATCAACTTCTTTCATCGAAACCGGAGGGATAACAGTTATTATATTATTAAGGGTTATTATCGGGGCTATTTTCTTCTATTTAATATTGAACTATTTATGTACCTCGGTGTTAAACGTAATATTAAGCATACATTTTTTTTTTTTTTTTTAGGCTATATCGAAGGTTGATGATCTTTGTAAATATTGTATTATAAACAATTTAAATTTAAAGTCCTAAAACAATTGATAATATGAATAGTATACCATTTGTTTGGTACCCGCAACATACAACTTTCGCTTACCATAGAACATTCAAATAAAAGTTATATATTTATATATATTAAAATTAAGTATTACAATTCTTACGAAACTAAAATTATAGAATAGATAGTAATGTCTGGCCAACATACAAATTTTTTCAATTTTTGCACGGTGGAAACATGGAGTCTGTCTGCCGCTCAGTGAGATCATTTAAATGACACTTTAAATGTCTGGAAACGGTAGATACACTTGCATTTAATTGTGCTGAGAGTCCTTTAACTGTTTGGTAGGGGATTCCTTCTACTGTATATTTGAGGACATCGTTGCCTATCACGGACGGAGGTCTTCTTCGGGGCAAGTTTTCCAAGTCGGTATCCCCAGCTAAAACCTTAGCAAACCAACGGCGAATGGTCCGTTCATTAACACTCCCTTCCCCGAACGCCTTGAAAGTATTTCTATTGGCCTCAGCTGCTGAATGGCCGAGTTTAAACTCGTACAAAAATATTACTCGAAAATCGCGTGTTTCCATGTTCATATTTGGAGGTATACTAAAAAGTAGGTAATTGATTGGGAAGCTAATGTTTATAATAGAAAGGTAGAGGATTAGTAACTGTTTACTTTAAATATGTAAACATTCGGAAGAAAACAACAGATACCTGCAAAATCCTTTGGGTATTTTAGAAACTATAAAATCGGACATTTCATGTGAAACAACCCAATATAATAATATAATTGATCATTTAATAAAACACATGTTTCTATTGAAATTCTAAGCAATTAATAATTTTTAATACTCTTTTAAATCTCTAACTTTATTTAAAAATCCTCAAATTGAATTTAATGGAGGTAAGTGAAAGTCGAGTTTTGCAAGCACCAGATTAGTTATTTTCCATCTTGCAAACCAACCAGATAAATCGTCTAGATAGTTTTCTATATAAAAGTTGCCCTAACAACACGGGGGAAATACTGAAGCTTTTTCCTCTTAAAAAAAAAAAAAAAATTGTTAGTCCCTCAGCCTGGACGGACCCTTCCTAAAAGACCAATTAGCCCTAAGCTGAGTATAATTACCATTCGTGAGCATTGCCCAGGTGCCAGCTCTAAGAGATTGATTGAGCTCTCTCGCCAAGCAAGGGCACACACACTACTCTACACTCTACACTCTATTATAGTATAGAGGCACTATACAGCTCTAAGCTATACAACGGCCTGTCCTCACCTCAGGGCTCCATTGTGAGTACTATTTATGGTCCGCCTGTTTGGAAATAAAGTCTATTCACCAGGGTCTGTGGTCCGAACCCGAGGGTCTAATTTGTTTCTTGTCTTTGTCAGCGGGTGTTCGTGTTTGTGTGTCGGTGGGGTGTCTCAAATTCAATCTTTTTCCGTACTACTTTTTTTTCTTTTTTTTTTCAGCAAATATTTTTACTTTTACTAACCTATGAAATTTATAGTAAGGGAAAGTGTTGCGATCATGAAAATAAACTTATTAGGGTCCTCTGAGTCCAAATAACAAGGTCCCACAAAAATGTCTGAGTCTGTTTTTGTTTTTTATTTAACGTCACTTTAAGTATAAACTAAGGCTAATCGGACGATACTACAGTGGTATTCCTAAATTTTCCCTATCCAGATTTTATTAAGATAGGGATCTTTAATGAGTACCTGACATCGCAAGGCTCGGGACCACCTTTTAACGTCCCCTCCGAAGGACGGCATAACTAAGGATTTTTTACTACCATTAAAAAATCCTAGGACCAGTCTGAGTCTGTGTGTATGTGGTAAGTCTAGCGCAAAAACGATAAGTAGTATAACTCTGAAATTTCATATTTTATGAGCGTAAATCCCTGAGATGCCGATTAGGCCTGAACCAGATATCAATCCTTCCATGACAAACTATATATATATATAAGTTTGTGTTGTTCTCAGGTTTCAGTCAATGAATAAAAAATTTTATCTATGCGACGTTTCGAGAATTTATTGTTCTCATAATCATGCTATAATAATTTTCGGTTTCAAATTTCACTCACCGAAAATTATTCATATGGAAAAAAACAGCTTCAAACAAAATTTTAAAGAAATGATTACCATAGAGAAATATAAAAATCGCGCCATAAATAAAAAATCGGATGTCCAAAACCTTAATGCATGTTACTCAAATTTGATAAACACGTATTAAAATTTAAAGAAATAAAATAAACGTCTTAAAAATAAAACGAAAACAACTCAACAATAGGAGGGAGAATACCCCAGACTCCTGACGTCATCATAAATTCCTACAAAAATCTTCCATACTTGAACTATTCCTTTTTTATTTTTTCAGTGTTCTTTCAAAGCTTGTAGGCTAAACATGTCTAATTAAGACACTATTTTGTCCAAAATTGTAAGTAATTTTATAATAATATCTTTAATGTAAATCCTAATTTAAAATATCTATGTACCTACTGTATGATTATTCATTGTTCAATGTACTGTTTTTTATATCTCTAACAATAACATCATATATTAATTATTGTATAATAATATTAATGTTCTGTTTTTCCACTGTTAAGGCATGATTATGAGAACAATAAATTCTCGAAACGTCGCATAGATAAAATTGTTTATTCATTGACTGAAACCTGAGAACAACACAAACTTAAATTATCAACAGTCGAGAATTGATCAAACAATATATATATTATCGGCTAATTTACTTAATGTATTAACTATTACAGTTGTAAATTTCAATAAAATAAAAAATATATATATGAAAAATGGGCATTTCATGTGTTACAACACAATATTTTAGAAGATATGATCTAGAAGTTAATACTTATCTAAACTAATAGCCGGATAATATCTTATAGATTTTTAATACATAAATAAATAGATTTATAATATAAATATATGTGTGTATGTTTGTGTATGTTTATAAAGAGATATAAACTAAAGGTCAGAGTGAGATATATTTGCTTAGCGCTCAGTCAGCAACTTTCTTCGACCCGGTTACCAAACTGAGGAGTAGGCGTGGTCCTCTAAATACTGTCGGAGTGAGAGAATATGATATAATATTGTATAAACCTACATTATATAAGACTCATGGATTACTTATATCTAATATATAAAAATATGGTCTCGCGGTGTTTATAAGTAAAGTCTTTATTATTTTGGCACATGTTCCTATGGAACATCACAGAATGTAGAAAATGAGTTTTAAAGTCTTAAAAAAAAAAATAAAATAAAATAAAAAAACCTGTACCACTACAACCCATGAAGGGTCTTGGGCTCAGTACATATAGAGTACTGTTTCTAGGCCAACGGCAGTGCAATGAGGTGATTAGGCCTTAATCACGCTCAGCCGCCAGGTTTTTCCCCAATTAATTTGGGTACCCACTTTATAGAGGCTGGGTCTGCCCCAGGAGGGTCTCCATACCCTAGGGTCGCCCCCCGACTGAATTAACAGAATAAATAATATTCTGACACAGCCGGGATTCGAACCCAGAACCCGGAGCACAGCAGACTAGTGCTCTATCCACTAGACCACGCCGCTCCCTTTTAAAGTCTTAAAGTAAATTAAATACATATAAACATATGTAAATAGACATAGACATATGTAATAGAAATAGACATATGTAAAGCTAAGACATATGTAAAGCAATAGATGTAGATATATGTAAATATATATATATATAGATATATGCATATGATTATATAGATATATGCAATAGATGTAGACATATGTAAAGCAAGTAAGACATATGTAAAGCAATAGAAATAGACATATGTAAAGTCTTAAAGTAAATTAAATACATATAAACAATAGAATAGACATATGTAAATGAGAAGAAAAAATAACGCTTATTTACAATTTTATTCTGACTTAATAATCATTAAATGATTAAATATGCTGGATTTAAAGGTAGAAAGAGAGTTGGAGTGACGGATGGAAATGGGAATACAATTCCATAAGATTGAGGATCAGATGAGAAAGGATCTGTCGAAATGTGCATTTGAAGTCCTGGAGCATGTGCAACGGGGATAGACAGAGGATTTGAACTGTAAGAGGTCCAAAACGTATGATGGACGGCGGGATTGGATAACTTGATATAGGAATGTCGCAAGGAAATACTTACCACGATTGGAAGGGTAAAGCCTTCTCGAATCGCTATAAAATTAAGAAACGAAGGTCTACCTTCATTACCCGAAGATAAATCGAACAATTAATTCAGCGTTTTATTTTTACCTCTAGATTCCCAAATACGCCACAGTAGACTGCACAGCAACAGTCGAAGTGGGGAAATATTAGAGAGGTAACGAGGAGTCTTCGGGTTTCATACGGGAATAGGTTACGAAGGGAATACAGTCGCTTTAAGGTTGAAAAGGTATGACGGGAGATTTCGGAAAGTGATTTTTGAACGATAGTGTTTGGTCGAAAATTACTCTTCAAAGAAGAAAACATGTGTCGCTAAGTTATATATATTTAAGTTAATTTATAAATTTTATATTTTCAATTATTTTATTCGTTTTTTATATGTTTGTTTTGGTATGATTTTTCATACAACTGTACTATAATTTTAGTTTCAATTTATAACATATAAGACATTAGGGCTGATGGGCTATAATTTTCCATGTTGCTGAATTTAAGGATGCCTCATCCAAAATAATTTGTAAATGTCTTGTCATTTAATTAATATTTAAATGAAGTTTATTTTCTTTCTTCTAAAAACTGTTGGATTGTGTACGTAATTAATTATTTAATCATTGATGAGTAATGTTTTATTATGAATGATTTTGGTTTATAATGTTCAATAATGAACCATTGTAATCGATCAAAAAAAAAAAAAAAAAAAAAATTATCCCGCTTAAAATTTGAGGGCTTACGTTTCAAGATGCACAGAATCCGAATAACAAAAAAAAACCTTTTTTCCGCCGTCCGCGGCATTTCTCTGTAACTACTGGACCAATTTTTTTGGAATTCACTACAAAAATATTAGTCCATGCAAGGATGATCCTAACACCTAGACATTGATATCAGCTGGTTGTTTTTAAAACGGTGGCCGATTAAACGAGATTTATTCAATAACTCAGTTATTTTTGAATATAGTTAAAATATTTATTAGTGTTCAAACTAAAATGCGCGATTATATAAAAGAGAAAAAATAAAGGAAAAAAATTGAAATTTTACACATAAATACGCTCATAACTGAGTTATTTTGACGATAGAGAAAAGTATGTACAGAGTTTTAGAAACAGTAAAGCGCGATAAAACAAAAAAAAATTGAAATCTCATTTATATTTGCGGTTGTAACTACGTTATTTTCGAAAATGGAGAAAAAAATCATTATTGTTTTTCAACCAAAACAAAAGCGAATAATTATTAACAAAAGAAAAGAAAAATAATTGAAATATCACCCACAAATACGCTCATAACTCAGTTATTTTTGAAGACGGAGAAAAATCGAAAAGATTTTCGAAATCAAGGCAACACGATGAACAAAGATAAAAAAAATTACAAAATCATCTTATATAGTCAAACCACAACCTATAAGAGATGTGGTTCCCTGATCAGTGCCATTTAATGTTGTTGTTTTTTTAAATTCTTTTATTGAAATTCACAACTGTACAATTTACATAGTACAATAAGTAAATGTGCTTTTTACATACAGTTGGCTTGAAAAATCATGAGAAGAATCTACCCAGCGGTAGTACTTCAATGTTTATTTGTTCAGCAGGTCTCGAGGCCACCGTCTTTTCATAAACCTCGGAGGATTATTGGAAATAGAAGTCGATGAGAGAATACGGACAAACGGGTTTGAATGGGCGAGTAATTTGAAATGAAAGGAGGTGTATCTTTTTTGGGCAATTTCTACAACTAGTGGGATATTCAGGTCTCTATGGATGAGTTTATAGGTAACAAAGTAGGAAGCGTCGAGGATTTTTCGAATGATTTTGGATTGCAAGGATTGGATGCGGGAGGAATTCGATGGCTTGGTGGACCCCCATAGCTCAATGCCATAAGTCCAAATAGGTCTAATAATGGCTGTGTAAATGAGTTTTTTTAAATCAAAGAGGGAGTTTTGATCGTTTGTCAAGTAAGTGTTTTAATAGTCGATATCTAAGAGCAGTTTCTTGTCGTTTAAGTCCTGGATGAGGATTCCATGTAAGGGGTTTGTCAAGATGAAGTCCAAGGTATCGTATTTGTTCTATAGTGATGAGTGTGATATGATTAAAGGAAACAACGGGACAGGAAGTCATCCATATAATGTAGAATTAAATTTTTGACAAAATGAAAAAAGAATCATTGAAATTGGTTACAACTAGCTGAGACATAGCGTTTTGAAATCAGCTGTAATAATATGATATTATCCTTGGATTTATTGCTTTTCATATGACTTAATTGCCTATAAACAGCTATATAAACGGTTATAACCTAATATTGCTATTTGGAAATAATAAACCATTGTGTGATAATGTGCAGCAATTTTATATTTATAAATATAATATATTAATTATAAATAAAAAGCTATAAAGCACAGATGCAGAAGTTACAAGACAACCTTCAGTAAATGGAGCGTAGAAATGGCTATTCATCAATCGGGAATAGCGTGGAGAGGAAATCGATTAATGGCGTGGAAGGGGCGATAAGCGATAACAATCTCGATGTATCGATAATTAATACAATCAAATAAATATTTTTCGAATCGCAGGTTAATTATCCTCTATCTCAAAAATTGAATTGGCTTTAATAAACGATGTAGGTTTCATTATGATTGAAATAGTCTTACAGGGATTAAATGCCAATAGTTTAAATTTTCTTCCACTCAAGTACTTGTTAACGCCACTTATTTCATTTGTCCTCATTTTTATTATGTATTCTAAATTCCTCAGAAACTTTCTTCAATCACTATTTAAACTTCTTATCAAGTGTTTTTGATTATTTCTATCAAAAAGAAAAACATATGTTCTGTACAGTTGGAACGGAGTGCGTTAAAAAAGTGTGTATATTACATTATCATATACAAAATACAGTGATTCGAATTTTTCATAGATTTTCTCAAGGCTTTTGCACATCCCTAAAAAGAGATCAGCATCAGATTCGGAATCAAGTGCAGCCCGACCTTGGTCTCTAATATATTTAATTTCTCTCTCAAATGATAGAAATCGCGCAATAAGCTAATTTTCTTTACAAAGGTTACTTCAACTTGAGTGGTAGCTTCTGGCATGATAATTTATAAAAAAAAAGAAAAGAAAAAAAAAGGAATATAAATTAATACCTTCACTACAAATCCGGCCCGGGGGACCAATGTGGGGCCAGCGAGGTCGTCCTACGGATTTCCTTACGCTGTGACTGGTAACTAAGCTGATTCACAGGACTTGTTTCTTGATATTAATTTATGTATAGCCGAATAGATAAGTTGATGATTGCAGAAATAAATAAATGAGTAATTTCTAAAATGCTTTATAGGCAAACCTGGTACAAGGTATAAGGTAAAACTAAATATTTAATAACAAAAAGAATAATGTAATATACACACACTTTTTTAACGCACTCCGTTCCAACTGTCCCGAACATATGTTTTTCTTTTTGATAGAAATAATCAAAAACACTTGATAAGAAATATAAATAGTGATTGAAGAAAGTTTCTGAGGAATTTAGAATACATAATAAAAAATGAGGAAAAATGAAGTAAGTGGTGTATCTAACGAAAGGAGAAAAAAGTAAACATATTTTTTAATGGAAATTTTGTGTTTTTGAACATAAAACCAATAATATAGATGTATATGATATAGGTTTAATTCTGATCGAAATAGTGTGAAAGAGCTTAAAATCCGATATTTTCTCCCTCTAAAGTACCTTAAATTGTGTAGCTAATTTTATAGAATTGACCATATCATCTAATTAGCATTGATAAATAATAACTAAATATGTATGTTGAGCAAATTTGATAAACAACTGAAGGAGAAAAGTACGAAAATATTTTTCTATGCAATTTTTGAGTATTTGAACACAAGAATAGTAATATAGATGTATAACATATCGTTGGAAAAGCTAAATATTTTAGAGAAAAATATTATCTTATACACAAAACTGTAAAAATTATCTCAGAGTAATGAAAAACCGTTAAAAAAAAATTCTAACCAAATAAAATTTAATTAATTGTTTAACAATTTATTTTCATCTCTAAATTCATTTAAAAATTCTTAAATTTGTTTCTTTGTTTGTTTTCTTCTTATATATAAATTTTTATAAAATGTTTTTTTAAATTTTTAAAATAGTTTACCGAGGTAAAGGATTGTCAAAGAATACTTATGAAAACATGAAGAAGAGATGGAAAAACGTGTCTGGAAGGTAAAAAGCGAACGCAACGAATTCCAAAAAACAAAAAAGGACTTAGAGCCCGGGCACAAAAAGTGTTCTTTATTGCCGTACGACATCTTGATAAAGTAGGAGCCAGCTCACTAAATTCCGTCCTTTTTTTGGTTTAATATTTTTTTTGTTTAATATTTTTTTGAAAGTGACGAAAGCTTTTGTTTTCGATGCTCCAATACCTACCTACGCAGATCTCTTTAGGGACAAGTCTTCAAAATATTAAGTTTTAATACATCAAAGTTAAATATGGATTATAAACCAGTTTTTTAATAATAATTTTTTTTTTTAATTAATTTGTAGCAGTATTTATTAGAAATCAACTGATATTGCTCTTAGATAATGATTTTAATTGGATTTTAGCACATGTTTATTTATTTAGAGTCACTTTATAATACGGCTATTCGGACGATGCTACATATTATATCCTTTTTAATGCTATTAAATAATTACACACTTAGGAACCATACTTATTCACTCGTTATTATGCTTACAATTAAAACAGCTGTTTTTATAATATACAATAGTTTGTTTGTTTATTTAACGTCACTTTTATGCTACTATGGCTAAACGGACGATGCTACGGTGTGAGTCCTAAATTTTGCCTATCCAGGTTTTATTAGGATAGGGATCTTTAACGAGTACCTGACATCGTACATGCTCGGGACCACCTTTTAACGTCCCCTCCGAAGGACGGCAAAATTAAGGATTTTTTACTCCCGTTAAAAAATCCTAGGACCACCTGTGGGTTTAAACCCGTGACCTTTGGCATAGGAGGCTGTTATGCTAACCACCCAGCTACAAGTGATCCGAATATACAATAGTTTTTCCCTCGTGAAAAAAAAAAAAAAAAATTGGTTGCAACAATTTAAAGAATTAAAGAATTTTACAGTTAGAGATAAAAATTAGTGAAACTAATAAAGAATTAATTAATATAATATAATGAATGAAAATAAACTAAAATTTAAAACTTATACAAGATCGGTATTTATGCAAATACTCATGAAGGAATCAATTATTGTTTATTATCTTATACGAAGTTACATCTGTCCAAATATACCTCTTAAAAAGTTTAATTTGTTTGTGTAGAGCGTGTGGTTCTTATCAAAAGCTAAGGCTTGACAAACATTTTTCGTTAAGTTCATTTAAAATTAATTTCGAATCTCGGACCCCAGGGGTCCACGGACCACTTCTTTAAACGAATCTAAAACCAAGGTGATAATATAGACCATTTAACCTTCAATAAGCCTAAGTTAAAAATTCTGGTGCGTGCAACACCAAGACTTTCAATTACCTGCGTTCTTAAAATAAATATAAGAATTTTTAAATACATTTAGAGATAAAAATGAGTTAACCATAAAAGAATTAATTAAATTGAATTTCAATAAAAATAAGTGTTTTATTTAAAAATATTTTACAATATTGTCTAAAATAATCACTTAGTTTTATCGGCTTTGTATCACTCTTTATTAACTTTTACAAGCTTGTGTATGTGTATAATATTTTTTCTAAAATCTTTAGGTTTCCAACGGTATATCATTCATGTATATTACTGTTCTTATCTTCAAAAACAAAAAATTGCATTAAAAATATATTATTTTAGTTTTTTTCCTTTAGTTGGGTATCGAATTCATTCAATTTATATATTTACCTGTTTTTCATCAGTGGTAACAAGATAATATAGTTATTTTTACAGAATCAACAAAATTAAAGGTGCTTTACCAGAAGAAAATTTAGAATGTCGGCACTTAAGCCCTGTCAGACTATTTCTAATCAAAATGGAACATATATGATATAAAAGCCTATTAAATTTTACATCGAAATAGCGAGTTTAATCATAATCGTCGGTACCGTTTCTGTGAAAATCATAAAAAGGTGCAAGATGCATAGTTTTAAGTGCCTCTTCTGGTTGACTTTATTCATGAACCAAGATGACTGGACACAGAACCAAATATCATTTGATGTCTATGTGTATTTACATTAATACCGATCTTGTATAAGTATAAAATTTTAGTTTGCTTTCATCCATTTAATTCATTATATAGTAAGGGAAAGTATTGCGATCGTGAAAATTTTCGAATTCCAGTTTTCAACCGAAATACACATTTTATGGTCCCCTGAGTCCAAATAACCAAGTCCGGCAAAAAGGTCTGTGTGTGTGTGGTGACTCCCGATCGGAAACGGTAAGTCCTATTAAACTGAAATTTCATATTTAAGACAAATATACGTCCGAGAGTTTACAAAACCTTTTTCATCAAAATGAACTTTCCAGAAGAGCCACTTTATACCATTCTTTTGTACCTTTTCTCAATTTTCTCAAAAACGGTTTTGACGATTTTGATTAAACTCGCAATATCGATGTAAAATTTAATGGGCTTTAATACCATTTAAGTTTCACTCGGATTAAAATGGTCTGACAGGCTTAAATGCCGATATTTTCTTCCCCTAAAGTACCTTTAATTTTGTTGATTCTATAAAAATAACTATATTATCTTGTTACCACTGATGAAAAACTGATAAATATATAAATTGAATGAATTTGATACCCAAATAAAGGAGAAAACAGGAAAAATATTTTTTTAATGCAATTTTTCGTTTTTGAACTTAAGAACAGTAATATACATGTGTGGATGTAATTAGTTGACCGTTGAGAATTACTGGAAGAAATTAGTCCGGGTGGCGGTCATTAAATGAAACAACTAAATAGTTTCAACTATTTTATTGTTTGCCAACGTTTCGACCCCCTTTGTGGGTCATCATCAGGGCGCATGGTGGGAGAATGGAAACTCAGTTACCACCCGGACTAATTCCTTCCAGTAATATACATGTATGATACACCGTTGGAAAGCTAAAGATTTTAGAAAAAATATTATCTCATACACAAGTTTTTAAAAGTTAATAGAGAGTGATAAAAAGCCGATAAAACTAAGTAATTGTTTTAAATAATAATATAATAGATTTTTTAATAAAACACATGTTTCTATAGAAATTGAATTTAATTAATTCTTTAATAGTTTCACGGATTTTTATCTTTAACTGTAAAGGTTGAAAATTCTTTCATTGATTTTGAAAATGGAGTTAAGTGAAAGTCGTGTGTTGCCCGCACCAGGTTTTTATGGTAGTGAGGCTAATCGGATGATAATGAAACTAAAGATTATAGAAAAAAAAAATCTTAAACAAAAATTGTCAAAGTTATCGGAGAGTGATGAAGAGCTGATGAAATTGTGGCGGTCGTGGATAGGTGGTTAAGTCAAAATCTTTTATTTTACAGGTGAGCGACTCAAACTTTACGTAATACCCAAAATAGAGTACTTATCATACAGCTTTATTTCCACCTGAAATTACTTTCACCAAGGTATTACTTTAACCAATTTAACACGACGTGAGAGACGGTCTTAGGGAGCGATACGTGGAGTTAGCTCATTTTTGATATAACTCGAGTTATCCATTTTTTTACGACCGTCACAGATATATTATTTAATAAAACACATGTTTCTATTGAAATTAAATTTAATTAATTCTTTAACAATTAGTTTTCATCTCTAAATTTATTTTAAAATTCGCTACCCATTGGCAGCACTCTAAAACTATTCTAAACTAGAAGGTTTTGGGGCCATCTTCTTTCAGACGCCTCGGAGGATTCTCATGAATCGAAGAGGATGACAGGTTATTGCATTAGAATGGAAATGGAGTTTTTCATGGAATGATTGATACCTGGTTCGTGCTAATTCAGAAACATATGGGACATTAGGGTCTTTATGGATGAGCTTATTCATGACAAAGTAAGGAGGCGTTAAGGATTTTACCAAGGATTTTGGATTGTAAGGATTGGATACGAGAAGAATTCGATAGTTTAGTAGAGCCCCATTGCTCTATTCCGTAAGTCCATATCAGTCTTATGATGGTCATATAAATAAGCCTTTTGTAATGAAATGGGAGATTGGAGCGTTTGGCCAGTAAGTGTTGAAGTAGTCGAAAACGTCGAGCAGTTTCTTGTAGTTTCAGTCTTGTATGGGGATTCCAAGTTAGACATTTGTCAAGGTGGAGTCCTAGATATCGAATCTGTTCAACAGGGACTAGTAAAGTGTCATAAAGGATACTGTAGGGCAGGAAGTCATTGGTTTACGGCGAAGGGTAAAGGTTATTTGGAGGGATTTGTTAGATTTTATTTTAATCCACCAATTATGGCACCATACTTCAAGGTCTCGAATGTGGGATTGAAGAGTGTGGGAGGCAATAACTGGATCATTATCTACTGATACACACGTGTAATCAGCATAAGTAGAAAGGAAAGTTTTAAGATGGTTTGGGATAAGTTAGACATATTTATAGAATGTATAAAGAATGGCTCCTAGGATGCTGCCTTGAGGAACACCAGCAGATTGAGATAAAAGGGAGGAATAGGAACTGTGGCGATTTATTTGGAAAGATCTATCAGCAACAAAGACAAATAGTAAGTAGTTTAGGCTTTCAAAGCAATCCTGGGTTCCTGACTCGGTCGAAGAAAAAGTCTTTAATTGATTTTAAAATCGGAGGAAATTGAAAGTCGTGTGTTGCGCGCACCATATTTTCTTCTTATACATAAATAAATAGTTAATATATATAAGTATGATATAATATAATATATATTAGTATATAATAGTATAATTCAATTCAATATGTCTCCAATCTTAATTATTTAACTGATTGTTTTAAATAAAACATTTATAAAGTTAGAGGCTGAGAATTAACTTCACTAATATTTTATTTAATTTTGATGCACCATGTTTCGGCTATAATAACATCTTCTGGTGCAAAGAACAATATAGTTTCTTTAAAAATAATCGATCTCATAATTATAACAGCAAAGTTACATAACAATACAAAATGTTTAATTACAATAAATAAAATATATGAAGTAAAATTACTAATAATCTATGAAAACACTAAAGTTACATTCTTAAAAATAGATAAAACAAATTAAACATGAAACAAAAAAGTAAATAAAAATAATTGAACAAAAACATGGAGGATAACTGTGAATGGAATCAGTTGATGCCCAATGTTCCCATACCCTTTTATTAAATTAAAAATGAATTGTCGAACATAGTACATCAACTGATTCCATTCACAGTTATTCATGCTTGTTGTTGAATTATTTGTATTATTTATTTACAGTGTCCTTTGATAATATTCCGCTAGTCCCGGTTGAACAGATTCGCCATCTAGGACTCATACTTGACCAACGACTAAATTGGAAACCGCACACAAGACTGAAACGACAAGAAACTACCCAACGCTTTCGCTTACTTCAACACTTATTGGACAGACGCTCTAACCTTCCACTTCACTATAAAAAGCTCATCTATATCACCATCATAAGGCCTATCTGAACTTACAGAGTTGAGCTTAGAGGTTGTAGTAAACTATCAAATTCTTCCCGTCTTCAATCCTTACAATCCAAAATTCTTCGAAAAATCCTCAACGCTCCTTACTTTGTAACGAATAAGCTCATCCCTAAAGACCTTAATATTTCCTATGTTGCTGATTTGGTCCGAACCAGGTATCAATACTTCTATGACAAACTCCGTTCCCACCTAACTCACTAGTTTCAACCCTTGCTTCCTCTTCGATTCCTGATACTTCTCCGATGCGTCTGAAAAGAAGATGGCCTCGAGACCTTCTAGTTTAAAATATTTTTAAAGTTTTGCCAATTGGTAGCTTCTCTACAAGTCTTTTTCATGTTTATTTTCTTTTAGCCTATTTACTAGATGTGTTGTACAATACAATTTGTTTAATATTGGGTTGTTTCACATGAAATGTCCATTTTTATAGTTTCTAAAATACATAAAGGATTTGGCAGGTCTGTGTTGTTTTCTTCCGAATGTTTACATATTTAATGTAAACAGTTACTAATCCTCTACCTTTGTATTATAAACATTAGCTTCCCAATCAATTACCCACTTTTTAGTATACCTCCAAATATGAACATGGAAACACGCGATTTTCGAGAAATATTTTTGTACGAGTTTAAACTTCAGTCATTCAGCAGCTGAGGCCGCTAGAAATATTTGCAAGGCGTTTGGGAAGGGAGTGTTAATGAACGGACCATTCGCCGTTGGTTTGCTAAGTTTTCAGCTGTGGACACCGACTCGGAAAACTTGCCCCGAGGAAGACCTCCGTTCGTAATAGACAACGATGTCCTCAAACATACAGTAGAAGGAAACCCCTACCAAACAGTTAAAGGACTCTCAGCACAACTGAATGCTAGTGCATCTACCGTTTCCAGATATTTAAAGTGTATTGGGAAAGTAAAAAAGATCGATACATGGGTACCTCATGATCTCACTGAGCGGCAGCAAGACCCCATGTTGAAAATGATGATCAAGTAAAAAGTGCGACTTCAGATTTTGTTTCACTTCAAAGCTCAGATTTTTTCAGTTCGGGGATAAAAAAGTTGGTGTCACGTTGGGAAAAATGTGTAGAAAAAGAAGGTAAATACTTCGAATAAAATTATTTTGTTTTCATATCGTATTTTTAATAAAAATCGTTTACCTTGAAAACGAGCATTTCATGTGCACTAGAAGATGTTATTATAGCCGAAACATAGTGCATCTTGATTTAATAAAATAGTGGTGAAGTTAATTATCGGCCTTTATTTTTAGACGTTGACCTAAAATAATCTACACCAAATTAAAACATTTATTTTATTATTATTATAGTTTTTTTATTATTTGAGGATCGGTCAATGGGCTATATGACTTTTATTTTTCCACTTAAGGCCTAATATCTACACTCAAAATATGACGAGACTTTAATGAGACTCTCTGTATAATCAACACCACAAAACTTTAACTTTGTTTTCGGTCGTGATTAGTCAGAATCCTACTTTCCGAGAACTACTATCATTACTAACCCCTCTATAGCGGACTTATCGATAACATCTGAGAAAAGAGTTCTCCTTATTACGGTTTAGATAAAACTAAAATTATTGGCGTAGATAGAGAATACACTTTTCCTGGATTTATTTATTTGTTTTTTATCTTATCTTTTTATATAATACTATAAATATATACAGAACCATGTTAAATTATCTTAATATACTTCCCCATATTTATTAGATATGAGAAACATAAATAAACTTTTATCCTCTGATAACTCATTTCCATTCCTGAGAATAGAAAAATTATTCAATAATACATTTTTTTTTTTAATCGTGAAAATGCTTGATGTTAGAAAATTATTAAGTTCATAATCAATTTTATTCAAAAGTAAACAAAAAATTCCCTTTCAAGATTTCAAAGCAAAAATAATCCAGTAAATTGGTTAAAAAAAACAACTACAAAAATTACTGAACTCTTCCGAAAATGATACAAGACCAATTCCAAATCAATATATTAATTTTCAGAGGCATCTGACCAACAGAAATCTTTGTTAATTAAAATAATAGAGCAACGATCTAGGTAGATTGAAATAATTTGCTATTGATTTTTTTTATTTATTTTTTTAAATTTATTTAATGAAATTTACAACTGTATTAAATAAATACAACAAGTAAATAGGCTTTGTATATGATTAGTACACATGGTAGTCCTGAGAAGAAACTACCCATTGGTAGCACTCCAATGTCTTATGTTAGGAGGTCTCTTGGCCATCTTCTTTTAAGGCGCCTCGGTGGGTTGTCGGGAATAGATATGGAGGAGAGGTCACGGATATTGTGGGTTTGAGTGGGCAGGGAGTTTGGAATGAAAAGAGGTATATCTGTAACGGGCCAAGTCTTCAACTAATGGGATATTTAGGTCTTTATGGGTGATTTTATTAGTAACAAAGTAAGGAGCATTGAGGATTTTACGAAGGATTTTGGACTGCAAGGATTGGATGCGAGAGGAATTCGATGGTTTAGTAGAACCCCATAGCTCAATGCCATAGGTCCAAATAGGCCTGATAATTGTGATATAAATGAGTTTTTTGTAGTAAGTAGGAAGTTTTGAGCGTTTGTCAAGTAAGTGTTGTAGTAATCTGTATCTACGAGCAGTTTCCTGTCGTTTCAGTCTAGTATGAGGATTCCATGTTAGGCGTTTGTTGAGGTGGAGTCCTAAGTACCGAATCTGTTCAACAGGAGTAAGTAGGATATTGTTAAAGGATACGGTGGGGCAGGAAGTCATAGGCTTACGACGTAGAGTGAAGGTGATTTGATGGGATTTATTACGATTTATTTTGATTCTCCAGTTTTGACACCATTCTTCAATGGCTGACACTATTGAATTTAATTTTTTTTTTTTTTTAAATTGACCGCGATTGAAATAAGCTTTTAAATTGTTTGTTTATTTACCATCACTTTATGCTAATGTGCTTAATCGGACGATGCTACAGTGGGAGTCCTAAATTTTGCCTATCCAGGTTTTATTAGGATAGGGATCTTTAATGAGTACCTGGCATGGCATAGTCTTGGAACCACCTTTTTACGCGCCCTTTCGAAGGATGACATAACTAAGGATTTTTTACTCCCATTAAACATTCAAGGCCATACGAACCGACTTCAATCCACGAGTCATTGTTTTAAGTGAATTACTTTATCATAAAATATAAGTACCATTTTACTATCAGTTACCGCTCTTAAATTCATAAACCTGTGCGATGCTTGAACCACTCTTTTCACAAGCCAAGACTTCACAAACATTATTCATTAAGCTAATCTAAAATAATTTTCTAATGACATCTCGCGAATCCCCAGGACGTCGGCGAACCATTAATTCGGAACTCCTGCCTCTGATGGTAAGAAGCTATATAACATCATGATCAAAAAAGAAATACCTAGAAAGTTAGCAAATCTTGCATGTGCGTGTCCGAAAAATTCAATAAAGATAGAATCGGTCATAATTACTCCGAGAGGTTTGTGTACGATCGGGTTTGAAATAAGGTAACTCTCTTTAACCTACTACTAAGATTTTCCCCTATAATAAGATACTAAGTCCTAGATTTTCCCCTATCCAGTTTAAATAGGATAGGGACCTCAAACAAGTATCTGACATCGCACAGCATTTTAAAGCATAACAAGCCATCTGCTAAGTTTGAACCTACGACTTTAGTTATAGGAAGCGGTTATGCTAGCTATTACAACACAGGTGATTCCCATTCTTAATCCTGGCTTTAGGTGAATAAAAAGTTATTTTTTTTTTTAATAGGATAACAGGAAAAATCTCAACATTTGATTTTTCTCCTTAACCGCTGAGAATCGAGTCATAACCACTTTATTTGTCCCTCTTCAGGTCTCTCTCAAAATATGACCAGATATTTACAAGACATATAAAGACTTTTTTCTGAGATCCGGAAAATCTAAAACCTAACGATAGAAGCTTCTTGAAATGTCGGAGTATTCTTTGAAATATTAAAATTTAATTTTCTTCACCACCTTGTGCGAGATTTACTTTATTATTTTGATGCATTGACTCCTAAACCTTCTGGGAAATTTTCTATTATTTAATACAGAACCATTTGTTTTTATGTGGGAAAAAATTCAAATTTTATCCATGAATACGTTCATAATTCTGTTATTTTTTAAGATAAAAAAAAGTACGATAAACAGGAAAAAAACTATGGTTCAGAGCTAGTCGAGAGATATAGGGTTTTGAAAATAGCAGTGGTGATAAGCCATTTTCCTTTAAATCATTTATTGCTTATCATATTAGTTCATTGCCTATAAACAGGTATATAAACAGTTATCCCTAATGTAGTTATTTAGAAATGAAAAACCATTGTGTTAGAATTTGCAGACAACAATTTACTGAAACAAATTCACTTAAAAAAAAAAATGTCTAGGAATAAAATGTTTTTGTTTATTATTTTCAATAATCATCCTTTGTAATCGACCAAAAAAAATCCCCCCCCCACTCAAATTTTGATAGCTTACGTTTCACGAAGCGTAGAACCCGAATAAGGAATTTTAAAAAATCCGTTTATCCTGATTAATAAATATATAAATACCAAATTGCTTTATTAAATTAAACAAAATAAATAAAGAATCATTGAAATTGGTTAAGAAATAGCTGATATTGAGTTTTGGATTCAGCGATAGTGATATGATATTATCCTTTGAATTAATGCTTTTCATATTACTTAATTAATACCTATATAAACAGTTATACCCTAATATTGTTATTTGGAAATAATAAACCATTGTGTAATAATTTGCAACGTTTTTATATTTATAAATTGTACTTATGCTAAAAATAAAAAAATTTTACGATATTATTTTTATTCTGCATGAAATTTTTTTGTTAATACTCTCCCCTCTCCCCTCTTCAGAGTTGTCCGTCTAAAAATCTGGTCACCTTAGACTTGGCACCAATTGTTTTTCTGTGGGCGAACATCAAGTAGATATTTGAGTGTATATTCAAGTAGATACTTGAGTGTTTCTAATGTAATGAATGCCATAGATAACAGCAAAACACTCAAAATTTATGATTCATGTGAAATTTTTCGTTTTAAGGTATAATATCTGCTCTCACAATATGGCGAGACATTTATGAGACGCCCTGTATATGCAGAGATATACATTTTTTTCTAAATTTGGCTTATTATGATAATACGGTGAGATACGTGGCATTTTGAGGATGCGCTGAAGGGGAAAAGGCAGGGGTTGTTGCGAGGGGAGATCTACCTTGGGGAGGGTGAACGTAGTACTGTATAGGGGTGCTTGAGCTGCGGCTGGGGGCTGAACACCAAACATGAGGAGGTATTTTATTATTATATAGCATTATAATTCTTAGCATACATTACATATATTTATTTTTTGTTTATTTAATTAACGACCCTTAATGCTACTATGGCTAATCGGACGATGCTACTGTGGGAGTCCTAAACTTTGCCTATCCAGGTTAAATTAGGATAGGGATCTTTAACGAGTACCTGATATCGCACAGGCTAGGGACCACCTTTTAACGTCCCCTCCGAAGGACGTCATTATTAAGGATTTTTCACTCCTATTTAAGAGTCCTAGGACCACCTGCGGGTTTGAACCCTTGACCTTCGGCATAGGAGGCTGTTATGCTAGCTACCCAGCTACAAGTGATCCCAAAAGTGTTTTGTTTTGTTTATCGCGCTTTACTGATTCTAAAACTCTCTACACATTTTTCCTTATCTTAAAAAATAACCGAGTTATGGGCGTATTTATCGATACTATGTCAATTTTTTCTTTTCTTTTGTCTCTTTTTTATAATAATAACCCCACAGCTCTACTCCGTATGTCCATATCGGTCTTATAATGGTCATATAAATGAGTCTTTTGTAGTTAAGCGGAAGGTTTGAACGTTTGTCCAGTAAGTGTTGAAGTAGTCAAAAACGTCGTGCAGTTTCTTGTCGTTTTAGTCTTGTATGAGGATTCCAAGTTAGACGTTTGTCGAGATGGAGTCCTAGGTATCGGATCTGTTCATCAGGAACTAGCGGAGTATCATTAAAGGATACTGTAGGGCAGGAAGTCATAGGTTTACGACGAAGGGTAAAGTTTATTTGATGGGATTTGTTGGAATTAATTTTTACTCTCCAATTCACACACCATTTTTTACTGATAAAACGCAGGTGTCATCAGCGTAGCTAGAAAGGAAACTGTTAGGATGGGTTGGGATATCAGCTGTATAGACTGTATAAAGAATGGGTCCTAGGATGCTGCCTTGAGGAACACCAGCAAACTGAGAAAAAAGGAAAGAATAGGAACCATGATGATTTATTTTAAAGGATCTATCAGTGAGGTAGGACTGGATATTGAGGGAATATGTAGGAGGGGGAAATTGTCGGAGTTTGTAAAGCAAACCGGGGTGCCAAACTCGGTCAAAGGCCTGTTCTACATCGAGTAAGGCTCCCGTGCAGTAGAGCTCTACTGCAGAGGAGACAACGTCCACCACACGATGGCAATATAGTTATCTTAAATATAAAATTTTAGTTTTATACGACTTTTTGTTTTTGTGCTAGACTCAACATACGGGAACACACACACACAGTCCTTTTTGCGGGACTTTTTTATTTGGATTAAGGGGACTCTAAAACGTGTATATAACTCAAATTCCAAAATTTTCACGTTCGCAATACTTTCCCTTACTATAAAATATTTCATATATAGCTAAGTGAAAGTGAAAATCGGCTTAGAACTTAAGAAATACTGTAATTTGCAATATAGCTATTTAAAATATGACAAAAAAAACCTAGTTTTCTATCTCTCTACCCTTATATTATACTTACACAATTCCGTTAGTATCAGTATTTGTAAAACCATAAAAATAATGAAGAAATGAGGCCATTATTCTTGAGATTTAAAATTATTAGGTTACTTAATTCGAGAACGGGACATTGTTAGTTGGGAATTGATTAATTGAGATTGCCCCCATCAGCGTTACTTAATTAACTCCAATTGAAGTGAATTACCCAGATTGTATGATTGATAGTAGACTTCACTACCATTCCTATACAAGTATCAATATTATCAATATTGATAAGTTCTATCAACAATGAACAAGTCAATTGAGACATTGATTTTCAAAAGTTACTATATGAATTTCAAAAGTAATTTTACTGGAAGCCCAAAAATCTCTTAGTAATATATCAATAAACCAGCCTGATTATTTTCGTATTAAAAACTAGAATTGTTTTTACTTTCACTTAGATATGAGATATATATTGGGTTGTTTCACCTGACAGTCTTTCAATTTTTGCACGGCATGTTTTGAAACATGGGGTCTTGATGCCGCTCAGTGAGATCATGAGGTACCCATGTATCCAGCTTTTTTACTTTCCAATACACTTTAAATGTCTGGAAACAGTAGATGCACTTGCATTTAGTTGTGCTGAGAGTCCTTTAACTGTTTGGTAGGGGTTTCCTTCTACTGTATGTTTGAGGACATCGTTGTCTATTACGGACGAAGGTCTTCTTAGGGGAAAGTTTTCCAAGTCGGTATCCCCAGCTGAAAACTTAGCAAACCAACGGCGTATGGTCCGTTCATTAACACTCCCTTCCCCAAACGCCTCGCAAATATTTCTAGCGGTCTCAGAAGCTGAATAGCCGAGTTTAAACTCGTACACAAATATTACTTGAAAATCGCGTGTTTCCATGATCATATTAGGAGGTATATAAAAAGTGGGTAATTGATTGGGAAGCTAATGTTTATAATACAAAGGTATAGGATTAGTTACTGTTTACTTTAAATATGTAAACATTCGGAAGAAAACAACAGAGACCTGCGAAATCCTTTATGTATTTCAGAAACTAAGGACGTAAGTGAATATTGTGTGTTGCCCGCACCAAATTTTGTACTACTTGAATAACTCCATATTAAAGTTATTATATGGAATCTTTATTATGATTTGAAACGAAACTAAATGTGTAATTAGTACCTTTAGAAAATAATTGCTTTTGTAAATCGCGTTATTAAAGGACTTAATTGGTAATTAGAAAAAATCAAATAGAATATTTAGACTAAAATATGAGAATACAAATATGTAAAAAAAATCAATTTCGTAAAAAATGTCCTTTTGTACCTTTTGGAAACCAATGTTTTAATTGAGACGATTGAGAAACGCAGTTATTTTCTGAAAGGTACTAATTGCATATTTAGTTTCGTTCCAAATTAGTGTTATTAATATATACTGAAACAATACTACATTTTAATGCGAAAAGAAGTAAATAATTGGTTTAATAATGTAGTAATGAGAGATTTTTGATTCACTCACAGCCTCTCCCTCGGGTATTTGAGACCCGTCAGACAACTGGTGGCCACTCACAAAAATAGGCTTTGGATGAATGTGGTATCCCGACAGATTATACCGCGCGGCCAAGGGCCTATACGGGCTGTCGTGCCAGCAAAAAAAAAATCTATTAATTGTACAATGTATTAAAAAATATTTTCTGTCTCTCAAACAATAACGTCATCTATTAATCATTTTACACAAATTTTAATATTCTCTTTTTAGTTTGTTTATTCCTTTAACGTCACTTTATGGTAATATGGCTAATCGGACGATACTACAGTGGGAGTCCTAAATTTTGCCTATCCAGGTTTAATTAGGATAGAGATCTTTAACGAGTACCTGACATAGCACAGGCTCGGGACCACCTTTTAACGCCCGACGAAGGACGGCATAACTAAGGATTTTTCACTCCTATTTAAGAGTCCTAGGACCACCTGCGGGTTTGAACCCGTGATCTTTGGCATAGGAGCATATATTTATTAGTAGTATTGTATTTAGGTTAGACAAAACAAAATATTCGTACACCCAAATGAAAAATAACTCATAATTAACGTGCTAAATTGTGAGGCTGTTATGCTAGCCACCCAGCTACAAGTGATCCCAAAAGTGTTTTGTTTTGTTTATCGCGCTTTACTTATTCTAAAACTCTCTCTACATTTTTTCTCTATCTTCAAAAATAACTGAGTTATGGGCGTATTTATCGATACTATGTCAATTTTTTTCTTTTCTTTTGTCTCTTTTTTATAATAATTCGTGTTTTTCTGGTGGTTCTATATCTTTAAAAATAACTTAGTTATTGAATTAAATCACTTTTAACGTCCCCTCCGAAGGACGGCGTAACCAAGGATTTTTTACTCCTATTAAAAAGTCCTAGGACCAGCTTCGGGTTAGAACCCGTGACCTTCGGCATAGGAGGCTGTTATGCTAGTCTCCCAGTTACAAGTGATCCCCTCAGTTTTTATTTTTCTCCACTGTTAGGACATGGATGTGAAAACAATAAATTCTCGATTTATTGACTGAACCTTAAGACCAGTAGATAATATATTAATATATATATATTTATATAATATAATATATATATATATATATATATAGTGAGTGTGTGTATGTACGTGTGTGCGTCTATGTGTCTGTGTGCGTATTACATATATAGTGAGATTTGTCATGATTCTGTAATGGCTAGCCGTCAAAACAAGAAGGAATTACGCAGTAAGTTAGGACACCCTGACTAGATTGGTCATATATCACTGACACAAACAAAGCCTCCGACAATTGAATGGAATTATGTGACCGGAAGGGACGGGTTAGTCCAGTTGAGGACTACAATCGATAGTAATGGCTCATTCATGCGGAGATCAGGTCGTAAGCTCTTAGATCGTAAATGCGACGCAATAACTTACATCTGTACCTCAGTCAATATCGAGTGTGCTGTTTACTTTCTATCAGGGTTATACAAACATATTTGTAAAAACTACGACTGACGCGAATGACGTATTCTGTCTGGTTTCGACGGATCTAATTTTATTTCGCGTGGATCCCGAAATTTGGTCCAATATATTGTTTTTATGCTGATCAGTCATTTTTTAACAAAAAATCTGGTGCGCGTAACACACGGCTTTCACTTACCTCCGTTGTTAAAATCGATTTAAGAATTTTTAAAAACATTAGAGATGAAAACAAATTGTCAAGGAAATAATTGAATTAAGTTTCTACAGATACATGTGTTTTATTAAATCTATATATATAAAAATCTTGAGTTTATTTATTTAACGTCCCTTTATGGTACTGTGGCTAATCGGACGATGCTACAGTGGGAGTCCTAAATTTCGCCTATCCTTTTAACGTCCCCTCCGAAGGACGGCGTAACTAAGGATTTTTTACTCCCATTAAAAAATCCTAGGACCACCTGCGGATTTGAACCTGTGAGCTTTGGCATGGGAGGCTGTTACGCTAGCCACCCAGCTACAAGTGATCCCCCAAATTTTTTTTTTTAATTTAAATATTTATGTATGATTTAATGTTTATGTTTATGTATTTAATGTTTATGTTTATGTTAATTTTTTGTTTGTGTATAATTTAAATATTTATGTAAATATCATATTTTTTTTTTTTTTAATGTTTATCATTTATATGAAAAAATGAAATGTGATAGAGAACCAGTATGTTATACTGTTCCCTGGTTCGGGCGCTAGCTGTGTAAGACTAAGAGTTATTTCAGCCTTAGGACAACTTTGAGGACGAAAGATACTCCTTGGGTACGCCCAGACTTAATAAAGTTTACACATAAAAATTGGATAAAACCTTCTAGCTAGTGATCTCCGTCTAATCACCTCTTTACACGGCCGTTGGACTAAAAACAGTATGAATCTCTATATGTACTCAGCCCAAGGTTCTTTATAGGTTGGCTAATATATACGTATATATGGGTGGAGGTACGGAGTACCCCTGAGTCATGATTGTCATACATCTTAAACAAAATCTCGTGTCACAATGTTTGTTCGCGATAAACTCTGAAATTACTGAACCGACTTTGATCAAACTTCGTAAGTATCTGTTATTTGGTCCAACTTAAATGATAGGATATTTTTTATTACTATTCTAAATGGTTGAAAAATATATTTTTGTAAAAAGTAAAACAAAATTTGTTTAACTGTGGCAACACTGGTTCCCAGTAAAACCTTCCTATATCTTGACATATGTGACTATTAATTCAAATATAAGTGTGTGTTGATTGTTTCTATGCGTTCTTATTTATAAAATATACATTCACATTATAGTTTCCATTTATAATAAAATACATATCACTATACGTTTCCAGAAAAATTATAAGTACTTTTTGAATGGCTTGCTATGAGTTATGAGTAGCAAAAGAGTTATGATAATATACAACGGTTAAGTTTAAAAGATAAAACGATGTTATTGAATAATTTGGATGTGGCTACTTGGTACTGGTATGTAATTGTAACATTGAGTAAATAAAATTGATATCTGACATGAAATAATAATCTTTTATTAATCGTAAAACGAGTAGTTCATTTCTATTCGCCTGTATTTCTTTTATATAACCTCATTCAACATAGTCACTATCAATATCTTTCGTAATGTGTAGGAACTTTAATTTAAATTATTTTATTTATCAAATTGAATTCACTAAACCGCAAGCAAAGATAAAGAATTGTTGTTTTTTAAGTGTTCTATTTTTTCAATGTGTCTCGATATTAGAAACAAGATATTTATAGTTGTATTAGATTAATTATAGTAATAGGTTAAGTTGTTTTGAAATCACTTTCTTCATCAACCATAATTCTAACTTTAGTCTAATAAGTTGCCATTTAATTCTGTTAAATATACAATACCGATCCAGTAGAAGTAGGCATACCCAAAATTACTCAATATATTTTAGCTGTAACGTAATCGTGGTATATAGTCACGTTTGCAACATAATTGTTATTGGTATACATTGATACAACGAGTGGGAATATTTTCACTTAAAAACAACTCTTATAAATGTAATTGTTGAAAATATAATATTTATATTTCTTGAAAATTTATACGTCTTATAATAATGGAGTAGTTGTTGACCGTTTTCACTAAATGGTTAAGAAGTTGGTTGAGGGTGAAGCAACCAAGAAAACACTCCGGTAAGAAAATAATAAAATAAGTTTGTTCTATTGGTAGTTTTTTTGTGACCACATCCCCAAACAACTGCTCCATCATATTTGTTTTATAGTTACTACTTATAAACGCATTTATGCAAATTTAAATAAAGACAAAATAAAATATTCGCGAGCAATGCCGCGGGTTACAACTAGTAATCAATTATATTAGGGGTGATCACTACGTTTGCTATAGCATATGTTTTGCTAAACCCGTCGAGTTTCTACAGTTATTTTCTGTTTGAACTCGATGGGTTTAGCAAAATCGCACAAAAAATATGCTATAGCAAACGTAGTGAGTACCCCTATTATTATCTACCACAATCACATTGTTTTATCGGCTTTTCATCACTTTCCATTAACTTTTGAAATTTTGTGTATCAATGTAATGCATTTTTAATGCAATTTTACGTTTTTGAACATAAGAACAGTAATATCCATGTATGATATATCGTTGGAAAGCTATAGATTTCAGAAAAAAAGTATTATCTTATACTCAAGCTTTTAGAAGTTATTAGAGAGAGATAAAAAACCGATAAAACCAAGTGATTGTTTCAGATAATAATATAATAGATTTTTTAATAAAACACATGTTTCTATAGAAATTCTATTAAATTAATTCTTTAGTAGTTTCACTAATTTTTGTCTCTTACTGTATTTAAAAAAATTTAATTGATTTTAACAACGGATGTAAGTGAAAGTCGTGTGTTGCCCGCACCAGATTTTTTAAATTGAAGTATAGTTAATAGTTTTTTACGCTGAGGAAATTATCGGAGACTACCAATGTGGTTTTAGGCGGAATCGCTCGACTATTGATCAAATATTTTCCTTACGTCAAATATTAGAGAAGAAACTGGAATACAACGGTGTAGTCCATCAACTTTATATAGATTTTAAAAAGGCTTATGATTCCATAGACCGTCAGAAGCTATATAACATCATGATTGAACAGGGGATACCTAAAAAGTTAGTAAACCTAGTAGAGATGTGTTTGTCGGAAACATTTCATAAAGTTAGAATCGGTCATAATTACTCCGAGAGATTTAAGGTGCGATCGGGTTTGAAACAGGGTGACTCCCTTTCACCTGTTTTGTTTAATATAGCCTTAGAATATGTTATAGAAAAGGTGATGAGTACCGAGAAAGGCTTACATATGGGTGACAAGATTCCGGTTTTGGGGTATGCCGATGATTTGGTACTACTAGGTGAAGACACAGAAACTATACAACTAAATACAAGTGTGTTAATAAAAACCGGTAAACAAATAGGTCTCGAATTAAATACCGATAAGACGAAATATATGATTAGTTGCAGAAATGGTGGCGATCTTGATGATATTAAGTAAGGTGGTAAGTTTGGTGGTATCGGCATCGAACCTTCGGGTTCGGTAAGCCTATTATTATTATTATTATTATTATTATTATAGTTAATAGTTTTTAAATTAATTTTAAAGGTCGAGGTAAGTGAAAGTCGTGTGTTGCCCGCACCAGACTTTTTAAATACACTTAGAGATAAAAATAAATTGTTAAAGAATTAATTGCATTGAATTTCAATAGAAACATGTGTTTTATTAAATAATCTATTATATTATTATCTATGACAATCAGTTGGTTTTATCAGCTTTTCATAACTCTTCATCAACTTTTACAATTTTGTGTATAAGATAATATTTTTTTTAAATCATTAACTATCCAAGGGTATATTATACATCTATATTATTTTTTTATGTTAAAAAAAAAACAAAAATTTCATTAAAAAATATATTTACTCATTTCTCCTTTAGTTAGTCATCAAATTCGTCCATATTCATTATTTAGCTGTTTTTTAGCAATGTTAATCAGATGATATGTTAAACTTTATGAAATCTACCAAATTATCGGCATTTAAGCCCTGACAGAGTTTTCTTCATCCAAACTACCTTTAATGTTGTACATTCCAAAAGATTAACCATATCCTTTGATTAGCATTGCTAAAAAACAGGTGAATATTTAAGTTGAACGAATTATAACAAGCATATTTATTTAATGCAATTTTTTGTTTTTGAACTTAAAATCAGTAATGTATAATATACCGTTGGAATACTAAGTATTTTAGAAAAAATATTATGTTATACACAATATTAGGGGTACTTACTACGTTTGCTATAGCATGCTATTTGTGTTATTTTGCTAAACCCGTCGAGTTTCTGCAGTTATTTCCTGTATAAAATTGATCGGTTTAGCACAATAGCACAAATAGCATGCTACAGCAAACGTAGTGAGCACCCCTATTGTAAAAGTAAACGGAGCGTGATGAAACAATAACAAAATTAAGTTTTACAACCGGATTTAAACCCAGACCTGGTGGTCATACGTCCACTGCACTGTAGTCTAACTCATTCTTTATATCAACTGAAAGGAACACTAAATATATAACCAAATACTGGAAAGGGATCTAATATAAATACAATAAGGAGGTTAGCAGATAATTTGATTATTAATAAAGATGCTGGAAGGAATTAGTCCGGGTGGCGGTCATTAAATGAAACAACTAAATAGTTTCAACTATTTATTGTTTGCCAACGTTTCGACCCCCTTTGTGGGTCATCATCAGGGCGCATAGTGAGAGAATGGAAACTGAAACGTTGGCAAACAATAAATAGTTGAAACTATTTAGTTGTTTCATTTAATGACAGCCACCCAGACTAATTCCTTCCAGTAATTCTCAACGGTCAACTAATTACATCCACAATTAATAAAGATATATTCTATAATTTGACTTTATGGTTTAATGAAATATATATATAAAATAATCTTAATGTCCTTGTATTATGCATCCCGCGCAAAAGTACTTGCTCAGGACTATTCGAAGGTCTGGCTAATTGATTTGCTATCGCTTCCTTTCAAGGTTTCTCCTCAATAAATTATCTCTATTCCAAAGGCACCTGACTTAAAGAATACAAGTTTTCATAGGAGTTAGGCGATAGTTAACGAATAATTAATAAAAATAATTTGTTCAAATAAAACGGATTACACGTCAATCAAGCTATGCTTTTTAAGAGTAATTTTCCATCTAGTATTGCTACCTCATTTTTAGAAGAGTTTCTAAACACATTGTTCGTACAGTGCATTGTCACAATACTGTTTCAACTGAAAAGAGAAAAGACTTCTTTGACAAACCTCCCCTTATTTTCAAAGCCTGTCATGAACAGACATTCGTTGCACTGGCTTTGTACTAACATTCTGTCCTATATACCTTTATATTTCGATTTAACTCTACAACGTACAGAAACTCCTAAATTTTATTAATTTATAAAAATATACAATAATTAGTAAAAAAATGTACATATCTGTTTGCTGCATGATCATATCTTGTAAAAGAACTAACTATTAGTAATACTTCAATCCTTAATTTTTTTTTGTTATTTATTTATTGAAATTTATAACTGTATTAGTGAATACATCAAGTAAATTAGCTGATAATATATATACCCATTGGTAGCACTCCACTATGTAATCTAAACTAGAAGGTCTCGAGGCCATCTTCTTATCAGACGCCTCGAAGGATTGTCAGGAATGGAAGAGGAAGCAAGGATTGAAACTAGTGGGTTAAAGTGAAAGTGGATTTTGTCATGGAAGGACTTATACCTCGTACGGGCCAAATCAGCAACATATGGTATATTAAGGTCTTTTTGGATGGGTTTGTGGTGACAAAGTAAGGGGCGTTAGGATTTTGGATTGTAAGGATTGGATACGGGAAGAATTTGATGGTTTAGAAGAGCCCCAAAGTTCAACTCCGTACCTCCAGATAGGCACTATGATAGTGCTATAGATGAGCCTTTTGTAGTTAAATGGAAGGTTGGAGCGTCCGTCCAGTAAGTGTTTACATAGACAAAAGCAGCGGGCAGTTTCTTGTCGTTTCAGTCTTGCGTGCGGATTCCAAGTTAGACGTTTGTCAAGTAGGATTCCTAGATAGTGAACCTGTTCAACCGGGACTAGCGGAATATTATTAAAGGACACTGCACGAGAGGATGTCTTAGGTTTACTACGAATGGTAAAGGTAATTTAATGGGATTAGTTGGAATTGATTTTGATTCTCCAATTCTGACATCATACCTCAAGGTCTCTGATGTGAGATTGAAGAGTGTGAGAGGCAATAGTAGGGTAATTATTGACTGCTACCACACCATTGTCATCAGCATAGGTAGAAAGGGAGGTGTTACGATGGGTTGGGATATCAGCTGTATAGGCTGTGTAAAGAATTGGTCTTAGGATACTGCCTTGAGGAACCCAGCAGACTGGGTGTAAAAAGATGAATAGGAACTATTGTGGTTTATTTTGAAGGATCTGTCAGAGAGGTAGGACTGAATAATAAGGTAGTCTGTAGGCGAATGGCCATTAAAAGATGTAAAAAATCCTTGGTAATGGCGCCTTTCGTAAGGGATCTAAAAAAAATTATCTCGTTGAAAATTCCTATACTAATAAAACCTGAAATACCCAAAATTTAGAGCTCCTACTGTTGTATTGTCCTTTTAGCCACAGTAATTAGAATTTGAATAAGTTGAATTTGCGGTCAATAAGTTCTTTGACAGCCATCCCAAAGATTGGTATCAACGTGGGCTCGAGCTATTGGCTAGTAGATGGCTAATGATGGGTAGATAATAATGGACTATACTTTGTGCATTAATTGTATTTGTTTGCTTGTTTATTCATTAAACGTTCCTTTATGCTGCTGTGGCTAATCGGACGATACTACAGTGGGAGTCCTAAATTTTGCTTATCCAGGTTAAATTAGGATAGAGATCTTTAACGAATACCTGACATCGCACAGGCTCGGGATCGCCTTTTTACGTCCTCCCTGAGGAACGGCATAACTAAGAATGTTTTTACTCCCATTAAAAAATCCTAGACCCACCGGCGGGTTAGAACCCGTGACCTTGAACCTGTTATGCAAGCCATTATGCTACAGGTGACCCCGTAATTGTATTTTATTGTTGTTAAGGGAACAGGGTACTTCATTACTCCCACTGTCCTCATTACTGTCACACAACGCCATCTAGGGGCAGCCAGAGGAAGGGACTTTCTGCCAAAATTTGCATGTATCCGCAAGACCCCCAGGCAGGTCAGCATTGGGTGAGAGACTTGTAGTGAGGTGAGCACATGTGCCCAACAGTGGAAGAAACATTATTTTTAATTACCATGCATACTTGCCTCATCATGGAGGAGTAAACCATAGGAGCCCGCCTACCCATGGTCCGAGAAGGAAGAGGACGAAGGGGAAAAGGAAACAACAAAGAAATACAGATATGTACAATAGAAAAAGATTACCAACCCTCCTTACCATATGTAGCAATAGTAACCAAAATATACCATTCATTCATACAGTCCACTATTCATTGAAAAACCTAGCCCACCAATTATTACTTTCACTTACTATATATAGTGAGGGGAAGTATTGCGATCGTGAAAATTTTCGAATTCCAGCCCTGTGTGTGTAAAAATATTATCTAATAAACGAGCTTTTAAAAGTTATTAGAGAGAGATAAAAAAACGATAAAACCAAGTGATTATTTTTAGATAATAATATAATGGATTTTTTAATAAAACACATGTTTCTATAGAAATTCAATTAAATTAATTCTTTAATAGTTTCCCTAATTTTTATCTCTTACTGTATTTGAAAATTTTTAATGTTTTAACAACAAGTGAAAGTCGTGTGTTGCCCGCACCAGATTTTTTAAATACACTTAGAGATAAAAATAAATTATTAAAGAATTAATTGCATTGAATTTCAATAGAAACATGTGTTTTATTAAATAATCTATTATATTATTATCTATGACAATCAGTTGGTTTTATCGGCTTTTCATCACTCTTCATTAACGTTTACAATTTTGTGTATAAGATAATATATTTTCTAAAATCTTTAGCTTTCCAACGGTATATTATACGTCTATATTTCTATTTTTATGTTCATACACACCAAAATTACATAAAAAAAAATGTTTTTGGTCTTTTCTATTTCAGTTGGATATCGTATTCGTTCAAATTATATATTTATCTGTTTTTTTTTTTGTCAGTAATAAATAAATGATATAGTTTTTTTCACGGTTCTACGAAATGGAAGGTAATTTAGTACAAGAAAATTTAAATGATCGGTATTTAAGCCCTATCAGACTATTTCAAACGGAATGTAACTTACATGATATGAAAGTAACTTGTATGTTTAGCCTTTTTTTTTATCAATACTAATAAAAAATAAAAATAATTAATTTGTTTTAATCTAAAAATTGAAGATACCTTGAGGAAGAAAATTTAAAATATCGGTAATTTAAGCCCTGTCAGACTATTTCAATCAGAATTAAAGCTACATGACATTAAAGCCCAATAAATTTTAAATCGATATAGCGAGTTTAATCAGTTTTTAAAAAAAATTGCAAAAATGTTTTTTATAAAGTGGCACTTCTTGTTGATCGATATTGATAAAAGAAATATGAAATTTTTGTTATATACATGTTATCGTTTTGGATTTAGACTTACCACACACACATTATACTTTTTGGGGAAATTACGCAATCAGGGGACCCTTAAACTCGTGTTTTCGTTTAAAACTGAAATTTTCCTTAAATATTATATATTTCATATATAGGTGAGTAAAAGTAATATAAAATTCGGCTTTTGTCTTTTTCAAGTTTTGAAAGAGGGGAAAATAAATTTTTTATTTCGTTTACCATTGAGTATCATCAATGAAAATAATATACGTTTAATTATTTAAAATAAAGTTTTCTATCCCATTAAATGTTTAAAGCTCTATAGCTTATTAAGGATAAGCTTTATACTGGGGAGTAATTAAGCCGACTCTAGTCGCTAAGTGCTTAAGCACCTGGCTGCTAAAGTAATCTTGCTTAGTGTCCTTAGTGCTTAGTGCTTAAGATCTTAAGATCAGCCTCTGTATCGGAACGGCCTGTCGTTGGAGCGGATCGCGTTGAATTTTAATACCCTCAAGATAGAATTTTATAGCTAGGAGCTTGATAAAATATTAAATAAATGTTTTTCTGCCAAAGTAGTATTAAAACAGGTTCTTGAGAAGGTTATGGTTATTGTGTCAAAATATCTTCCTTTAGAGTATCTACCTTTATTTATGTTTAAAAATTTTAAATCGTTAACCTGTTTTTAGTTATAAATATAAACTATTAGGAAAGTCGTAAATAAATAAGAAATATCTTTCCGGGTTAGAAATAATTAACAGAAATCAGATTTACTAAACGTTATTCAAAAGCTTTGTTACTTTCACTTACCTATATATAAAATATATACTAAGGGAAAGGATTGCGATCGTGAAAATGTCCGAATTCCAGTTTTCAGCGGAAATACACGTCCAAATGATGACCAAGTCCTAAAAAAAAGTCTGTGTGGTAAATCTAGCGCATAAACCATAAGTCATACGAAACTGAAATTGCATATTTAAGACAACTAAACGCCCGAGATGTTACAGCAACTTTTTTACTAAAATCGGCTGACCGGAAGTCCTACTTTATTCCATACATTTAGCACTTTTTTACGATTTTCTCAAAAACGGCTTTAACGATTTTGATTAAACTCGCTATATCAATGTAAAATGTAATGGGCTTTAATATTATACAAGTTTAATGCTGATTTAAATAGTCTGACGGAGCTTAAATGCCGACATTTTAAATTTTCTTCCGCTAAACTACCTTTAATTCTGTACATTCCAAAAGATTGACCTTATCATCTTAATAGCACTGACGAAGGACGGCTAAATATCAAAGTTGAGTGAATTTGTTACACTACTAAAGGAGAAAAGTGCCAACATATTTTTTTATGCAATTTTTTTGTTTTTAAACATAAGAATAGTAATATAGATGTATAATATACCGTTGGATAGCTAAATATTTTAGAAAAAATATTATCTGATTCACGGAATTGTTAAGGGTAATGGAGAGTGATGAAAAGCCGATAAAACTAACTGTTTCCGGTTCCGGAAAAGGGAAATTCATGTTGACTGTGCTGCAACCTGGCGTCTTGTCAATGAAACAGAGCGCTCCAATTTTTGTATTCGAACATAACAACATTAATATAGACCATTGGAAAGAGAAAGACTTTAGAAAATATATTACCTTATTTACAAGCTTGTAAAATTGAATAGAGAGTGATAAAAAGCCGATAAAACTAACTGATTATTTTAGATAATAATATATTAGACTTTTTAATAAAACACATGTTTCTATATTAATTAAATTTTATTAATTCTTTAATGGTTTCACTCATTGTTAACTCTAACTGTATTTGGAAATTCTTTAATCGATTTTAAAAACGGAGGTAAGTGAAAGACGTGATTTTTTTTATAGTCTTCTGGTGTTCCTCAAGGCAGTATCTCAGCACCCATTCATAAAACCGCCTATACACCTAGATGTCTAACTTGGAATCCTGAAACAAGACTGAAAAGACAAGAAGCTGCTCGACGTTTTCGGCTGCTACAAAACTTACAAGATAAACGCTCAAACCTTTAACTTAACTACATAATATTTATTTACATGACCATGACTTAGACCTTAGCCAATCCAGACTTGACAGAAAAAATGAGCATCGGGGCTCTACTAAATCATCGAATGCTTCACGTAATTCAATCCAAAATACTTCGTATAATCTCAAACGCTCCACACGTTTTCATGAATTAACACATCTACAGTAATATTAGTGCCAGGCATTGTAAATCACGCATCAAAGACCTTGAATTATGGTATCTGAATTAGCGAATAAAAATACATTTTAACAATTCCCACCTAATAACCTTTAAACTTCGTCGTGAACCTATGACTTTCTGCCCTACAGTATCCTTTAAAAACATTACTAACACCCCTATTAAACAGATCAGATACCAAGAACTCCATCTTGTAAAGGTCTAACATGGAATCCTTACACAAGACTGAAACAAAAAACTGCTCGCTGTTTTTGGCTACTCCAATGGTTAGTAAACAAATGCGCAAACCTCACAGGTTACTAAAAATGGCTCGTTTAAATGTCTCTCATAATGTCAATCTGGACTTATTGAATTGTCCTTTGAGAATCTACTAAACCTTTGTATTCCAATCTTTATAATCCAAAACCCTGCTTCAACACTTACTAGACAGACGGTCTAACCTTTTACTTAACTTCAAACGGCTCATTTACATGACTATTATAAGGCCTATCTGGACCTACGGAGTTGAGCTTTGGGGCTCTACTAAACCATCAAACTCTTCCTCTATCCAATCCTTACAATCCAAAATCCTTTGCAAACGCTCCTTACTTTGTCAGGAATAAACTCATCCACTAAGACCTTAATGCTATATACGTAACCCGAACCAGGTATCCATGACTAACTCCATTTCCACTAGTTTAAAATTTCAATAAATCACCTTCCTCTACGATTTCTGATAATCCTCCGAGGCGTCCATAAATAAGATGGCCTCGAAACCTTTTTGTTTAGATTATCTAATGGGCTGTTTTTCTGCAATTTTTTTAAAATGTATTTTATTTAATAGCATGATTACTATTAAACATCAAATTAATAGTAAATTTCAATGAATAATTATAATTAAAAAGAAATAATCTTGCGTTAATTTTGGGGAACCATTCATACCGCATATGAATCTAGCACATTTATGTTGTTATAATTATCACCGATGTATATCGGTACAATAAAACTTCTTTCTGATATAACCGAAGTTAGCATACTACATTAGTTCCGCTGCTATCGTACATTGTTCCGGTTCGGAAGCGTTCAACTCTAGATATAAATGGTCCTGTTCCTATTTCCGGTTGGGGCGAGATAAAATTGGACATGGCTGGGATTGTGATTCTAAAGGCCATGGCCGCTCTAAGCTATTTTAGCCAATGAATGATCCAGGCTAAATCGGTTTTTGTGACGTAACTACGATGACGTAATGTTTGTTCTGTCGATATGGCCATAATGATTATATTGAGTTTTTATGGTTGCACCTGTTGATGACAGTAATTGCATCTGTGCGGTGAAATAAAATTTGCAACATAGATCAATAGCCCATTATCTCACTTCAATAGTTCTGTTTCCGATAGTTGTTTATCAATTAGCTAATTATTATCTTTTTGGAAAAAAAAACAACAATTATTTTGCTCTCGCAGCTCAACAGAAAGGGAAATTTGTTCCAAAACAAAATCATAAATAAATATCGTAAAGTAAGAATGGTCGACTGTGTGTGTAAGTGGGATAAGTTAGTTCAGGGTGCAGTAAAAAAAAAAATAATATAATAATCTTAATTGATTGTTCTTTTGACTGCTACATGAACTAACTTCTTCCACATAAATAAATATGTTTATATAAATCATTGATTGTGTTCTATAAGCTATTTAAATCGAATTCTACAATGATACTGAGTAGGAAAAGCCAGTCCTCACGTTTTGCCTCTAGTATTGCTAATCAATTAAAAAAAAGAAAATATTTGTTGAAATTTACAACTGTATTAACATAGATAGATAAAACTAGTGAATTTTCTGAAAATGATAAACAATGGCATGATATACATGTAGTGAAGTTACCCATTATAAGTATTCCAAAAAATATTTTAAATCATAAGATCTTGCGTTAATTTTGTTTTTAGACGTCAGGAATCGAAGTTGAAGCAAATATAGGAATTCGTGGAAATAGAGTTTGTCATGGAAGGAGTGATACCTGGTTCGGGACAAGTCAACAACATATGGAATATTATGGTATTTGTGGATGAGTTTATTTTGGATTTTATGGATTGGGATTCGATGAAAGATCTGTCTAATTCAGTCCAGATAGATCTTATGTATTGATTTAAACGTGCCATTTGTAGTTATGTGTAAGGTTTGAGCATCTGTCAAGAATGTGTTGGAGTAGCCGAAACGGTGTCTGACAACAGTAAAAATTAAATCAAGGCCTTCCCACCTTTTCAGGAACTTCCTATAACTACATGGTTCATATATCATTCAAGATGGAGACCTACGTATCGGATCTGTTAAAGCATGGACGAGAGAAATATTATTAAAGGATACAGTTGGGCAGGAAGTCACAGGGTTACGACGAAGGGTAAAGGTGATTTGGTTGGATTTTTTGGTATTTATTTTAATTCTCCAGTTCTGACACCATACTTCAAGGTCTCCGATGTGGGATTGGAGAGTTTGAGAGGCAATAGTTGGCGATCCAATAATCCAGCCATAGTTGGTGATCCAATAGTTACTGATGTATTGACTGATAACACACAAGTGTAATCAGCATAGGTAGAAAGGAAATTGTTAGGATGGGATGGGATATTAGCTGTATAAACTGTGAAAAGAATAGGTCCTAGGATACTGCCTTGAAGAACACCAGCAAACTGACTAAACTGACTGGTAGAACTTGATGATAAGGAAGTATGTAGGGGGAAGAAAATGGCGGAGTTTGTAAAGCAATCCCGGGTGCCAGGAGATAGGTTGTTTACTAGGCTTTATAGATTTTTTTTTATTCTCAAAAAAAAAAAAAAAGGTCCCTGATGCGGTACTGAAGAGTGTGGAAGGCGATAATTGGGTCTTGAGTATTGACTGTATAAGAAATAGGTCATAGGATACTGCCTTGAGTAACACCAGCAGATTGAGAAAAATAATGAATAGCAACTATTGTTACAATATTTTTAGGATCCTTCAGAGAGGTAGGACTGAATAATGAGGAAGTATTTTGGAGGGAGGAATTTACGGAGTTTGTAAATTAATCCTGGGAGCCCAACTCGGTCAAAGGCCTGTTCTACGTCGAGAAAGACGCCTGTAAAGTACAATCCTCGATCCAATGCAAGAATGTCCACCACAGGTGACATTGCTGGATAGTGGAGTGTATTGTACGGAGTACAAATCGTTGATCTGGAATAATATGATTAGAATCAAGGATGTGGTTTTCGGTATGAAAATGTGTTCCATTACATTAAATTTATAAAAGCATAAAGGCACACCGAACTTGACGTAACTACAACGTTTTCAAGGCATATATTGATATAAAATATTTTTAAAAAGTTTAAGTTAAATATTATTATTCTTATTATTTTTATTATTTTATTAAATAATTGATTTACCGATATTTTTCTATACACTGAAGATATGAAACGTATTAAACTAAAGAATATCATGGAATAATTTTATAAATTAAATAATTAATCTGGTGCACCTATTATCATGACAACGCCATATTATTAAACATTTAGATTTAAGCGATTATAACATTGAGGACTAAGGGACTATATTGCGTATGAACGAGTCGTTCATAAAAGAATCGCAGCCTGACCTATCACAGATACGATATCTTGTTTATTGATGCTGATAAGAACACAGCTGATATAATAGACATTGTTGTAATAAACGGCGGTAGTAAAATTAATATGTGCAGAAAAAAATATTTTCTGTATCGTTTCAGTAGGCGATACAGGGGACTTGTAACGGCTCTATTTTTCTGATCATAAAAATAATTTTAAAAAACGCTGCAAATTATTACACAATGGTTTATCATTTATAAATACCTGTATTAGGGCATAACTATTTATAAAGCTATCTATAGACAGTTAACCAATATGAAAAGCAATAAATAATTCTATGGAAAATGTCTTAACTTGGTCTATCACCTCTGTTTACTTCCAAACGCTATATTTCTGTTATTTTTGAACCGACTTCAATGATTTTTACTTTCACTTACTATATACAGCGAGGGGAAGTATTGCGATCGTGAAAATTTTCGAATTATAGTTTTCAACGAAAATGCACGTTTTGGGGTCCCCTGAGTCCAAATAATCAAGTCCCTCAAAAAGGTCTGTGTGTGTGTATGTGTCCATGTGTGGTAACTCCCGGGCGGAAACGAAAAGTCCTATGAAACTTAAATTTCATATTTAAGACAAATATACACCCTAGACGTTACAAAACAAATTTCATCAAAATGTGCTTACCAGAAGAGCCACTTTATACCATGCATTTTGCACCTTTTTTCGATTTTCTCAAAAACGGTTTCGACGATTTTGATTAAACTCGCTATATCGATGTAAATTTTAATAGGCTTTAATATCATGTAGTTTTCATTCTGATTAAAATAGTCTGACATGGCTTAAATGCAGATATTTTCTATTTTCTTTCTCTAAGGTACCTTTAATTTTGTAGATTCTATTAAAATAACCATATTATCTTAAAGCTAAATATGTAAGTTGTGTGAATTTGAAAAAAAACTAAAACAGTAAACTGAAAAAATATTTTTTTAATGCAATTTTTTGTTTTTGAACTTAAGAACAGTATGTACATGTATTATATACCGTTTGAAAGCTAAAGATTTAAAAAAAAAAATCTTATGCACAAGCTATTAAAAGTTAATAGAAAGTGATGCAGAGCCGATAAAATTAACTGATTATTTTAGATAATAATATAATAGATTTTTTAATAAAACACAGGTTTCTAAAGTAATTCCATTAAAATTAATTCTTTAATGGTTTCACTCATTTTTATCTCTTACTGTTTTTGAAAATTCTTTAATCGATTCTAAAAACGAAGGCAAGTGAAAGTCGTGTGTTGCCCGCAACAGATTTTTTTTTTGGAATGGAAATTTAATTCACTATCGAATAGAACCAACAGCTGATTGGTATTTATTTATTAATTTGGTCATACGGATTTTTTAATATTATTTTTTCGGGTTTTACGTATCTTGAAACGCTAGCCCTCAAATTTTGAGATGGAGTAATCTTTTTTGGTCGATTATAAAGGTTCATTAGGGGATTCCGTGGCTAGCGCGCTAGTCTCTCACGCTAAAAGTTGTGAGTTCGAATTCCAGTCCCAAACAAACTTTGTCAAGCATTTAATAAATGGAGATTCACTCACACCTCCCCGCGGGTATGTGAGAACCGTCAGCCTAATGATAGCCTCTGTAAAATACATGGAGAAACGTCAGTGTAATCTTCTAGGAGGTTACACCGCGAGGCCAAAGGCCTACATGGCCTGTCGTGCCACCAGAAGAAGAAGATAAAGGTTCATTATTGAAAATAATAAAACAAAAGTATTTATACTAGACTTCTTTACTATTGATTTCTCTTTCCTTCCGATTTTCATTTAATTAACATTTCCTGACTCTCTACAATCAATTATAACCGAGATATCAGAAAATCACATTTGTTACAAGTTGTGGCTTGATCATATAAGATAATTTATTATTATTATTTTTTTAAAATAATTAACGCGCTTTCTTGATTTAAAAACTCTAATAAATTTGTTCTCTACATTAGAAATAACTAAGTTATTGAATTAAATCACTTTTTAAAAATAATCGCCGCCATTTTAAAACTTATCAACTTAGACGTCTAGGTTTCCGGTCACATTTGGATGCCCTGGTATTTTTGTGTCAAATTTAAAAAAAGTTGGTGCATTACTTTTGGAGAAAATCCGTGACCAGCGTACGGGGGACGGATGACAATCGGATTTTTTTTTAATTATTTTTTATCCTCACACAAGACTGAAACGCCAAGAAACTGCTCGAAGATATCGATTACTACAACACTTACTAGACAAACGTTTAAAACTTCCAGTATAATCATAAAAACTCATTTACATCACTATTATCAGACCTATTTGGACTGCTAGCTTTGGGGCTCCACGAAACCATCTAATTCTTCCCGCATCCAGTCCTTACAATCCAAAATCCTTCGCAAAATCCTGAATGCTCCTTATTTTGTTACAAATTAACTCATTCATAATGACCTTAACATCCCATTTGTTGCAGATATAGCCCGTGATAGATACTCCTCTTTTCATTCTAAACTCTCTGCCCATACAAATCCACTTGTCCGTAATTTATCTTCCTTAGATATCCATGATAACCCTCCAAGGCGACGGAAAAGAAGGTGGCCTCGGGACCTACTGAGTTAAAATAGTTAGTGAAGTGCTACCACTGGGTAGTTCTTTCTCAAGACATTTTCATGATTTTTTTTTTTCATTCCTCATATTTACTTATTGTGTTCTTTAATACAGTTGTAATTTACTATAAATAAATTTAAAAAAATATTTTGGGGGGTTTTACTAATCTTGAAACGTAAGCCCTCAAATCTTTTTTTTTTTTTTGTCAATTACAAAAGTTTATTATTGAAAATGTTAAACCAAAATTACCGACTTTATTCCATTAGATTTTATTGATCTGCTATTCATTAGTATTAAATATTTACTTGGAAATCTTTCACAATTTATGATAAAATGGAAAAAAAACTCTCTTAAATAAAGTTCCCTACATTCCATCCATTCAAAACGTCTGGCCGATTTTACAATTATTTACTACTTCTAAACTCTAAGAGCTCCTCAGTTATTTACAAACACAAGAAGCAGAAGCCTACACCACACGAGACGTAGAACATTGTCCTACCAGACAAAGAGGCCAGCATTAACTGCCGAGGTCACGTTTTTTATACGAGATGTTCTGGAGAAGAGAATTCCAGTTCATTTTTTATTTTCCTTCGTTAGAGCTTAGAGTGTTGGGAGCGATCAGCTGAGTCATGACGTCATTCGGATCCTAGGCGAAGAGTTGAATATTATCGTAGCCTTAACAACCTTCCACTTCTAGGCTAATAGGGCGTTGAACTTTAGGGAATGTCTTTGTCATTAAGGTTAACTCAGCCTCTTATTATAAATATGCAGGGTGTTTCTTTTACTTTCACGTACCTATTCATGAATTATTTAGTAAGGGAAAGTAATGTGATCATGAAAATTTTTGGATTCCAGTTTCAAACAGGTTTCATTCTGATTGAAATAGTCCGACAAGACTTAATGTCGATATCTAAATATTTCTTCTCTAAAGATTTTGATTAAACTCGCTAAATCGGTGTAAAATTGGACGAACTTTAATATCATGTAGGTTTCATTCTGATTGAAATAGTCTGACAGGGCTTAAATGCCGATATTTTAAATTTTCTTCCTCTAAAGTACCTTTAATTTTGTTGATTCTATAAAAAAAATCTGTTTACCACTGATGAAAAACAGGTAAATATATAAATTGAATGAATTTGATACCCAACTAAAGGAGAAAACAGAAAAAATATTTTTTGAATGCAATTTCTTGTTGTAATATACATGTATGATACACCGTTGGAAAGCTAAAGATTTTAGAAAAAGTATTATCTCATACATAAGCTTTTAAAAGTTAATAGAGAGTGGTGAAATGAAGATAAAACTAACTGATTATTTTAGATAATAATATAATAGATTTTTTAATAAAACACATGTTTCTATATAAATTCAATTTAATTAATTCTTTAATAGTTTCACGTATTTATATCTCTAATTTTATTTGAAAATTCTTTTATTGATTTAAAAATTGGAGGTTAGTGGAAGTCGTGTGTTGCCCGCACCAGATTTTTAATGTTCTTTATCTAAAACACGTTAAATAATCTAAATTCGAAATAAATAACCATTTATGGGGATCACTTGTAGCTGGGTGGCCAGCGTAACAGCCTCCCATGCTAATGGTCACGGGTTCAAACCCGCAGGTGGTCCTAGGATTTTTTAATGGGAGTAAAAAATCCTTAGTTACGCCGTCCTTCGGAGGGGGCGTTAAGAGGTGGTCCCGAGCCTGTGCGATGTCAGGTACTCGTTAAAGATCCCTATCCTGATAAAACCTGGATAGGCAAAATTTAGGACTCCCACTGTAGCATCGTCCGATAAGCCATAGTAGCATAAAGTGACGTTAAATAAATAAACAAACAAACAATAACCATTTATATTTAATGATAACAAAGCGATAAAAAAACAAGTAAATATACAAGTTTAAAGAATTTTATAACCAACTGAAGGAGGAAAGAGCAAAAACATTTTTTAGGTAAACATTTATGAGGTAAATTAGTTAATGTTTTCTGACCATAAGAATAGTAATTGCATACCGATAATGTATGTATATTAGGGGTACTCACTACGTTTGCTATAGCATATTTGTTGTGCTATAGCAAACGTAGTGAGTACCCCTATTATACCGTTAGAAAGCTAAAGGTCTTCGAAAAAATATAATCTTATGCAAGAAGTCGTGTGATGGACAGTGATGAAAACTGAACGATCGATTTCTATTATCTGGTTATTTAATCTGAGAAATGTGTTTAATCGAAGATCAATGTAATTCTTTGATCTTTTCTAAACTGTAGGGGAGCGGCGTGGTCTAGTGGATAGAGCGCTAGTCTACTGAGCTCCGCATCCTGGGTTCGAATCCCGGCTGCGGCGGAATATCATTTATTCTGTTATTTCAGCTGGGGGTCGATCCTGGGGCATAAAGACCTTCCTGGAGCACAGCCTCTATAAAATGGGTACCCAAAAAAGGGGAGAAAACCTGGCTGCTGAGCGTAATCTTGGCCGAATCACGTCATTCCACGGCCGTTGGCCTAGAACAGTACGAATCTCTACATGTACTGAGCCCAAAACTCTTTATGGGTTGTAGTGGTACAGGTTTTTTTCAACTGTAGCTTTTTTTTCAAATATTAAAATTTAAATAGTATCTATATCACCTGCTGTATCAACGCCTTCCTCTCTAACAACCCTAACATCTTCTAAAAGTTTTCTCTCTCTCACTCAAAAAAACAAAACAAACAAAAGATAATAATACTGATCCTAGGTCAGTGAATGATCCAGATGACCTATTAAAACTAACTTCTAGAACATAATTTTGCAAAATCAACATGCTATAAAAGTATTAACATGTTCATACATAATTCAGATATTGAGATAACTAAGACCAAAGACATACCAAGAACGACACATCTTCCTCAAACTGGGTTCGACAAACTATTCCAAAAAGCATTCATTAATAAATTAACGTGAGGAGTATGCTTTTCCGACTTCTACATATTCAACGGTTTATGAATATTTATGCAGATATGAAATGCTAAATTTTCTTAAGCGACCGACGACAGATATTTCTCTCCTCAAAGGAGGCTACTGTAAAGAAATAGGTTGTTAACATTAAGCAGGTGTTTTCAACGATCCGGACATTTGTCCGTTCTGCCGAGCTGAAGGAAATGGTTGTTTCTCGCAGTTTTATTGGACTTTACTCGCCAAAAAAAAAAAAAAAGACAAAAGACCATTGTTTATTATCTAAGGCCTGGGGCGTTCCAGGGGACTTTTGATAATAATAAATAAAAATCTGGTGCGGGCAACACACGACTTTCACTTACCTCGATTTTTAAAATCTATGAAAGAATTTTCAAATACAGTTAGAGATAAAAATACGTGAAACCATTAAGGAATTAATCAAATTGAATTTATATAGAAACCTGTGTTTTATTAAAAAATCTATTATATTATTATCTAAAATAATCAGTTAGTTTTATCTTCTTCTTATCACTCTGTATTAACTTCAAAAAGCTTGTGTATGAGATGATATTTTTTCTGCAATCTTTAGCTTTCCAACGGTACATCATACATGTATATTACTGTTCTTATGTTCAAAAACGAAAAATTTCATTAAAAATATATTTTTTCTGTTTTCTCCTTTAGTTGGGTATCGAATTTATTCAATTTATATATTTACCTGTTTTTCATCAGCGTTAACAAGATAATCTAGTTATTATTATTGAATCTAAAAAATTAAAGGTACTTTATAGGAAGAAAATTTAAAATATCGGCATTTAAGCCCTGTCAGCAATAATAACCTGATGAATCCCATTATTTTACATCGAATACAGTTTATCAAAATCTCACCAAAAATGAAAAAGGCAAACATGGAAAAGTCTCTTTTGGTACCCATTTGTGAAAATGACCGTCTCCTATAGTTGTTTAAATATTGAAATTTTTCAAACTTACTTTGTGCCGGATTTAAAACAACAACACATCCACACAAAAATGTCACACATAGAAACCACATGACACACAAAAACCACGACAACATTCTCAGATGAAACCTACTAATAAAGATACTTGACAATATACTTAATCGAACGCAAAGCAGACTTTTCAGACTTATATTTGGACTCAGGGGACATTAATGGGTTTCGTAAATCTGGAATCGAATTCCTCCAAAATTCCCTATAGTAAATAAGGAATAAAAATTCTAAAGAAAAAAAAATTTAAGATTTTTCAACGAGGAAGGAAGTGTGGCGCACCAAACGTTGTTGTCTAAAGGCTATAAACTTACTCCACTCCCCTTTCTACTTCTTTGTGGACTTAAAACCAACAATGTCTCAGAAAATATTATATGGCAGAACACTATTACCTCGTTGTATAATAACTTGAGTAAAAATTACAAAAAAACATTGTTTGAATATTCTTTAAATTCAGCAAAATGCATTTCCAGAATGATTGCCTCAATTAACTCAAGCCGTGTGAAATGCGTTGAACCCTAAACACAGAATAACTGACCCAATGTATTCAGAATTCTTCAACCCCGCTAAGATGTCTACTGGCCACAAGGATCCCCCTAGGCCAAATCGATAGTGGATGCGAGGTCGACTAGATTTTCTATCAGAACTCAGAAATGCCAAAAGCTCCTCGCAGACTGATAAACACGCCTTATCCATTACACAAAGCATGCAAGGAACCATTCGTAACTTTAAATTTAACTATGTCCAATCTTGAATTTTTCGTTTAGAAGGGAAAGAATCATGTAAATGTTCGAAATCATTCAACGGAATACATAGTTTCCCCAAAAACCCAATCCGCAAGTCTAGTTGTAACAATTTTCTTCCCAAATTTTTAGTGATTTATAAAATAAAAAATACTCCAAATCACTAATTTCTTTATGATAATTGACACATTAAAGTTACACAGGAGTTACTAGTCAAAGAACATTTTTAAACCGAGTATGATGTGTGAAGAGATAATATAATTCAGTGCCTTAAGAGAATGTATAAGCAAATTAAATCCTCTCCTTCCAACAATTCCTTAAAAGGAATTCATCCTACTCACCTATACCTTCCTTCCTAGAAAGATTTCCGAAGGATTTATGATAAATAAATATTGTTAACACATCTGATAGATGATAATTAACAAAAATCTGGTAATGCAAACAGACGATTCACTAGCTCCGTTCTTAAAATATATTCGAAAATATAGCTATTATACTAAACATACTGTTCTAACGAAAAAATACGGTTTAATTAAATCAACTTCCAAATATTTTCAATTCGAACATTGTAGTGCACTTGAATATCGTTTGGAAATTTTTCTATCAACAAATCGATAGTAAAACAAGATATTTTATTCACGTAACCTCTTTTTTTTTCTCACATTTTCCCATGTGATAACACATTTTTCTATCCGTAAAACTCTAGCTTTGAATGAATTCCTGAACGATTCCTTGATCAATTTTAAAAGTTTCCTTCGAAGTGTCTAAATCTTAACAAGGTTATCTGTGGTGGACTTCAGAAGGGGGTTCGGAAGAATTCTCGTGAGTTTTTCATTTTGCATCAGTACGAATTTTAAACATCTGCGCTCAGTGAGATCTACGTACCCAATCGATCCTTTAACGTGTATCCTACATTTGAACATCTTTTATACGGCGGAGGTCTCCTCAAGTTAGTCAAGTCGTATGCCCCGTGAAAACTTAAACCCAACCGATAGGTCCCGTTCCATTAACAACTCCCTTCCCCAAACCCTTGCACCATATTTCTCAGGGCCCCTGTGAACTGGAGAATTTTCGTCAAAAATATACCGAAAATCGTGTGACAGTCTATTTGAGTAACCTAAAAAACATGATGGAGCTAGATAATATCAGGTTTTCTTACTTTTAGGATATAACAAGGTTGGTACTGTTTACTTTAAATAGTAAACACTTCAAATATAAATCCAACAAGAGACATTGCAAATCCTTTATGTACTTTAACAAACTCATAAAAGACATTTCAGCTGCAAACAACCCAAATATTACGACTCCTATAACTTTTTTATGTAGAACAATTTTAATCGAAGAGAGTTTTTTTCAGTTTCCCAGTCTTTTAAATTCCTACCTTGCATTTATATCGTGATATTCTGTCAATATTTAAAAGATCATAATATTTACCATATTTATAAATCTACCTTAACGTTTTGATGAGAATTCGGCATTTAAGCCTTGTAATATTCAATCGAGAATGACCACACAATTCACATCGTAACGAGTTTATCAATCCTAAGCCGTGAATCCACGTCAATCGTAAAAGGTGCAAAGACATTCATATGCACTAGGTCAGCTGTTTTAAACTGAAAAATGCTTAAATCCTCTGAGGTATTGTTTTTTAAAATGAACCTCCGTTGTTTACGTCATTTTCTTCTCCCCTAGACCTTCCACAAACGTCCGCACAACTATTATATTCCTTACTTATATTTACAACTGCATCCTACGCACCACCTATTTTCCTCTGTTATGGAAACATTCCACTATCATTCTTTTTCTAAAACCAGGCAAACCTTCCAACAACACTTCATCCTACAGGCCTATTAGTCTACTCCCCATCCTCTCAAAAATCTTCGAAAGGCTTCTTCTTAAACGTATCCTACCCATATTAGAATCTCAAAATCTTCCTTCCCATCAGTTTGGATTCCGTCCTCAGCATTCCACAGTTCAACAGGGGCTCCGAGTTGTAGACCATATTTCCTCAGCTCTTGAATGCAAAGAGTATTGTTCTGGTGCGTTTCTGGACATTGCGCAAGCTTTTGACCGGGTATGGCACACTGGATTACTCTTCAAGCTGAAAAACCCATTTACCCCAGTCTCTATACCTCATTCTCCGATCCTATCTCTCAAACCGTTCCTTCCGCGTTCGCTGTGGTGTAGAATTTTCTAGCCTTTATCCCGTTGAGGCCGGTGTTCCTCAAGGCAGCGTCTTGGGACCCGTCCTCTACATCCTTTACACTGCTGATATTCCTTCACATCCTGATACCTTTCTGGCAACTTTTGCAGACGACACCGCCATCTTATCATCCAGTTCCAATCCTGAAACAGCATCCTTAAACCTGCAAAGACACCTTTCTCTTATCGAAGACTGGTGTAATGCTTGGCGCATAAAGGTGAACGAAGCCAAATGCAAACACGTAACCTTCACTCTTCGACGAAACTCCTGTCCGCCAGTTTATTTCAACTCATTACCAATTCCTCTCTCGATACAGTCCGGTATCTTGGCTTACTGTTAGACAAAAGATTGACTTGGAACCCACATACAAGACTTAAAAGACAAGAACTCAACCGACGATTCGGACAGTTATACCGACTACTCAACAGAAAATCTGAACTTACAGCTGACAACAAATTATTAATCTACAAGACAATACTGAAGCCCATTTGGACCTACGGACTTGAACTGTGGGGGACAGCTAAACGTACTAACATCAAACGCATTCAATCCTTTCAATCCAAAGTCCTCCGTACAATAGTAAATGCTCCTTATTATGTCTCCAACTATACCTTGCACCACGACCTTAATGTTCCATTTATTTCAGACCTAATTCCATCCAAATTTTCCAAATTCCACCAGAACCTATTTCATCATCCTAATCCTCTAGCTCAATCCCTATCCAGCTCCACTCATCCATACAACCCACCTAGAAGGTTGAAACGGCAGTGGCCCCGCGTCCTGTTGTAAATATATTGGAGTTCTAGCACTGGCTAGATTCTCCACTCAATGTGATGTACGTATGAGTGTGTGTATGTGTATATAGGTATAAATGAATTCTTGACTATTGTATTGATTCATTATTGTGTATATATTTTATTGTAATTTTATTCCGTGTAAATATTGTATGAATGTAGTATGTATGATATCTTTCAGCACTACTATTAATGTCCAAATTGGGACAGATTGTAATTTTACTGAATAAAAATTGTTGTTGTTGATATAAAAAAAGCCCTGTCAGACCATTTTTATCCAAATAAAACCTATATGATGTTAAAGCCCATTAAATTTTACATCGATATAGCGAGTTTAATCAAAATCGTCGGAACCGTTTTTGAGAAAATCGAAAAAAGGTGCAAAATGCAAGTTATAAAGTGCCTCTTCTGGTAAGCTCATTTTGATGAAAAAAGTTTTGTCACGTCTCGGGCGTATAGTTGTCTTAAATATGAAATTTCAGTTTCATAGGACTTACCTTTTCCGCCCGGGAGTTACCACACACACACACACACACACACACACACACAAACACACACACACACACCCCACACACACACACACAGACACACACACACACACACACACATACCGCAAGGGCTAGCTGATGTGCACAGCTTGTGGGGATTAACGCTCCCCCGGTTTCCTGAGTTCAGTACACTGCACACACACATGCACACACTCACACTTTATATATATATATATATATTTATATAAATCATGGAGAGTCTAAAGAAAATTGTTAATCCTACGGTGCAGGGGGTCGGATCCCCAGTACCGGCGTCTAGGGAGGCGGGTTCCGGGACGTCGTCATCAAGCGACCGCAATGTTGCAGCAGTGGATCACTTGGCTGCTGTAGCATCTAATGCCTCAAGTGAAGAAAAAAGAAGAGAAGTGTGGCTACTGCTTGGAGAAGAAGTTAGTAAACTACACGATTTCGTCATGAAACAGCGCAATGTCCACAATATAATTAAAGCTCACGTGTGTACGATCCGGATGTTTTATGAAAAAATGTCTAGAATGGAGGGAGAATCATCTGTTGAGGCGGTAACCGAAAACAGTCGTGGAACGCAGACATCGCCTAGCTTACATGTTTTCCATGAAGGTTCTGAATGAAGGACACCACCTCCTCAACCAATGAACAAAAAGAAGAAAAAGAGGAAAAAAAAGACAAAGGTTCGGAAAGGACAGGAAGAACATGTTCCTCTTCCAGCGGAAAACAATTCTTCCCGCGATCGACCCGGGTAATCAATGGCAGACGGTGAAAGCTAAAAGGAAAAATAAAGTAATCATATTGGCGAAACAAAACACGAGACCTGCTCGTCCTGATGCCTTAATGGTTACCGCAAAGGAGGGATCGTCATATGCAGAAGTCTTGCGAACGTTGAGAACCGACCCGGAGCTTCAAGCGATAGGGGAAAACGTCCAAAAAATACGAAAAAGTCAAAAAGGGAGTCTCGTTTTGGTTTTAGACAAAAAGGTGCAACATAGGACAGATGAACTCCGTTCTGCCATAGCAGAAAAAATGGCTGACAAAGCAGAGGTCACTAGCAAGATTGACTCTGTCGCTATTGAATTGAAGGATCTCGATGAATTAACGGTAGCTGAAGAAGTGTACAAAGCACTTCAACATCAAATAAACGGGGCAGAAAATATTGAAATCTCTGTTGTGAAATCTCTGAGGAAGGCTTACGGGGGCACACAGACAGCTGTAGTAGTACTACCCGTGGAATTGGCCAGAAAAGTACTTGAAAAGCGCACCATTCGTGTTGGATGGATTAATAGCCGAGTGAGGAAAAGATTTCGCTTCAGAGATGTTTCCGATGTCTTGCATATGGTCACCTTGCTAGAAAGTGTAACGGTCCTGACCGCACGGGACTTTGTTTGCGATGCGGCGAAGAAGGACATCCAGCCAAGGAATGTACTGCAGAACGGCGCTGTCTTCTATGCCCTGAGGATAAAAACCGTAGACACGCGACAGGTGGCTTTGGCTGTCCCGTTTATCAACAGGCAATGAAAGAGGCAGGTATTCACGGAAGATGAGATTGTTACAACTAAATCTAAACCACTGTGAAGCGGCCCAGGATCTTTGCTGGCAAACAATAAGTGAGAAGGGTATTGACGTTGCTGTACTGTGTGAACAGTACAAGAACATGGAAAATTCCTGTCGCTGGAAGACGGACAAAACCGGAAAAGCAGCTCTCTGGGTAAGGAAGAGTCATTTTATTCAGCAATCTCAGAAAAATTTAACAAGGGACTTTGTTTAAAGTCAAGGTGGGTGGTATCTACATTTGTAGTGTCTACGCACCTCCAAGCGCTTCTCAAGCTGAATTCGAAAAAATGCTTGATGAAATTGTACAGGAACTGCGAGGCTGTCACCCTCTTGTCATAGCAGGGGACTTTAACGCTTGGGCGACGGCATGGGGAAGCAAAGAGACTAATAAGAGAGGTGAGTGTGTTCTGGACGTATTCGCTGCGCTCGACATTATGCTTTTAAACACAGGGTCCACCCCTACTTTCACCAGAAATGATCGCGCATCAGTTGTTGATCTGACTTGTGTTAGTCCATGCCTTGTTTCTGACAACAAATGGCACGTAAGTCAACTCTATACCCACAGTGATCACCGAGCAATTTGCTTCGAAGTCCAAGTCCCGGGTACAGTAAGGAAAACATTCCAAACGAGACGATCAGTGTGGAACCATCGATCATTTGACCGAGATTCCTTTGTCACAATGATGGAGGAAGAAGTCAAATTACTCGGACCGGCAGAGGAAAGAGTCAAAAAGCTTATGAAGCTTATCACTGACGCCTGTGATGCTTCAATGACCAAAACACGGAAAACAACCCGTAACTTACCGGTGTATTGGTGGAATGAAGAAATCGCCGCTCTCCGAAAAACTTGTCTCCGTACAAGGAGGCTAACCCAAAGAGCGAGAGGTCGCCCGACATATGAAGCTCGGAAACAGGAATATCGGGATGCTAAAAAGCACCTGGTCAAAGCGATCAAAGACGCAAAGCACGACTGCTGGAGGAAACTCTGCGAAGAAGTAGATGAGGACACGTGGGGAAGGCCATACAAAATAGTTATGGCAAGGCTAAAAAACTCAAGCTTATCGCCACCAAGCTCTCCTGATCTATTAGGGAAAATTGTTTTAGCGCTGTTCCCAACAAGACCAGAAGTAGTCTTCGATTTAATACCGCACCTTGAACAGGACCAGGTACCGGAAATCGCACTAGAAGAACTTGAGACAGCCTATCGCAAAGTAGGGGATAACAAAGCCTCAGGACCGGACAATGTTCCAAACGTTGCCCTAAAAGCAGCAGTCAGAATCAGACCAGAACTCTTCCTGGACGTGTACAATTCCTGTCTCCGTGAAGGGATATTTCCTGTTGAGTGGAAAAAACAGCAACTGGTACTCCTGCCAAAGGGTAAAGGGTCTCCTGATGACCTGCATCCTACCGTCCAATCTGTCTTTTAAACACTGCGGGTAAAATTCTGGAGAGGATTGTGTGCAATAGGATTACAATGCATATTGAGGAAAGTCGAGGATTGTCTGAAAATCAATATGGTTTTCGAAAAGGTAGGTCAACAGTTGATGCAATAGACTTTGTGATAAAGTCAGCCAGAGAAGCCACTGCAGGAAAAAGATGGAGAAGGGGTAGAAAAAAGTATTGCGCCGTGATAACGTTAGATGTCAAGAATGCTTTTAACTCAGCGAGATGGGAGTGCATCATGGAAGAGTTAAGTAAGAAAAAACTTCCACAGTACCTCCTTAAGATCATCAGAAGTTATTTTTCTGATAGAATCCTGAGGTATAAAAACAGATGCAGGACTAAAAAACGTACAAAATAACAGGTGGCGTTCCTCAGGGTTCAGTATTAGGACCGTTGTTATGGAATGTCATGTACGATGCCGTTCTCAGACTTCCTATGCCGGAAGGAACTACCGCGGTAAGATTCGCAGACGATCTTGCTATCATTGCTCGAGGAAAGTTATTGGAAGAGATTACGTACAAGGCCAACAACGCAATATTTAATATTCGCCAGTGGCTTTCGTCCGTAGGCCTACAACTGGCTGACCACAAGACTGAGGCTGTACTTATTACCAGCAGGAAAGTGAGGGAAAAAATCAATTTGACCGTTGGAGAGATCAACATCCTCTCAAAGCCCTCCATAAAATACCTAGGTGTTCAGATTGATGCTAGGCTGCGGTTTGATGAGCACTTGCATGAAGTCAGCATGAAAGCAGCGAAGGTAACTAACGCACTGGCTAGAATCATGCCAAATATCGGTGGACCTGCGCAAAGCCGGAGGAGGCTTCTTGCTAACGTAACCAATTCAGTGCTTTTGTACGCCGCACCAATCTGGTCGCATACCTTCCACGTGAGATCATATTCTCGTAAGGCGATTAGCGTCCATCGTAGAAATGCCATTCGCGTCGCAAGAGCATTTCGCACTGTATCGTATGATGCCGTGTGCATCATCGCCGACATGATTCCGATAGATCTACTGGCAGTAGAGCGTGACAGAATCTACCGTAGAAAATGTGAAGAGCCAGAGGCGCATTGGCTAACGTTGGCGAAAGACGAAATACTGGAGACTCTTCGCAGATGGCAGAAACGCTGGGACTCATCATCATCTGGAAGGTGGACGAACCGCCTGATAGCAGATATTGCATCCTGGGTGACCCGCACACACGGAGAGGTTGATTATTACCTTACCCAACTACTCTCTGGACATGGCTGTTTCAGGTCATATCTTCACAGGTTCAAACTGGAAGAAGAATCATCATGTACCACCTGTCTTCCTTTGGATGAAACAGTGGAACATGCTTTCTTTGCATGTAAAAACTTTACCGAGGAAAAGGTCCAGCTAGATATGATGCTGGGAAAAAGATCCACACCGGAAAATCTGGTAGAGCTCATGTTGACGAGTCAAGAAAACTGGAATACTGTTTCAGATTATGCTGCGAGAGTCGGAAGTAGACTGAGAACCCAGGAGCGAGCGAGAAGAGGTCAAGTACCAAGAAGTATGCAGTAGAGAAGTAGGCGCTTAGCCATCCTGTCCACCGCGAAGTAATGCCTGCAAGCAGTCCCGCGGTGTGACATCGCAGCGAATGTAGGTGGTTTTTAGTGAGTAAGAATCTCACACTGTTGTGGATTCAAGAGCCCACTTCGTCTTATGAAAGATTTTCCCCTACAATAAAAAAAAAAAAAAAAAAAAAAAAAAAAACACACACACACACACACACACACAGACCACACAATTTCATTTTAATCAGAATGAAACCTACATGATATTAAAGCCCATTAACTTTTACATCGATATAGCAAGTTTAATCGAAATCGTCGAAACAGACCTTTTTACAGGACTTGTTTATTTGGACTCAGGGGACTCTAAATCGTGTATTTACGTTGAAAACTGGAATTCGAAAATTTTCACGATCGCAATAATTTCCCTTACTATATATAATAAGTGAAAATAAAAATTCTAAAGAAAAAAAAATATTTTAATTGATTTTAATAACGGAGGTAAGTGAAGGTCGTGTGTTGCGCGCACCAGATTTTTTTTTTTTTAGGCGTTTGTTGTCTACAGCGCTCCATTCCTCTCCCTGCCATAACTTCACATCCCCACACACACTTGCAATACATTCATTATTATTTATTTAACAACCAAAATGTTCACTAGAAATAATTTATATGGCAGAACGACGTTTACCGGGTCAGTTAGTATACATAACTTTGTATGTATAAAATTACGAAAATAATCAAATTATTTTGAATATTCTTTTAAATCATGACTAAAATGCACTTTCCCTCCAGAACTGAAGCTCAAGTTAACCCTCCAAGCCGATGAGTGCGTTGACCCTAACTCACGACAGACACCTAGACCCTCGGACCCTAACTATCGTATCTTCCACCCTCCGAAAGCCGTTCTCCTCAATCCTCCGCTAAAGATGTCTACTCCGGCCACAATTTACGGTTATCGATCTCCCTTAGGGCCAGGAAATTGCGATAGGTCGCCCGATAGCGAGGGTCGAACTGATTTATTCCTGAGTCAGGCCTACTTAGGGAAATTGCCGAAAGGTTCAGCTCCTTCGCACGACTTATATCACGCCGGTTATCCATTATTCATCAAAAGCTTTATTAGCAAGGACATTCGTAATTTTAAATAATATATACCTATAGTCGGAGGACTAATACTTAGAATTTAAATTCAGAAAGATATTTATAGTAAGGGAAAGTATTGCGATCGTGAAAATTTTCGAATTCCAGTTTTCAACGGAAATACACATTTTAGTGTCCCTTGAGTCCAAAGAACCAAGTCCCGCAAAAAGGTCTGTGTGTATAATATTTTCTTCCTAATATTTTCTAGTGTACTTTTAGTTAAAATAAACATCTAATAACTAAAGCCAAAATCGACGGTAATTTTCTTTATGATAATTGACACATTATTTAAGTTTCAACAATGCATGTGAGGTTACTAGTAAAAGAACCCATTTTAAAAACACAGAGTATGATGTAGATGGAAGAGATGAAGATATGAATTAGAGCGAGGCTTGGGAAGAGAGAGGTGTATGGAAGCAAAATCCAACGATCCCTGCAAATCCTCCCCTCCCCGCCCCCCCCATCTCCTCCCCCTCTAAAAGGACTTTGCTATCCTTCCTCCACCTAAAATACCTCCTTCACTAGCAAGAGTTATTTCCGCTAAGGAATTTTAGTGATAAATAAATATTTTATTAACACATTCTCGGATAGATGATAATATACAAAAATCTGGTAAGTGCAACAGACGATTTTCACTTAGCTCCGTTCTTAACAATATATTCGAAATTTAATATAGCTATATTATTTAATCTAAATCATATGTTTCTAACGAAAATAAAATACACGTTTAATTAAAATCAACTTCAAATATTTTTCAATTCGAACTATTGGGTAGTGGCACATGAAATATTCGTTTTCAAGGTAAAGTATTTTATTAAAAATACGATATGAAAACAAGATAATTTTATTCAAAGTATTTACCTTTTTTTTTCTACACATTTTTTCCCAATGTGATAACAACTTTTTTATCCCCGAACTAAAAAACTCTGAGCTTTGAAGTGAAACAAAACCTGAAAACGCACTTTTCACTTGATCATCATTTTAAAAAAGTTTTCCTTTGACGAAGTTGTCTAAATTCCTGAACAGGTGGTAATCTGTTGGTGACAATTCGAGAGAATATGGTGGGTGTGGAAGAACTTCGTAGCCCAGTTCTTTCAATTTTTGCACGGTATGTTTTGAAACATGGGGCTGCCGCTCAGTGAGATCATGAGGTACCCATGTATCGAGTCCTTTAACTGTTTGGTAGAGGTTTCCTTCTACTGTATGTTTGAGGACATCGTTGTCTATTACGGACGGAGGTCTTCCTTGGGGCAAGTTATTCAAGTCGGTATCCCCAGCTGAAAACTTAGCAAACCAACGGCGAATGGTCCGTTCATTAACACTCCCTTCCCCAAACGCCTTGCAAATATTTCTAGCGGCCTCAGCTGCTGAATGGCCGAGTTTAAGTTCGTACAAAAATATTACTCGAAAATCGTGTGTTTCCATGTTCATATTTGGAGGTATACTAAAAAGTGGGTAATTGATTGGGAAGCTAATAATAATACAAAGGTTTTTTAACTGTTTAAGGATTAGTAACTTTTTAAGGATTAGTAACTGTTTACTTTAAATATGTAAACATTCAGAAAAAAACAACAGAGACCTGCAAAATCCTTTATGTATTTTAAAAACTATAAAAACGGACATTTCACGTGAAACAACCCAATATATTATACATCTATATTACTGTTTTTATGTTCAGAAACAAATATTTAATCAAACGATTTTTTTTTTTCAGTTTTCTCCTTTAGTTGTTTATAAAATTCGCTCAACTTGCATATTTATCTGTTATTTATCAATTTTAACAAGACCATATATTTATTTTTATAAAATCTACAAACTTAAACGTTATTTAGATGAAGAAAATATCGGCATTTAAGCCTTGTCAGACTATTTCAATCAGAATGAAACCTACATCAAATTTCACATCGATATAGCGAGTTTAATCAAAATCGTTAGAGCCGTTTTTCAGTAAATCGTAAAAAGGTGCTAAATGCATGGTATAAAGTAGCACTTACGGTCAGCTGATTTTAGTGAAAAATTTGCTGTAACATCTCTAACGTATTGTTTTGTTAAATATGAAATTTCAGTTGTTTACGTCTATTTGTTTTCGCCCTAGACTTACCACAAACGGACGCACACACAGACCTTTTTTTCGGGACTTTAAATAAGACCATTAAATTTTACATCGATATAGCAAAATCGTTGAACCGTTTTATAGAAAATCGTAAAAAGGTGCTAAATGCATGGTATAAAGCTCTTCTGGTTTGCTGATTTTGATGAGAAAGATTTTGTAACGTATATACGTATATAGTTGTCTTAAATATGAAATATCAGTTTCTTAGAGCTTTCTGGAGTCATCACACACACAGACCTTTATGCGGGACTTGGTTATTTGGTCTCAGGGGACCCTAAAACGTGTACTTCCGTTGAAAACTTGAATTCAAAAATTTTCACGATCGCAATACTTTCCCTTACTATATATTTCATATTAAAGTTAAAAGTTGAAAGTTAAAAGTTTTACCAAATATTCGAAAATCGATTAACCTGCAGAAATTATTAATGAAGAACAACTTCAGATCCCACGTGATTTGTACACGAAATATCGTAATTGCAATATAAATATGATAGAACGTGTATAATTGAGGTATGAAGACAGTTGATGAAACATTGAACGAGCCTTCCTGATCGATAGCTAAGTTATGCCAACAGGTGTGTTCTACTTCGGAGAGGATGTTGTTAGGGCAAGGTCACTTTGCCAGTAGCTTCCAAGCTAATTATTGAGAACCTACTGCTATTATACAAGGGCTAACGCAATATCACATTCCATTTCTATCAAAATATTAAATGGATATTATGAGATCAACAACGGAATAATAAGAATAGGTTAGATGCCAATACTATCAAATGTAATAGCGTCTAAAACCTGTGAAAAATTGTTTTTTTTTTTTTATATTATTTTTATTGAGATATATTACAATTTGTTACAAAATGAACAATAATAATATTGATAAGAGACCACATTCATACTATATATACAGAAAATAATAATAATGGTCAAATTACATAAAATAGAACATAAATAAATTCATATATATACAATAAAATAATAATAATAAATAAAAAACAAAGCAAATCGAAACAAAAACCTATTATTGAGATAAATAAAAAGTTGGCAAATAAATAAACATCTTACACACAATCATAACTATATACAATGTATACAATTGCTAAAGGGACCCCAGCAAGCGCTTTTCCCTCCACTTGTGGAGGAAAAAGCGGAACCCAAGAGATCCCAGCGCCTCTATCTCAGCCGCATCACCGGTCTGAGCCAGTGGAGGCTGAGTTAGGGCGCTGTAGCCACAAACATACCGTACATGAGTGGAGGATCTGACCATTGTCAGAACTCCAGTTTAAATGTTTACAATAGGTCTCGTGGCCACTGCCGTTTCAATCTTCGAGGAGGATTGTAGGGATGGGTGGTGCTGGATAGGGATTGCGCTAGAGGGTTAGGATGATGACTAAGGTTCTGATGAAATTTGGAAAATTTGGATGGTACCAGGTCTAAAACAAACGGAATATTAAGGTCATGGTGTAGGGTACAGTTGGTAACGTAATATGGAGCATTAACTATTGTTCGGAGGACTTTGGATTGGAAGGATTGGATGCGTTTGATGTTAGAATGTTTAGCTGTTCCCCACAGTTCAAGTCCGTAGGTCCATATAGGTTTCAGTACTGTCTTGTATATTAGTAATTTGTTGTCAACTGTAAGATGAGATTTTCTGTTTAGTAGTCTGTATAACTGGCCGAATCTGCGGTTGAGTTCTTTTCTTTTTAGTCTTGTATGTGGGTTCCACGTCAGTCTTTTGTCTAGTAAAAAGCCGAGATACCGGACTGTGTCTGAGGAAGGAAGTGGTATGGAATTGAAATAAACCGTTGGACAGGATTTGCGTCGAAGGGTGAATGTGACGTGAGTGCACTTGCTTTCGTTCACCTTAATGCGCCAAGCATTGCACCAGTCTTCGACAAGGGAAAGGTGCTTTTGGAGATTTAGCGATGCTGCTTCAGGATCGGAATTGGATGATAAAATGGCTGTGTCATCAGCAAATGTTGCCAGAAAGGTATTGGGATCGGTAGGGATATCGGCGGTGAAGAGGATGTAGAGGACGGGTCCTAAGACGCTGCCTTGAGGAACACCGGCCTCAACAGTATATTGTTCGGAAAATTCGGAACCACAGCGAACTCGGAAGGAGCGGTTGGATAAATAGGATCGGAGGATTAGGTATAAGGATTGAGGTAAATGGGTTTTGAGCTTATAGAGCAGTCCCGGATGCCACACCCGGTCAAAAGCTTGAGCTATGTCCAGAAAGGCACCCGAACAATACTCCTTGCACTCAAGGGCGGAGGAAATGTGGTCTACAACTCGGAGTCCTTGCTGAACCGTGGAATGTTGAGGACGGAATCCAAACTGGTGTGAAGGAAAATTGTGAAATTTGGCTAGGATTCGTTTCAATAGGAGTTTTTCGAAGATTTTGGAGAGGATCGGAAGAAGGCTAATAGGTCTGTAGGATGACGTACAGTTGGATGGTTTGCCTGGTTTTAGGAAAAGGATGATAGTCGAGTGTTTCCACAACAGAGGGAAATAGGTAGTGCGTAGGATACAGTTATAGATATATGTAAGGAATGTAATGGCTTTAGGTGGAAGTTGTCTTAGGATTTGAGGAGTAAGGAGATCGTATCCAGGGGATTTACGGAGAGGAAGCTTTTGAAGCAGATATTTGACCTCAGAGGGATTGATTGCTTTAGGTGGTAAGGAAATTGGTATCGGTGACGTAAGGAACTCTTCAACTATTGCGGTGTGGGTTGGATTGAGATCAGAATGAGGAGTGAATACCTTGGAAAGGTGCAGTGCGAACTCCTGGGCCCTATCTTTGTCAGAAGCAGCCCAGGAATTATCACTACGCCGGAGAGGATGGGATATCAGAGGGGATTTTAGGATTCTCTTCGTGACATTCCACAGGGAATTGTCACGAGTCGAGAGAGAGGAGAGGTAGGTATTGTAGGATTGGGATCGGAAGATCGCCAACTCCCGCTTTAATTTTCTACAAAAAAAGTTATAGGAGCGGCGATCCTCTGGGTGGCGGGTGCGTTGCCATAATGTTCTGGCTCGGCGTTTGCTGTTGATGAGGTCTGTCAGGTGTTGTGGTAAATGGCTTTTATAAGGAATTATTTGGGATTGTTTGGGAGAGGAGGCAGTCCAGGCGGCTTGTTGAATAGCGGTTGTAAAGGAGTATACGGCGTCGTCAAGGTCATTTGGGGTTTTGAGAATCACTCTGAGGTCAATATCATTAGTGAGGATTTCGCGGAAGAGGTTCCAGTTGACAGGGCCTCTAATGAATGACGGTGGGATAGGTTTAGGAATAGGTGTTATGGATACATTTAGAATCAATGGACTATGATCAGAGGATAGTTCATCAAGGCGAGCTATGGAAAAATTAAGAGAGCCTAATCCGCTGTGGATGAAGAAGTCGAGGATGTCAGGATTACGGTTAGGATCTGTTGGCCAGTAGGTAGGAGAATCGGGAGGTAGGAGATGAAAGCGTCGGGAGTTGAGTGCAGACTGCAATGTCCGTCCACGAGAATTGGTGGTTCTAGAACCCCACTGTTGGTTCTTAGCGTTTAAGTCTGCACCCAAAATGAAGTGATTACCCAAGTAGTTGAGAAAGGATTCAAATTGGGCAGAGGAAATGGGATGTTTAGGAGGGCAGTATGCTGATGCGATGATAAGCGGAAAGGAAAAGGTTTTGATAACAATGGAAGTTGCTTGTAGGTAATCGTGGGCGGAAATTGGGTGTAAGTGATGGGTGAGGGATCGGCGGACTATGACAGCAGTACCGGCATGGGCTTTGCCGTCTGGATGGTCTGTCCGGTATGTCGTGTATCCTGGTATTTTAAAGTACTGTTTAGTGGTTAGTCTAGTTTCAGTAATGAGTGCAACATCAATGTTTTTGTCTTGCAGTAAGGCTGTAAGTTCGTCAGTGTGAGTTCTAACACCATTCGCATTCCAAAGGAAAATGGATAAGGAATTAGGTGAGGTCATTTATGGTTTTTTTAAGGCAGGAATGAGATTTGATACGAGATTCGTAAGGAGTGATATTAGGGGCATAACAAGGGATTTAATTTCGGAGATAAAGGATGTCATCAAACTGGTAAGGTCTGTGGCATTTGAAGGAGGAGGGATATGAGAGATTTGTGGTTGATTAGGATTTTTAGGATTGGTTACATTTTGAGGAAGAGGTATATGTGGAATGGATTGAGGTACATTCTGTAGTTCCGGCAGGGCCACGGCTTCAGTACTTTGATTCCCACCTCCAAGTAGGTGGGCAAATGATACATTGGCATCAATAAGTTTTGAGGATTCTCTTCTGTTTCTTACTTGTCTTGCTGTTTCATCCGGTACTTGAGGTTTTTGAAACCTGGTCCTCAGTTCCTTATAGATTTGGCATCCTTTATAGTTGGCCGGGTGGTCCTTCAGGCAATGAGCACATACAGCTGGTGTTGATTTTGGTTTTGTACACTCCACAGACTTGTGCTGTTCACCGCATTTCACGCATCGAGGTATGTGATGACAATAACTTTTAGTATGACCATATGCTTGACAGTTATGGCACTGAACTATCTCCTTCTTTATGTAAGGTTTCTCAACTCTTACGCTGGTATAGTACAATCTATTGAGGTCATAGATTTGTTCAACTCCTTCCGATGGCTCCAAGTCCACGAAAAAGAGAGGTAGTGGAATTTTGTCCTTTAGGACATTAGTGACTTGCCGCACTTTATAGCCTATCTCCGTTAATTCTTCTTTAATAGCTTCAACTGGTGTCGAGGGGTGTAAGTTTCTGATTACAACCCTTAAAGCTCTCTCTTGGCGTAGCTGGTAGGTATGGAAATCCGCTTTGGTATCAGTTAGATATTTCACTATTTTTCTATATGTCTCGGCAGTAGTAGGAGATATTTTGGTGTCATTAATTCTACTCATACAGTAGTAGCTGGTAGAATCGGTAATTTTGTTCAATTGTGTACACAATAACTGGAAATTTTTAATATTTTTGACAAATATTGGAGGGGGTCGTGGTTCACTAGGTATAGGAGCAGATTCCATGTTTTCTTTTTCGTTATGTAAAATCTGAAAAGGATTTGGGGTGAAAAACGGTGATTCGTCAGTCATCCCTTGTGACGATGTGCCAGGTTGTGGTTCAGATTCTGAATTAGTACCCGAAGGGGTTGCTTGTAATCTTTTATTAGTATCACGGCGAGGTCTTTGTTTCGTAGGAGACGGGATTGAACCACTAGATCTAGATCTTTTAGTTGAAGCTTTGGAGGACATTACTTGATGATAATATCGCATTTCATGTAAGGAAAATAATTAAATAATAACCAGATGTTGGGGGAAAAAATAATAACTTAAGAAAAGTTAAGCAAGACCAGCCTTGCCTAGCTATTGGCAATCAGCTGATATGAAGAGGTGACTCAGCATTCACTATACGGTGCAAATTGTAGCCGAACTTACCGTTGTTTGCTCCAATATTTACTGTTGTTGTTATCCTGAAGCCTGGTGTTGTTTTCAAGACTGTTCTGAAGTGATATCCAACTGAAAAAGCAAGAAATCCAAGAGCCGACTTGAAAGATGACCGCTATACTCATGCGCATGCGCAGAACTCCCTTTTAACTCTCGTGAAAAATTGTAGCTCTTAAGAACGGCATCTAGCGCCTTTTTTTAGACAGCTAGAAGCTCCAAGCTTGCCCCCTTTTACTTTCACTTACTATATATAGTAAGAAAATGTATTGCGATCGTGAAAATTTTCGAATTCTAGTTTCTATCGGAAATACATATTTTAGGATCCCCTGAGTCCAAATAACCAAGTTCCGCAAAAAGGTCTGTGTGTGTGTGGTAACTCCCGGGCGGAAAAGGTAAGTCCTATGAAACTGAAATTTCATATTTAAGACAAATATACTCCCGAGACGTTACAAAACCTTTTTCATCAAAATGAGCTTACCAGAAAAGCCACTTTATACCATGCATTTTGCACCTTTTTTCGATTTTCTCGAAAACGGTTCCGAAGATTTTGATTAAACTAGCTATATCGATGTAAAATTTAATGAGCTTTAATATCATTTAGGTTTCATTCGGATTAAAATGGTCTGACAGGGCTTAAATGCCGATATTTTAAATTTTTCTTACTCTAAAGTACTTTAAATTTTGTTGATTCTATAAAAATAACTATATTATCTTGTTACCACTGATGAAAAACAGACAAATGTATAAATTGAATGAATTCGACACCCAACTAAAGGAAGAAACTGAAATAATATTTTGTTAATGCAATTTTTCGTTTTTTATCATAAGAACAGTATGATACACCGTTGGAAAGCTAAAGATTTTAGAAAAAAATATTATCTCATACACAAGCTTTTAACAGTTAATAGAGAGTGATAAAAAGCCGATAAAACTAATTGATTGTTTTAGATGTTAATATAATAGATTTTTTAATAAAACACATGATTCTATAAAAATTAAATTGAATTAATTCTTTAACAGTTTCACGTATTTTTATCTCTAACTGTATTTGAAAATTCTTTTATTGATTTTAAAAATGGAAGTAAATGAAAGTCGTGTGTTGCCCGCACCAGATTTTTTAAATTAAAAGGAAGCGCTACACAGTGGGAGAAGAGGAAGGTGAAAATTCGTGAGAGCGGGGTATTGTGAGAGTTCGTAAAAGAGCGTTAGAGGAGGAAGATATATTTTTAAACAATAAATTAAGATAATAACATCAAACAGGTCACCTGTAACATAGTGGCTATTATAACAGCCTTGTATGACCAAGGTCAAAGGTTCAAACCCATAGGTGGTCCTAGGATTTTTAATGGGAGTAAAAAATCCTTAGTTATGCCGAAAAAAATTTATTTTTCGAATTTTTTTTTATTTTGTTCATCTGGCTCGTATTTCCGTTGTACATTAGCCACTGCATCTAAATATAGAACAATTTTCATCCAGACTAATGTTTAGCCTCATTTATTGAGGATTTAAGTCAAGATAGTGGAAGTATTGCTTAAATTACACCTAACTTTCAGAGTTTGCTATATAACTGGGAAAAATAGTAAAATGATTCTAATGTTTTATTCCTGTTCTAGGATGTTTAAATATGCCACACATAAGACGAATTGGTCAAAAAAATATATTTGATCACGTAACCAGACTAAAGTTACGAACTACCGTAAACATTTTGAAAAGGTAGTGCAACAAAAAAAGCTCCGGCTTCCTCCGGGAAGGGGAAGGTATTTTCTCAAAATGTACGTGTTAAAATAAATATTAGAACAAAAATCATCTGCTTTTATCTGCCTGTCCGATCACAACACCGTAAAGAAAAGAAAGGATTAGGGTAGCCCTTTGTTTGTTGCACTATTTTGTTTACCCAATTGGCTCAAATAATACATGTCCCCACGTCAAAACACTTTTAATTCCAGTCCATTCTAGTTGCTAATATTGTCTAGCCATGAGCACTATCAAAATTAAATACTGCTGAAATAGTGCAGAAGTCGATTTTTCCAGTTGGAATATTGTGGAAAGAGGCGCAGTAGAAAATAGAAAGTAGAAATAATGATTACAAGACTTTCAGGATCAGAAACTTGCGGAAAATGTTTCGTATATACTGGAGCTTCCAGCTACTGGAGACTTCAGATCCTTTTATCTCGAAGATGAGACCCGAACCAAAGAAAAAGCATTTGGAAATCAATGATGCAGCTGAGCAACTGTTAATATTGTATAATTTCCTTGTATTTGAAATCGTATGTTTCTTTTCAATTTGAGCAAGCTTTGACTTTGAATCTCTAGTTTAATTATTTTACGAAATTCTCCAGTCTTGTAAACTTCTTCGAATTTTTATTTTTAAGTATATTTAATTTCAATATACACTCAAAATACTTGTTTGAACTGATTTTCATAAGTGCACCCTATTTCGAAAATTTCCGAAATTTTTATCTTGGCTATAGGCTTTAATTTTATCATTAGTTATTTAATTTTCTTCAAAATAAAGACCGTGAAAGATGAGTTATTTTTTTTTATTCTGAGTCGAATGAGACCAGCCCCAGGTTTTTATGCCCATCCGTTTCGAGTTATTGAATTTTTTCCGCTTTTTGGCCATTCGGCCCCACTGTGTGCCGTTCTTCTGAGGGGACGTTAAAAGGCTGTTCCGAGCCTGTGCGATGTCGGGTACTCGTTAAAGATCCTTATCCTACTTAAACCTGGGTAGCCAAAATTTAGGACTCCCACTGTAGCATCGTCCGATTAGCCATATTACCATAAAATGAGGTTAACTAAAGAAATAAACAAAGGAATATCATATTACTTTTTAAAAAATCCTATGATACCATTAAATATTAATTTTATATTTTAAAAAAGCCTGTACCTCTCTAACCCATGTTTTTTTGGCCCCATTCTTGGGTACTCACTTTATAGAGGCAGGGTCTGCCCCAGGAAGGTCTCCATTCCCCTAGGGTCGCTCAAAGACTAAAATAATAGAATAAATAATATTCTGCCACAGCCAAGGTTCGAACCCAGGACCCGGTGAACAATAGCCTAATGCTCTATCCACTACCTATTAATATTATAAAATGTTAAAAAAAAAAAGCTTAATGATAATGTAATATCAAAACAAGTGTAACAAAGACATCATGAAAACATGTTTTTCAAGAAAAAGAAGCTCCATTCTGAGAAATTAAACATTATTTATAATAAAGGTTTTTAAAAAAAATCTGGTGCGGATAACACATGACTTTCACTTACCCCATTTTTAAAATCAATGAAAGAATTTTCAAATACAGTTAGAGATAAAAAGAATTAAATTAATGAATTAATTAAATTGAATTCCTATATAGAATAGAATAGAATAGAATAGAAAAAAAATTTTATTCTGGGACTAGGTCCCCTAAGAATAACAGGTTTGTACAGTATATGGAAATATACATGTCTGGCCAACAGACAGAAGGAACATAATCAATAAATAATTACAATTATGGGTTAATATATGTCTGCATATAAAAAACGCATATACACACATATATCCAAAAAATAAATACAATGATAAAATTAAAATAAAAACAATTCTTAGAAAGTATTTTGTTGAACGGAATTAAAAATTAATTAATAGATAACAGCATTTAAATATAGACAATGAACAAAATTATTCTTCATTCAAAGTGTGATTTCAGAAATAAAAATGTTACAGTTTCTGAGCGTCTTTTTGGGATAATAAAAGGTATTGGAAAAGTTGGGATTTGAATGAGGAGAGGGAAGCAGCATGGCGGATATGAGTTGGTAGAGAATTCCAGAAATTAGAGGAGCGGACAAGGAAGGAACGATCAAATGTTTTAGTCCTATGGATAGGCAAATAAAGGTCGGAATGGCGCGATCTTGTTTCAAGTGAGTGGACTGAGGATTTAAATTGTAGGAGACTATGGATGTACGGAGGGTGTTGAGAGTTAATGATTTGGTAAAGGTATGATCCTAGGAAATTTGTCTGCGGATTGGGGGAGGAGCCACTTTAACTCACCGTAAAAATGGATCACATGAGACCTCTTCGGAGTACTGAGGACAAATCTTAAAAATATAAACATGTGTTTTATTAAAAAATCTATTATATTATAATCTAAAATAATTAGTTAGTTTTATCGGCTATAAAATAAATCGGTTTGTGTATGAAATAATATTTTTTCTAAAATCTTTAGCTTTCCAACGGTATATCATACATGTATATTACTGTTCTTATGTTCAAAAACGAAAAATTGGGTGGAAAAAATATTTTTTCTGTTTTATCCTTTAGTTGGGTATCGAATTCGTTCAACTTATATATTTACCTGTTTTGCATCGATAGTAACAAGATAATATTGTTATTTTTATAGAATCAATAAAATTTAAGATACTTTAGAGAAAGAAAATTTAAAATATCGGCTTTTAAGCCCTCTCAGACCATTTTAATCCGAATGAAACCTAAATGATATTAAAGCCCATTCAATTTTACATCGATATAGCGAGTTTAATCAAAATCGACGGAACCGTTTTCGAGAAAATCTTAAAAAGGTGCAAAATGCATGGTATAAAGTGGCTCTTCTGGTAAGCTCATTTTGATGAAAAAGGTTTTGTAACGTCTCGGGCGTATATTTGTCTTAAATATGAAATTTCTGTTTCATAGGACTTACCGTTTCCGCCCGGGAGTTACCACACACACATACAGACCTTTTTGCGAGACTAGGTCTTTGGAATCTAAACGTGTATTTCCGTTGAAATCCGGAATTAGAATATTTTCACGATTGCAATACTTTCCCTTTACTATAAATTTCTTATATATGTGAATGAAAGAAAAAAATAAATACATCCTCCCATTTACGTATCGGTCTACCCTGTAGTTTCGCTTCTATTAACTTGCTAGTGATAAGATCCTCGCCTGCTCCAACATGCCGCGATGTCATCGATTGGATCACATTGGCCAGGTGCACGTAACCAGCAATTTTGCATGTTGTGTAACCGTTTGCATTATCCAGCTGCCTCATGTTTCTCGGGGCAAAACACCCAACATTGTTCCGCCATTGGTATACAATAACAGACAGAACCTGTTTCGGACCCATTGAGAACTAAAGGAACCTGTCTCTGATCCACAAGAAAGCTAGACGGGGAAATACCGGTTAATATTTTTTTAAAAATCTGGTGCGGGCAACACACGACTTTCACTTACCTCCGTTTATAGAAACGATTAAAGAATTTTCAAATACAAAAAGAGATAAACATGAGTGAAACCATTACTGAATTAATTAAATAGAAGTTCTATAGAAACATGTGTTTTTATTAAAAAATCTATTATATCATTATTTATCGGCTTTTCATCACTCTTTATTAAAAGTTAAAACATGTTAACTCTTTATTAAACATGTTTGTTCATTAGATAATATTTATTCTAAAATATTTAGCTTTCCAACGGTATATTACTGTTGCTATGTTCAAAATAAAAAAAATTGCATTAAAAAAATATTTTCTCTGTTTTCTCCTTTAGTTAGATATTGAATTCGTTCAACTTATATATTTACCTGTTTTTCATCATTGGTAACAAGATAATATAGTTATTTTTATAGAATCTACAAAATTAAAGGTACTTTAAAGGAAGAAAATTTAAAATATCTCCATTAAAAAAAAAGTCTGACTAATTCAATCAAAATGAAACCTATGTTATATTAAAGCCCAATAAATTTTACATTGATATAGTGAGTTTATCAAAATCGTTAGAGCCGTTTTTTGCAAATACGAAAAATTGCATTAAAAAAATATTTTTTCTGTGTTCTCCTTTAGTTGGGTGTCGAATTCATTCAATTTATATATTTACCTCCATTATTTATATCAATTTAAGGATTTTTAAATACATTTAAAGATTAAAATAAATTTTTAAAGAATTATTTAAATTGAATTTCAATAGAAACATGTGTTTTATTAAAAACTCTTTTATATTATTATCTAAAATAATCAGTTAGTTTTATCGGCTTTTTATCACTCTTTATTCAATTTTACAAGCTTTTATATAAGATAATATATTTTCTAAAGTATTTATCTTTTAAACGGTATATTATACGTCTATATTACTGTTGTTTTGTTCGAAAACAACATTGGCGCGCTGTGCTTCATTGACAGTCAGGTTCCAGCACGGTCAACATAAATTTTCCTTTTCGGGAAAGCAAAAAAAAGTTAGTTTTATCGGCTTTTCATCACTCTCCATTAGCCTTTAAAATATTGTATATTAGATCATTATTTTTTAATCTTTAGCTATCCAACGGTATATTATACATCTATTACACGGTATACATCTATATCACTATTGTTGTGTTCAAAAAGACGAAAAATGCATACACAAATATTTTTAAGTTTTCCCCTTTAGTTGTTTATCAAATTCGCTCAAGCTGTTAATTATTAATGGTAACAAGATAATGTAGTTGTTTTTATAGAATCAACAAAATTAAAGGTACTTTAGAAGAAGAAAATTAAAAATATCTGCATTTAAACCCTGTCAGACTTATTCAATCAGAATGAAACCTATGTTATATTAAAGCCCAATATATTTTACATCGATATAGTGAGTTTATCAAAATCGTTCGAGCCGTTTTTTTGAGAAAATCGTAAAAAGGTGCAAAATGCATAGTATATACTGACTCTTCTAGTATTATAGTAAAAAGTTAAAGTAACATCTTAGGCTTTTTGTGGGACTTGGTCAATTGGACTCAAGGGACCCTAAAACGTGCATATCGTTGGAAACTGGCATTCAAAAATTTTCACGATCTATATTATATATTTCATATATAATTAGTCGAAAGTAAAAACAAAAAATTACCTATTAGGAAAAAAACAATTGGAAATCCTTATTACCCCAATTGTACATATTTAAAAAAACCAAAAAAAAAAACCTTTTACTCAGTTTTCTGGTCATTAAAAAAAAAAAAAAAATGACATTGGCTGTGAAGCTGAAATCTTCCAGGAATCACGATCGAGAAAATTTTCTAATTCGAGTTTTCATCGTAAATACATGTTTCAGGGTCTGCTGTCTCCAAAAGACCCACACACATGTCTGCGTTTGTGTGTGTGTGGTCAATCCATCTGAAAAACGGTAGGTTGTATAAAACTGTGATTTCATATTTAAGACAGCTAACTATACGCCCTTAATGTTACAGCAACTTTTTGTTATCAAAATCGGTGGAGCAGATGAGATACTTTACAGCAAGAATTAAATCTTTGTACGATTTTCCCATAATGGAATTAAACGATTTTGATTAAACTCGCTATATCGATGTAAAATTTAATGGGATTTAATATAATGTAGGTTTCATTCAGATTGACAGGGCTTAAATGCAAATATTTTAAATTTTCTTCTTCTGTAGTATATTCAATTGTTTTGTAGTTTCGAAAAAACTAACCATTTCATGTTGTATATATATATATATATATATATATATATATATATATATATATATATATATATATCAGGGCATACTTTTAAACACATAGAGAAATTCAAGTATTTAGGTTCAATGATAACAAGAGAAAATGAAATCCAGGAAGAAATAAAGTCCCGGTTAAAGGTGGGAAATGCGTGTTATTATTCAGTTGCTAAGTTACTTAGTTCGCGGCTTCTATCTAAAAACATAAAGGTTAGAATTTATAAAACTATTATTCTTCCGACGGTTCTTTATGGATGTGAAACGTGACCGCTTACTTTGAAGGATGAACAACGGCTTAAGGTTTACGAAAATAAGGTACTGCCTAAAATATTTGGTTCGAAGAGAGATGAGGCCACTGGGGAGTTTAGAATGTTGCACAACGCGGAATTGCGGAGTTTGTACCCTGTGAATATAATTGAGTTGATAGCATCGCGAAGACTCAAATGGGCGCGTAAAGTTGTTGGGCTCGGTGAGGAATGGATTCCGAGAAAGTTGGTTTTCGCTGATCCGACTGGTAGGCCTATATAAAGCCTATTATTATTATTATTATTATATATATATATATACAGTCTAGTAGGTATGCGCATACAAATTGATAGTGCGAGTGTAGTGCTTAGAACTGTTTATCATTTTTATCTTTGATGAGGAATCCCCTACTGTTTCTTAGATGTTTACAAAGATATGAGAATCATTATCTGTTTGTAAACATATATTTGTTTGTTGTCCTGGGGTTTGTATTCAAGGAGCTGTTCTTGGATCTTCGTGAATCTTATCTTAGCTTCAATTCCAAAAATATCGGACCCACGAGAAAAAAATAACTATCAAGAATGTTGATAATAATCAAGGGTGTATGGATTTTCGTTTAGGGGGCAAAGTAAGTTGAAAATATAAGTTTTTTCTACACACGACTTTCACTTATCTCAGCAGATTGTCATGAACCAAAATTAAACCTACATGATATTAAAGCACATTAAATTTTACATCAATATAGCGAGTTTAATCAAAATCGGCGGAACCGTTTTTGAGGAAATCGTAAAAAGGTGCTAAGGGCATGGGATAAAGTAGGACTTCCGGTCAGCCGTTTTTAGTGATAAAGTTGCTGTAACATTTCGGGCAGTCTTAAATGCGAAATTTCAGTTTCTCAGGACTTTCCGTTTTCGCCTGGGAGTTACCGCACACACAGATCTTTATATATATATATATATATATATATATATATATATATATATATATATATGTAGAAAGAGACAGAGAAATGGATAGATAGCAATATATCCAGAATATTCTCAAGAACTACAATATTCTTATAAGGAATATAAAACATCTCCAAGAAGTATTTATTTAAAAAAGGATAAGAGACGAAACGAGACCGAGTCGGATAAAAACCTTTTCCGTCAAAGCCGACTTGAAAGTAACATAGTAAGATCAGTGACTCTAAAGAAATGGAGTTGTCAATATTTCAAAAAGGAATGAAAGGCGATTACCCAGAGGATGACATACAGGAGAGGATAACAGTGAAAAGAAAATAAGAAACAAAGATCCTTAGGAAGAGGAAACAGGAATAATGGATACCAAGGATCTCTTGAAAGAATGTCCTGGAGGAAAAAGTCTTAGTACAAAGGCACTCTCGGGGACCGGCACTCGGTCCTAATGAACATGTCTCTATGTTCTTTGCGACTTGGCTTCTTTTCCTTGTGAGGATATAACCAGAGAAGTTAACACGTGGGTTTGCTATTGTAAAAAATCTGGTGCGGGCAACACACGACTTTCACTTACCTCATTTTTAAAATCAATGAAGAATTTTCAAATACTGTTAGAGATAAAAATACGTGAGACTATTAAAGAATTAATTAAATCGAATTTATATAGAAACATGTGTTTTATTAAAAGATTTTATTAAAGATTTTAGAAAAAAAATCTATTATATTATTATCTAAAATAATCAGTTAGATTTATCGGCTTTTTATCACTCTCTATTAACTTTTAAAAGCTTGTGTATGAGATAATATTTTTTCTAAAATCTTTAACTTTCCAACAGTATATCATACATGTATATTACTGTTCTTATGTTCAAAAACGAAAAATTGCATTAAAAATATGTTTTCTGTTTTCTCCTATAGTTGGGTATCGAATTCATTCAGTTTATATATTTAGCTGTTTTTCATCAGCGGTAACAAGATAATATAGTTATTTTTATAGAATCAACAAAATTAAAGGTACTTTAGAGGAAGAAAATTTAAAATATTGGCATTTAAGCCCATTCAGACCATTTTAATCCGAAGGAAACCTACATGATATGAAAAACCATTAAATTTTACATCGATGTTGCGAGTTAAATCAAAATCGTCGGAACCGTTTTGGAGAAAATCGAAAAAAGGTGTAAAATGCATAGTATAAAGTGCCTCTTCTGGTGAGCTCATTTTGATGAAAAGGGTTTTGTAACGTCTTAGACGTATATTTGTCTTAAATATGAAATTTCAGTTACATAGGACTTACCTTTTCCGCCCGGGAGTCACCACACACACACAGACCTTTCTGCGGGACTTGGTTATTTGGACTCTGGGGACCCTAAAACGTGTATTTCCGTTAAAAACTGGAATTCGAAAATTTTCACGATCGCAATACTTTCCCTTACTATATATAGTAAGTGAAAGTAAAACGTGTTTACACAGTTAAATATTCCAAACCATTCGCAACAACAGAAATATTGCTCAGTTCCACTAATTATATTCTAACTAAATATTTTTTTTACTTTCATTTACCTGCATATGATTTATATAGTAAGGGAAATTATTGCTATCGTGAAAATTTTCGACGGAAATTCACGTTTTAATGACCAAATCCTTCAAAAAGGTCTGTGTGTGTGGTAACTGCCTCGCATAAACGAAAAGTCCTATGAAACAGAAAATTCATATTTAAGACAACCATACGCCCGAGATGTAACAAAATCTTTTTCATCAAAATCAGCTTACCGGAAGAACCACTTTATACCATGTATTTTGCACCTTTTTACGATTTTCTCAAAAACGGCAATAACGATTTTGATTAACCTGGCTATACGGATGTAAAATTTATTGGGCTTACACATCATATACCTACGGTATGTAATTCTTATTGAAATAGTCTGACAGGGCTTAAATGCTGATATTTTAAATTTTCTTCCTCTAAAGTACCTTTAATTTTGTAGATTCTATAAAAATAACTATATTATCTTGTTACTATTGATGAAAAACAGGTAAATATATAAGTTGAACGAATTAGATATCCAACTAAAGGAGAAAACTTAAAAAATATTATTTTAACGCAATATTCGATTTTGAATATAAGAACAGTAATATACCGTTGGGAAGCTAAAGGTTTTAGAAAAAAAATTATCTTATACACGGAATCGTAAAGGTCAATGGAGAGTGATGAAAAGCCGATAAAACTAATTGATTATTTTAGATAATAATATAATCGATTTTTTAATAAAACAAATGTTTCAATAGAAATTTAATTTAATTAATTCTTTAATGGTTTCAGTCATTTTTATCTCTAACTGTATTTGAGAATTCTTTCATTGATTTTAAAAACTGTGGTAAGTGATAGTCGTGTGTTGCCCGCACCAGATTTTTTAATGAACTACTTGTTTTGTATTATTTAATACTCCTTTGGTGGTATTGTGTAACATGATTTTATTTATTTTTTTCTTTTTCCGATGAGAATACTTTTACTCGTCGTTATTGTTACAAACGAATGTGTTTTTTGTTTTTTTGTGGTTTTCAGAGAAAAACAATGAAAATTGATATACCGTAAAGGTAATAATGGAATTTTTCATGAACCGCAGATTGCAGAAAAACAATTAAGTGTTCCCAACAGTTATTTCTCAATTAAATGCCCGTTTTCAATATCACCGCTTCTGTATTGGTCTCTCTTTATTTCAATTATATTCCAATATTAATTGGTACAGAACAAAAACATATTAAATTTAGGTATATTTAAAACTTGTGCGCTCATCATCCGATTTTCATTTCTATCTTAAAATCTAATTTAATACTCTTAAATTACTGTAAAAAAAAAAATGGTGCGTACAACACACGATATTCACTTAATCCGTTGTTAAATCAATTTAAGAACCTTTTATCAAAGTTATAGGGAGCGGCGTGGTTTAGTGGATAGTGCAACAGTCTACTGTGCTCCGGGTCCTGGGTTCGAATCCCGGCTGTGGCGGAATATTTATTCTGTTATTTCAGTCGGGGGACGACCCTAGGGTATGGAGATCCTCCTGGGCAGACCCAGCCTCTATAAAGTGGATACCCAAATAAATTAGGAAAAACCTGATGGCTGAGCGTGATCAAGGCCTAAATCCACTCATTGCACGGTTGTCCTAGAAACAGTACGGATCTCTATATATACTGAACCCAAGACCCTTCATGGGTGGTTGTGGTACGAGTTTTTTTATTTTTTTTTTAGATATTAAATTAAAGTAAAAATGTTAAAGAATTCATTACATTGAGTTTTGATTGAAACATGTGTTTTATTAAATAATCTATTATATTATTATCTGCAAGTATCAGTTAGTTTCATCAACTTCTCATAACTCTCTATTTACACAAAAATTGCATAAAAAAATATTTTTGATCTTTTATCATTTAGTAGTTGAATATCGAATTCGTTAAACTTACATATTCATCCATTCAGACGCAGCCTCTATAAAGTGGGTACCCAAATTGGAAAAAAACATGGCGGCTGAGTGTGATCTCGGCCTAATCACCTCATTGCACGGCCGTTGGCCTAGAAACAGTACGAATCTCTATATGTAAATAATCACATTGAGTTTCGATAGAAGTTTATGTAATCTATCAATAGAAATTATTACCTAAGAAAATCATTTAGTTTTATCGGCTTTTCAATACTCATGTGTAAAAAAAATAAATACAAAATTACATAACAAATTAGGTTTAGATTATTTTTAAGTGAAGGTCATAGCTTAAATATAAAGTTGGCAGGTTTTTTTTTTTTTTTTTTTTTTTTTTTTCTTGAATTACTTTCCAAGAATTTTCTGCGGAAAAAAACAAAAACAAATATTTTAGATAATTTCTTCTTTAGTTAATTATCAAATTCGTTCAAATTATCAAATATTGATCTGGGTTTTTTTTTTTTTTTCTTGAATTACTTTCCAAGAATTTTCTGCGGAAAAAAACAAAAACAAATATTTTAGATAATTTCTTCATTAGTTAATTATCAAATTCGTTCAAATTATCAAATATTGATCTGGGTTTTTTTTTTTTTTTTTTTTTTTTTTTTTTTTTGCTAACAGCGTAGGATAGTTAATTTGGTCGAATATTCAAAATTAAGGTTGATAATTTTTTAGGGGAAGAAAATTCAAAATATCGAAATGTAGGTCCTGTCATACTATTTCAATCCGAGAGAAATGTACGTAGTATTAAATTCCATTAAATTTTACATTGATATAGCAAGTTTAATCAAAATTGTTAGAGTCATTTTTGAGAAAATCGTAAAAATGTACAAAATGCATTGTATAAAGTCGCTACTTTGGTTCGATTTTGCTGAAAAAGTTGCTGTAACATCTCAGGCATATAAACTTCTAAAATAGAATAGAATAGAATGAGTTTATTTGTCTTTAGGGGTTCCCCATACAAATAGAGCCTGGTCAGGCTATACATTACAAACAGCAATTAATAACAATTTTAAGTAATAAACATGAAACGGAACACATCACAATAGGATAATAGATAAGTATTAAACAGCACAGTAGAATAAACAAAATAAACAGAAAGTAACAAATTATTTTTATGCAGGTTTATACAAAATTGTTTATGTTATATAGAAGTATTAAAGTATTTTAGATTTTAAATATTCTTTGAAATACAAAGTTTTAATATATAGATATATATACATAAATACATTGTAAATTAACATCGGAGTGAATGAATATTAAATATTAAGATTTTAAATGAGCATTGACATATAAATATAGTTAAAAGAGTCGTCTGAAACCAGATTATGGATTAAAATAGTTCATTGCAACAGTACTAGCATTATTATGAAACATTGACTAGGTACAGTATTATAAATAGTTGGTTATTTTATAATGTAGCTCGTAATTGTTAATAAATCTTACTCGTTTATTACAAATGATCTTAGTTTTAAGGTGCTAACTAAATAATAATATAGTAGTTTGACTTTTATTGGGTCATCAATAGGCTATTGTTGGAAATAGGCTTTCTGGTATGTTATTAGCGTGAGGGATGTAGTGTTTTCCTATTGCTGAATATATTGGACAGACTGCTATTAAATGGTATATGGTTTAATATGTGTTCATGTTGCATATTGTACAGATTTCTTTGGGGTTAATATTGTAGGTGTTGTTTGCATGAGAAAATTTAATATGGTATTTTCCAGAGGGACGAGCTTGGATTATTATTTTCAATATCTTAAACGGGATGTTAGGAATGGTTTGATAACTGTGGCTGAGTGAAGTTTGCACTTCTAAAATATGAAATTTCAGTATCTTACGACTTCTTGTTTTTGATCAAGACTAGACTAGACTACAGATACAAAGACCATTTTACGACCTTACAATTTAGATCAAGGAAGACGTAAAAAATTACCTTAAGGTAAAAATATATCAGGTATGGGAACAGATGTTTGTAGGAAACATTTCATAAAGTTAGAATCGGTCATAATTACTCCGAGAGATTTGAGGTGCGATCGGGTTTGAAACAGGGTGACTCCCTTTCACCTGTTTTGTTTAATATAGCCTTAGAATATGTTATAGAAAAGGTGATGTGTACCGAGAAAGGCTTAAATATGGGTGACAAGATTCCGGTTTTGGGGTATGCCGATGATTTGGTACTACTAGGTGAAGACACGGAAACTATACAACTAAATACAAGTGTGTTAATAAAAACCGGTAAACAAATAGGTCTCGAATTAAATACCGATAAGACGAAATATATGATTAGTTGCAGAAATGGTGGCGATCTTGATGATATTAATATTTCAGGTCATACTTTTGAACACGTAGAGAAATTCAAGTATTTAGATTCAATGATAACAAGAAAAAATGAAATCAAGGAAGAAATAAAGTCCCGGTTAAAGGTGGGAAATGCGTGTTATTATTCAGTTGCTAAATTACTTAGCTCGCGGCTTCTGTCTAAAAACTTAAAGGTTAGAATTTATAGAACTATTATTCTTCCAACGGTTCTTTACGGATGCGAAAAGTGGCCGCTTACTTTGAAGGATGAACAACGGCTTAAGGTTTTCGAGAATAAGGTACTGCGTAACATATTTGGTCCAGAGAGAGATGAGGCCACTGGAGAGTTTAGAAGGTTGCACAACGCGGAATTGCGGAGTTTGTACCCTGTGAATATAATTGAGTTGATAGCATCGCGGAGACTCAAATGGGCGCGTAAAGTTGTTGGGCTCAGTGAGGAACGGATTCCGAGAAAGTTGGTATTCGCTGAACCGACTGGTAGGCGTCCGAAAGGTAGGCCGAAGCGTCGATGGGAGGATTGCATTAAGGCTGATCTCGGGGGCTTGGGCTTGACCAGTGAACATTGGACGAGTCTGTGCAGGCGAAGTTTGGTGGTATCGCCATCGAACCTTCGGGTTCGGTAAGCCTATTATTATTATTATTATTTTCCAGAGAGACGGGCTTGGATTATTATGTTCAACATCTTAAACGGAATATTATGAATGGTTTGACAACTGTGGCTGAGTGAAGTTTGCACTTCTAAAAGATGAAATTTCAAGATCCTACGACTTCTTGTTTTTTATCAAGACTAGACTAGACTACAGATACAAATACCATTTTACGACCTTACAACTTACAACTTACAACTTACATCAAGGAAGACGTAAAAAATTACCTTAAGGTAAAAATATATCAGACATGGGAACAGATGTGGTCCGAACTTGACAACACCAATAAATTAAGAAATATCAAGCAATCGCCTGATCCATGGAATACATCATTGCGAAGTAATCGCCGCGAGGAAACTGCTTTGGGGAGACTTCGCATAGGACATAGCAGACTCACACATCTCCATCTCATCCTCAGGCAGCCCGTACCAATGTGTGACTTGTGTAGAGTGCCTCTCTCAATAAAACACATGATTGAGAACTGCCCCAAATTCCATGTACAAATGGATAAACTTAACCTAGCAAGATCGTTGAGTGAGAGCTTGAAGGACTCTAGTGAAACACTTAGTTCACTGATTAGGTTCGTCAAAGAATTTCTCTGCTCCGGAACTATAAGAAAAAAAAATAAATAAAGAAAGAAAAAAAAATAATAGTATATAATAATAAAAAAATAAATGAAAGAAAGAAAAAATTGGAATAAATTCACTAATTCAGAATGTGTCAACAAAAAAATAATAAAAAAAAACAATAAATAAATAAAATAGAAGGAAAAATAAATAAATAAAAAGAAGAAAAAAGAGTAAAACAACTCTGTTACTACAAATTTATTCGGTGTAATAACCAAGAGGTTGAGCACTACTCCAATACCCTAACCTACCCATTACGACTGATTGGTCGAATCTAACTATATTCGTTAACTGGAAAGAAGAACGAAAAACACTAAACACCTATAATAAATCATCAATATTTTACGTTTCTATAATTAACTTTTATGTTTTATCAGGAAATATTTGTATCAACAAGGTATCATCTTGTTCAATGATTTGATAATATTTCTTAACGTCAAATATTGAGAAAAGCTGAATACAACGTGTAGTCATCAACTTTAATAGATTTTAAAAGGCTTATGATTCCATAACGTCAGAAGCTATATAATCATGATTGAACAGAGGATACCTAAAAGTTAGTAAACTATAAGATGTGTTTATTGGAAACATTTCATAAAGTAGAATAGGTATAATTACTCCAAGATTAGAGGTACGATGGTTTTGCAAGGGTGACTCCTTTCACCTGTTTTTTTAATATAGCCTTAAATCATGTTATAGAAGTGATGATAGTACCGAGAAAGGTTGAAATATGGGTGACAAGATCCGGTGGGGTATGCCGAGATTTGGTACTGCTAGCGTGATAGAGAACGGAAGAACTATACAACTAAGATACAAGTGGTGTATAAAAACCAGTAGAAAAATAGGTCTCGAATGTAAATACCGTAAGACGAAAAAAGATTATAAATGATGATAATGTGGCGATCTGATGATATTGAATGATTTCAGGTCAACCTTGACACAGCAAACTTGTCCACCCAGACTTAGTCAATGATCAACGTCAAGCCAAAGCCCATGAAAATCACCTTAACGCAATCCTCCATCGGACGCTTCGGCTATCTTTCGGAAGTCTACCAGTCGGATTAGGAAAACCAACTTTTCGGAATTGTACCTGTGTCCTCATCGAGCTCAGCAACTTTACTCGCCCATTTGAGTCTCCGCGATGCTATCAACTCAATTATATTCACAAGATACAAGTTCCGCAATTCCGCGTTGTGCAACCTTCTAAATTCCCCAATGGCCTCATCTCTCTTCGAACCAAATATTTTACGCAGTACCTTATTTTCGAAAACCTTAAGCGTTGTTCATCCTTCAAAGTAAGCGGTCACGTTTCAGTTCACGTTTAACCTTTAAGTTTTTAAATAGAAGCCGCGAACTAAGTAACTTAGCAACTGAATAATAACACGCATTTTCCACCTTTAACAGGGACTTTATTTCTTCCTGAATTTCATGTTTTCTTGTTATCATTGAACCTAAATACTTGAATTTCTCTACGAGTTCAAAAGTATGCCCTGATATATCAATACCACCAAGATCGCCACCGTTTCCGCTACTAATCATATATTTCGTCTTATCGATATTTAATTCGAGTCCTATTTCTTTACCAATTTTCAATAACACACTTGTATTTAGTTGTATGGTTTCCGTGTCTTCACCTAGCAGTACCAGATCATCGGCATACCCTAACACCGGAATCCTGTATCCCATATTTAAACCTTTCCCGGTACACATCACCTATTCTATGACATATTCTAAAGCTATATTAAATAACACAGGTGAAAGGGAATCACCCTATTTCAAACCCGATCGCACCTCAAATCTCTCGGAGTAATTATGCCCGATTCTAACTTTATGGAATCTTTCCGACAAACACATTTCTACTAGGTTTACCAACTTTCTAGGTATTCCCTGCTAAATCATGATGTTATACAGCTTTTGACGGTCTATGGAATCATAAGCCTTTTTTAAATCAATGTAAAGTTGATGGACTACACCGTTGTATTCCAACTTTTTCTCTAATATTTGACGTAAGGAAAAATATTTGATCAATCGTTGAGCGATTCCGCCTAAAACCACATTGGTAGTCTCCGATAATTTCCTCAGCATATTCCGTGATTCGAATAGTTAGTATTGACGAGAATATTTTATAGGATACTGGGAGAAGAGAGATCCCACGATAGTTGTTACAATCCGTCCTCGGTCCTTTTTTGTGAATCGGAATAAGTATCGATTCTTTCCATTCTTCGAGCATTTTTTTTCATTTTCCCAGATCTTTTTAACTAAAACATATAATTTGGAAACGACCGCTTCTCCACACGCCTTGATTAATTCACTCGTGATATTATTATTTCCTGCAGCCTTGTAACGTTTTAATTTTCCTATCGCCATTTCGACTTCCTCTTTACTCGATGCGGAAAAAAAAAAAAAAAAAAAATAGAATAAAATAAAATTTAAAAAAATTACAATAATAATTAATAATGACTAAATAAAGAAGAAAAGAGATATATCTATATAAAATAAAATAAATAATATTTATAAAGAAAATAATAATAACCTTGATCACATTCATACCTACTTATAATATTTACAAACTGCCCCTGGGATCACCGATTCAAACCTCGAGATCCACTAGTGGATTTCGAGGCACAATGGCAGGAGATCCCAGCGCCTCTAACTCAGCCGCATCACTGGTCCTGTGAGCCAGTGGAGGCTGAGTGAGGGCGCTAGAGCCATTATGAAAGTTAGTTTCTGATTAGTAAATGTGTGAAAAAGATACATCTAAATGCTAAAACCGGTATTTATGGCTTTTAATAAATACGAATAAGAAGAAATCTATAACATATAAACAAGTTATTTATTTCATTTTTTTTTTTTTTTAGAGAACTTCATCCACGGATGGAAAATGCATGCACATCTTGCTGATGAGTAGTGACGATATAAAACGATTATGTTTAAAAGATAAAATTTATTGAGTAATTATGGGTGTACTTCTTTTAATTGGTGTGCTTTTGTAAATTTTACTGAAGAAAATTAAGGTCTGCCAGTTTTAAACCACTATTAAAAATACGATATGAAAACAAGATAATTTTATTCGAAGTATTTACCTTCTTTTTCTACACATTTTTCCCAACGTGACACCAACTTTTTTATCCCCGAACTGAATAACTCTGACCTTTGAAGTGAAACAAAATCTAAAAACGCACTTTTCACTTGAACATCATTTTCAAAAAGTTTTCCTTTGACGAAGTTGTCTAAATTCCTGAACAGGTGGTAATCTGTTGGAGACAAGTCGGGAGAATATGGTGGGTGCGGAAGAACTTCGTAGCCCAGTTCTTTCAATTTTTGCACGGAATGTTTTGAAACATGGGGTCTCGCTGCCGCTCAGTGAGATCATGAGGTACCCATGTATCGAGCTTTTTTACTTTCCCAATACACTTTAAATGTCTGGAAACGGTAGATGCACTTGCATTTAGTTGTACTGAGAATCCTTTAACTGTTTATTAGGGGTTTCCTTCTACTGTATGTTTGAGGACATCGTTGTCTATTACGGACGGAGGTCTTCCTGGGGGCAAGTTTTCGAAGTCGGTTTCCCCAGCTAAAAACTTAGCATACCAACGGCAAATGGTCCGTTCATTAACACTCCCTTCCCCAAACGCCTTGCAAATATTTCTAGCGGCCTCAGCTGCTGAATGGCCGAGTTTAAACTCGTACAAAAATATTACTCGAAAATCGCGTGTTTCCTTGTTCATATTTGGAGGTATACTAAAAGTGGGTAATTGATTGGGAAGCTAATGTTTATAATACAAATGTAGAGGATTAGTAATTGTTTACTTTAAATATGTAAACATTCGAAAGAAAACAACAGAGACCTGCAAAATCCTTTATGTATTTCAGAAACTATAAAAACGGACATTTCATGTGAAACAAACCCATACGTTTGCTGGATTATTCATTTGTATGAGTATCAACACTTATCAATCTCCTTCTAAAAGATAATGTTTTTTTACCTCTGTAGGATTCCGCTGCTTATAAATAATTCATTCTTTACTAAGATTTCAATATTCGTATATTTTTTACGAATTTAAAATAAGCCGGAGCGAAACCCAGACGATCAAACAAATCAATCAAGTCTGGGGCGAGGGGAGCATTAATGATTGTTAGTGTTCAACCGTGGTTCAAAAAATTTTGAGAAACACTGTGAAAATCAGTAGATTATAGACAGACATATCTAGGATCTATTGTTTTTCCTAGTCAGAGAGAAATACTAAAGCTACATTTTTCCCTAGTGTCTAAAACCTGTGAAAAATTGTAGCTCCCACGAGCGGAATCTAGTGACTTTTTTTTTTTTGTAACTAGGTGCTCCAAGCTTGTCCTCTTTTAAAGGCTGCCCAAAACTGCGAGAAAACAGGTATATGAAAGTTCGTGAAATTTGGTGATAGTAATATTTTTTCTTTTTTTTCTCTGTTGTAATTATTCGGAGCTTTTTGTTTGAAAAAAAATACTGATTTTTTCTATATCTTCAAAAATAACCAAGTTATTGAATTAAATAACTTTTAATCGGCCGCCATTTTAAGAATAACCAGCTGATATTAACGTCTAGGTAAGGTGTTAGTATCATCGTTACATGCTCCATTATTTTTGTTGATAATTTAAAAAAAATTGGTCCAGTAGTTGCGGAGAAATGTCTCGGACGGCTAACGGCGGACAAACGGATTTTTTTTTTTTTTTTTTTTGTTCCCCGGATTTTACGTATCTTGAAACGTAAACCCTCAAATTTCGAGTAATAATTTTTTTTTTTTTTTTTTTTTGTTTGATCGATTACAAAGGTTTATTACTGAAAATAATAAACCAAAAGTAATATTTGATGTTATTATCCGAATTTATTTTTTACTTTCACTTACCTATATATGAAATATATAGTAAGGGAAAGTATTGCGATCGTGAACATTTTCAAATTCCAGTTTTCAACGGAAATACACGTTTTAGGGTCCCCTGAGTCCAAATAACCAAGTCCCGTAAAAAGGTTTGCGTGTGTGGTAACTCCCTGAATAAATAAATGAAAATAAATTATCTCTAAATATTTTTAAGAATTTTAAAATTGATTTTAATTACGGAGGTAAGTGAAAGTCGTGAGTTGCGAGCACCAGATTTCTTTTATTTGTGAGTTTGATTACAAAGGTTTATTATTAATGAACCAAAATTAATATTTGATGTTGTTATCCGAATTTATTTTTTTTAAATGTGCCTTCCTCCTCTCCTGCCAATTTCGTGAACTCTCACAATATCTCGCTCTCACGAATTTTTACCTACATCTTCTTTCACTGTGTAGCGTCGCCTTAATTTAAATAAGGACAAGCTTGAAGCACCTATAGACAATTTTTCACAGGTTTTAGACGTTAGTCATTTTCCCCAATAGAAAGAACTATCACCGGTAAGATAGTACCCGCGATGGCCAACAGGCAGCGCTGAGATCGCCCATGCGCCGCCGGCTCTCAGTGTTGTTGTGACTCTCGCCGCGTGAGGTTAGTTTGTCTTCATGCCTCTCTTCTCTATACCTTTCAGCTCTTAGTGTCCGTATTCTACATTATATCCTCACTCCTTCGTTCTTCTGAGGGAATATACCAACACGTGAGTAAACATTTTCATATCCTAGCGACATAATAACGCAATGCCGGTAATGTAATTCCTCATTCGCACTCACTAACTCTTCATGTTGTCAAGCAAAAAACCTTTTATCAACCCAATTAATACGTAAATACTACACATTTTAGTCAAAATATATACTCCCATAACCCTAAATATAATTATGAATTAATTTTTAATCGAAATCACTACAATTTATTATGACATAAACTTATTTTTTACAACTTAATTGACACTTTAATCACATATAGACTTTAAAAACTCTCATGATAAGAGGAATACAGCATTTAAATGCACCATGTGCTCTTCAGTGGCACATTGCCAAGTCCCCAATCTGATAACTGCTCATACTCAACCTTAGCTTTTAATTGATTAAGAAGAAAAATTAAATTTTACTGGATTTAAATTCAAATTTAAAATTAAATTGCAGGATGAGTGGGAGCGGAATAAGGCACATTCCTGAGGAGCAGATGCTCTTGTCGGACAGGACTAGGAATGGCGCAAGCATAATTGCCGCCAACAATGGAAAACTGAGTAAGTGTTTTTATTTTTATTATTATTATTAATTACTATAATAAAAGTTGAAAGAAAAAAAAAAATTCTGACATATATTTAGGCGACAACACCCTAGAGCAGAAATAAAACAATAAATTCGCTAACATTATTCTTGTAAATGCAAATTTATTCCATTTTGAACAAATGATCAAGAAATTTTCTACCGAACCATTCACATATATTTAGTGTTAAAAATAATTTAAAAAGTAAATTAATTATTTTATCAATACATGACATGTCCACTCTACAGTAATAATATTAAAAAATCTGTAACATAATTTATTTCATCTTATTTACAAAAGAAGAAATATTTTGCTTAATAATTAAGTTAAAATACACCTAAATATACATGTTTTTTGCCCCAAAAAATTATTTTTTGAACGAGCAGTTCTTTAATCATTAAATAAAAACTTTTAATTATTCTTACAAATATACAGAGATTCCCATATTAGAGCATTAATTAAAATAATTGCTGACTTAATTCTTGTAAACATACATTTATTTCATTGTGAACATTTTGCTGTAATGATCAAGAAATGATCCACCAAATATTTAAAAAAAGCAAACATCTATATTTCTTTATTAATTAATAAATTATGTTGGCATTTGACAAGTCCAGTCTGTATAAAAAAAAAAAAAAAAAAAAAAAAAAAAAAGGCATGACTCATTTAACTTTATTTACAAAAGAAGAAATATTTTGCTTAGTAATTAAGTTAGAATCCACTGAAGTATGCATGTTGTTTAGTCTAAAAAATAATTTTAGAATGAGTAATTTTTTTTATCGCTAAAAAGCTTTTAATTATTCTGACATATATACTGAGAAGTCTATATTTATTCCATTTTGAATATTTAACCTAAATAATCAATTAATATTTCACCGTCTTTTATGTTAATAATTTTAATTAATTAAAAACCTATCATATATAAATAATAATTTTTAAAAAATAAGCTATTTTATCATAACTTGGTATTTGCATTCTATAATAACACAATATATAAAAATGATATATTTCAGTTTTCGAATGAACAAGTTATATTTATAAACTAAATAATGTTTTAAATTCCAAAAAATAACAATAACAATCAGATGCCAACTAATTTCAGTACAGCGATAAAGTGATGTGAGAAATGTCAACACTTCATACCATAAATGATAGTAAAGTTTATTTTCATTTCTATTTTTAATTATTCTAATGTTTTTTGTTTGTTAGTTCTATATTACGTTTAGATATTGCTCTATTTTTTTAATTTATATTTTTCATTTCTCTCTCTTTTCATCAACTACAATAATTGTAAATAATTATTGCAGTCATTAATATTATTAGTTTTTATATATGTGTTTTTTGGCCAGCTGTAATCATTATTTTTTTTTTTTTACATGAGTATTATTCTCAAGGACTTAGTCCCAGAATAAAGTTCTTTTTTCATTCATTCGTATATGTTGGGAATGCCTCAATAGAGCGAAATTAAACAATGAATTCACTAACATTATTCTTATAAATGCAGATTTATTCTATTGTGAAAATTTTGCTGTAATGATCTAGAAACCATCCACTGAATCATTCAAATATTTGATGTAAAAAATAATTTTTAAAAACCAAACATCTTCATTTTTTATCAATTACTAAATTATTTTGTCAATATTTGACAAGTCCGGTCAATAATAAAACAAAGCAAAAGAATCCAAAAACTTGCTGACATAATTCTAATAAACATATATTTTTTCCATTTTGAATATTTACCATAATAATCAAGAAATGATATACATTTTATAATTAAATAATAACAAAACATATAAAAATGATTCATTACAGCTTTCAAATGAAATTAGATAAAAGTGTTTTTTATTTTTTTTATTCCAACATATATGTAAAGAATGCAACTCCAGAGCAGAATTTAAAAAAATAATTTGCTAACATTATTCTAATAAATGCAGATTTATTCTATTGTGAAAATTATATCTAAATGACCATAATAGTCAAGAAACCATCCACTGAACCAATCATATATTTTATGGTAACAATCATTTTCTATATACAATATCTACTTTTTTAAAATTATTAATAAATAGATTATTTTATTAATACTTGAAAATTCCACTTAATAATAAAAATAAAAATCTATAAAATAATTCATTTGATCTTATTTACAAAAGAAGAAATGTTTTGCCTAGTAATTAAGTTAGAATCCACTGATATTCGTGTTTTTGGTCTAAAAAATAATTTTAGAAATGAATAATTCTTTCATCACTAAAATAAAAGGTTTAATTATTCCGACAAATATACAGAGAATCCTTTATTATAGCTGAAATTAAACAAAGAATTTGCTGATTTAATTCTTATAAACATACATTTATTCCATTGTGAATGCTTTTCTTTGATGTTTACAAATTATTTAAGAATTAATTACTAAAAAAAAATGTTTTTTTTTTTCTATTCAAACGTATATGCAGAGCAGAAATTAAAAAAAAAAAATTTGCTGACATTTTGATATAATAATCAAGAAGCCATAATATTTTTTATGTTAATAATAATTTTTAAAAAAATAAACATCTACATTTTTATATATCTTGTATCAGTATTTGGACATGTCCACTCAATAATAAGAAACAAAATAATTATAATTTTTTATATAATAAATAATTTTTATATATAAAATAATCAGTTTATTTTATATATAAAATAAAAAAATATTTAGTTTAATAATGAATTTGGAGGAATAATTCTAAAACAATAATGAATTCACTGAAACATGCAAGTTTTTTTATCTAATCAGTGATTTTTGAATAAGAAAAATAATTGTACAATTTTAGAGATAATAAAAGAAATTAAACAGTGAAAGAATCTATTCATATTGTTCTAATAAATATAATTTATTCAGTTTTAAATATTTTCTCATAATAATCAAGAAAAGATTCACTGACCCGTCAAAAGAATAAAAATAAAATATTTTATCTATTACTAAAAGTTTTTATTTATCCTAATATATATAATAGGAACATCACACTTGTGACGGGCCTGATGTGTGTGAGGGAGTGAGGTTATAAACACACAGCTGTTGGGAACAAAGAGGTTAAGGTTAAGAAGAAAGAATTTCAAATGACCGTTACCATCATGAGTCATCAGCAGGGTCTCATCTTCTTCTGGTGCTGAAAAGAACTGTTCGATGATGCTTGAGCACTTCTGGTAGACCTGTTCGTTCTCGTACTGTTGAAACATTTCAATCTTCTCGAGGCCTCCGCATTCTTCAATCATTATTGCTACACTTTCCAATTCACCATTTTTTTCGGCGGCCTGAAGCAAATTTGAAAGACCATCAAGAATGACGGTGACAGTCTTCCAGTCTTGGCTGTCTAAGAGAGCACATATCGGCCGGATAGCTCATACCCTAAAGACGGTCGCCAGTTGCTCCACGCTGCCACCAGAGGTCAGGTTTGTGATTGTCCAGGCAGCCTCCTTCTATGATCTATAATCTGCCTTTTTGAGAACATCAAGAAGAGGAGGTAGGATACTAGCGTTGATATCGTGCTCTATCTGATCAGTGTTGCCGGCGGTGATGTTGGAGATAGTCCAAGTCGACTCCTTGATCACGATGGGCTTGGTATGTTGTAGCAGTAGCGCCAACTGCAGCAGCCCACCTGTGGCTATGATGTGATCAGTTTGAGAATCGTTTCCAGTGACAATGTTGCCAACCCTCCTTAGAGCGGGTGTTAAGACGGACACCTCGCTGCTCATTAGCAGCTGCACCAGGCTAAGAACCACTCCGCTGTCTATGACAGCTTGGATCTTGTCGTTGGGACCGTCAGTGAGGTAGGACAGCGCCCAGCACATATCAGTTATGACTTCGTTATCCGAATAATTCAGAAGTTTGCAGAGGTAAGGAAGGCAGATCTTAACCATGTGAAATGGAGGGGGAGGATTTTTGAGGATTTTCGTTACAGGCACACAAGCTCCATACAATGTTCCGCAGAAATGATACGCTAGTGTCGGGTTTGATCAATTCCAACAAAGCAGTCATGATGCTGCACTCAAGGACCATGTCCCGGGCTTCAGATCCATCACCTGCAATATTTCCTAGAGCCCAAACTGCCTGCTCTGCGACGTGCGGGTAGGGAGAAGAAAGGAGTGAGACCAGTTTTGGAATGGTGCCACCTTTAATTACGGTAAGGGTTTGGCTCGAAGTTCCTGAAGCTACGTTTTTTCAGGGCCCAAGCAGCCTCGAATTGTAATGAAGGGTTGTGAGGAAAGGATAAGAATTCTATACATCTAGGGCGAGGCCGGGATCTATGAGAGTATCGATTGGAGGATTCCTTTCTCTGCTCAGAGTCTGACGTGCAATGAACTGCAATTGTTCATCATTGCAATGCATACCGCAGTGATCTCTTTGATGGTTGTTAACATCCCAGCATTGTTGTCGTGAAGAGGACTGATCGGCTCGTCCTCGCTCGATACATTCCTCCTCTTGAGCAATTGTTCATCTTTCTTAGCTTTCTATAATTCTAGACCTTTGGCTTTACCAAAGGTTCGTTTCTGTGCCGATGTCATTGGGGAGGGAGTGATGTGACGGGCCTGATGTGTGTGAGGGAGTGAGGTTATAAACACACAGCTGGTGGGAGCAAAGAGGTTATGTGAAATGGATTTGTCACTGCCTCCAACATGTTTATATTTTAGTTCTCTTTATATTTAATTGAAGCTTATTTTTATTTCTTATTTTATGTTCTGTGTTTTATTAGAGTAGAAAGATTATTTTATTTTACAGTAGCAAATCCATTGCAACCTCTCACCAGCCGTTGTTTTTCTATCTGGATTATTGTGCGCTCCTCATATTGTCTCTATTGTGTGTATTTTATTATTCATCATTTTATTCAACCGTTTTTGCCTTCAGAACAATAAAAGAATATTTTGTCACAATTGTACCAGGCTGTATTCATTTCGCCCTCACCTCCTTACTAACACTTAAACAGGAACTAAACTTTGGCTGTATATTAAATATGTATTTGACTATACATCTTTCAAATTTGTAAACTAATATTGTTACCTAATAACTTGAGTAATTATTTTGATTTAAAAAGATCCAATTTAAAGTTCAAAAGATTAGATTATTTTATTATGTCTGTTTCATGCAGCAAATCAGTTTGACGTAGAAGTAAACACTCCACAACAGACATCTTTAATATTTGTCAACAAATATTGTTTTAATAATTATCATTATTTATATTAAAATTCAATATTGAAGTATGAAGTTCGATTACAATTTTTTTTTTTTTATTTATTAATTGTGTTTTTTTTATATTATTTATTTGGTTTTGTCTTAATTTTATCAAACTATGAATATATAATTTATTTACCAGTTTGAGGTTCAGTCAATAAATATGAAATTTTATTAAGGCTACGTTTCAAGAAGTTATTATTCACATATTGATGCCCTAACAGTAGAAAAAAGCAACAACAAAAATACTGAAATTTGTATACAATAATTAATAAGATGATATTATTGTTAGAGAGAACAGAAAACATTTTTGAATAAATTTAATAATGTATTGAATTCACAATGAATAGATATACAATAATTGAATAGATAACTCCATTAGAATTTACATTTTAAATTATTTTGTTTTTTTATACGTTTATAAATACATATATAAAAGAGATTATTACAAATTTATACAATTTACTACAATATATGTCTATATAGACCTGCGTAGGTACTAAATACTTTGAAAGAACACTGAAACAAAAATGCTATGAATCAGAGTTTTTCTCCTTTTTATTTATATATATATATAATATATATATATATATATATATATATATATATATATATATATCATTTATGTATGATTAATATTTATAATATTAATATATATTTATATAATATATAATTAATATTTTACTCCTGGCAGTTAAAATAAACAACTGTAAATTTTTCATTATGAAAATGAATAAAATTACTGTCACTACCTTTTAAACTGATATAAAGATGGACGACAAATGAAAACTTCGATTATTAAAAACCACAAATATAATTTCTATTCACTGTGGTTTGAGAACAGTATATTAATTGTAAATGTGGTATAAAGTTTTTGTAAATGAAAAGTCTTTCACTATTAAAAAAAAAAATTTAAAAAAAACCAGTGTACAATAATTGATAATTATTGTTATTAATTAAATTCCAACAATAAAACTATTCATCAAAGGCATTTGAGAGTTGAGAAACTTCATTGAGGAAGAAGTGAGTTGTAAATGATTATATTATAAACCTTTATCAACAATGCAAACTGTTAGATTTTTTTTTTTAATTTCTATTTATAAATATAAATTAAAAATGTTGAGCATAACCTTGTAAATATTGAATCATTATAAGTTCTTTTAAATTTAGATAAATTTGATTTTTAAACATTCCCCTTTGTTATAAATATTTTTTGTAAAATCTAAAACTGTGCTATGTTAAGTTTAAATTAAGTTTTATTTAATTATATATATATATATATATATATATATATATATATATATATATATATATATATATATATATATATAATAAAATAAACTTTATTACATATTTGCATATTATAAAATGTTAACAATGATTTCGGATGAGTCATCCTTACAATCAGTAAAATTTTGTTTTTTTTTAATTATAGTCCATTGGCCAAATAATATGTAAAAATATATAGTAATATTAAATTAAGGGATTCTTATATTTTATTTGTAGAAATAAATAAATAACATATTAAAATATATGTGTTTGCATTATATTCAAGTCGACTAAACATCTTTAATAATATCATAGCTATAAATGGTGAAATTTATAATTTTATATATTATAAAATTATTGATTATTAGTGTAATTTCTTATTATTTTACTATTACTCTACAATTTTTTTTTTTTTTTTCACTTCTTCATTGAGTTAAGAGAGAAACATCCAGGCCCGAATGGATATTTATATATTTTGTTTTTAATTATGGAATTTGAATTACATAATTTCTTTCTTAATTTTATGCTTTGTTTTCAATTTTTTATTGATTCAAAAAAGGAAATTAATAAATATTTAATTAGAAATGTATTACATATTATTATTGGAAGCTAAATTATTTGCCTTATAATTCATTCTTAATTATTTCTTTTTTAATATAAACTGGTATAAGTCTATCATTATTATTTATTTATTTTATTTATTTTTTTTTTTTTATAGTTAATTATTTAGTGCAGACATAAATATCAGTTTCGGTTTTCCATATAGATTTATTCATTCAGTTTGTAAAATTTAAATTATTCAATTCAGGGTAGCGGGAAAAAAGAATTAAGCTGTTGAAAATTTTTTTTTTCTTTATTAATCATAAGCAATAAATTGTGAGATGGAAAAAAAACCAAATTAAACACTGAGAAACATGTGGCCCACACATTTGATACGTATTCATTCATGTGAACTCGCCTACTCGATTTTTTTTTTTTTTTTTTTTTTTTTTGTAAGATCAGCTATAGTTGATTTTAACAGTATTTATATTTTATGTTCCACTTTTCATTACTAACGCTAGTCTACTGTGCGCCGGGTTCTGGGTTCGAATCCCGGCTGTGGCGGAATATTATTTATTCTGTTATTTCGGCCGGGGGGCGATCCTGGGGTATGGAAACCCTCCTGGGGCACACCCAGCCTCAATCATGTGAAAAAAACCTGGCGGCTGAGCGTGATCTCGGCCGAATCACTTCATTGCACGGCCGTTGGCCTAGAAACAGTACTAATCTCTACATGCACTGAGCCTAAAACTCTTCCTAGGTTGTAGTGGTACATGTTTTGTTTTTGTTTTTTAATTACTAAATACATTTTTTTTTTAAATTTTATAAATACCCATAAAATGGTGAATTAAAAAAATATATATTTTATTTCAGAAATTAATAGTTGTTAGTAACGGTTTAATAACATTTTTTATTCATAACAAATACAAGATGTTTCCTTATACTTAGTTACTGACTTAAAAAAAAACTCAATTATAAATATTAACAATAACAGAAACAACTGAAGCACTTTTGTATAAACATTAAACCAAAAAAATAAAATAAAGAGTTTTGATAAGAATACACTAGCATGCCCTCTTAGCTACTGTGGGAATCTTAAATCAATTGTCATTCAACATTGACCTAGAAAAATGTAGAGTCTCAAAGCTTGGCAAAGTATTGTTTATTGATTTCTTACAGAACTGCTCAACTAATAATACAAAATCAATAGCTTAAAATTCTGGTGTATATATATATATATATATATATATATATATATATATATATAATATATACTTTTATTTGCCCACATATACATAAATGACACATATGGTTGGTGAAAATTTTCGAATTCCAGTTTTCACGGGAAATATACAGTAGCTCACAGTGAAAATGACACACCTACTATATTTCTATAAATAAGTCAAAAATAACTTATTGTGCTTATTTTTATATGACCTATAAGTGTATATGGAATGAGATTACATTCTTGTTTACAGATTAACTTGCCCAGCTCTCTAACATTAGCAATGGATTAAATAAAGCTACATAAGAGGATTACAAACCTTTGACCTATCTCACAGTGAAAATGTGTTTACACCACTCATTGTTTTTAATCCGTTTTAGTTCTATCCAGGTTTTCAGTGTCTTCTGCGCTATCAGTCTCTAAGATAATTTTATTATATTATTTTGTGATTGTTTTTTTTTTTTTATTATAATGGGTCGGCACACAACGGTAAGAGAAAGAGAACTCATTATACAACAGTTCAACAGAGGAAAATCGTATCGAGAAATTGGCGAACTTTTTCAGAAAAGTCATGCAACAGTATAACACATTGTAGAAAGATATAAAAGGGAAAATAGGCTTTTTAAATAAGAAGAGGAAAAGTAATAAGATACTTTCCGATGCTGACGAAAAGTGGATTCTGAGATATGTAAAAAAAAAAAACAACCAAGAATGAGTGCACCGAAAATTGCAAGTGAAGTGGAAAATTATTTAAAGAAGATTGTTAGTGCGGAAACTGTGCGTCGCGTCCTAAGGAAACAATTTTCACGGTAGAGTTGCTAGGAAAAAGCCGTTCATTGAAAAAAAAATCAAAAAGACAGGCTAAAATATGGAAATGAGCACATTTCCACAGATTTTGACTTTTGGAAAAAGTTTATTTTTGCTAATGAAAGCAAATATAACATTTTTGGGTCGGATGGACGTGGATAGGTTTGGAGAAAACCTGGAGGTGGGAGTGTGATGGTGTAGGGATGCATGACAGCCTCTGGTGGGGGAAATCAGCATTTCATAGAAGTTATGATGGATAAAGATTTATATGTAGACATATTAAGGCAAAATCTGAAGGTAATTGCTGAAAAACTTGGATTAAAAGATATTTTTACTTTTTACCAAGATAATGACCCCAAACATTCTTCGTTGATAGTGCAAGAATGGCTTTTATTTAACTGTCCCAAACTTATGAAGACACCTGCGCAGTCACCAGATTTAAATGTCATTGAACATTTGTGGGCTAAATTCGAAAACATAATATTACAAACAAAAGAAAATCTAAAAAAGGCACTCTTGGAAGAATGGGAGAAACTTACCCCAAAAACTCGTGGAATCTATCCCAAACTGCATAAGAGAAGTAATCAACAACAAAGGACTTCATGCAAGATATGAAAGTTATTTAAAATTAGTTTTAAATTGAATTTTCTTAAACTATCATTTTCACTGTGAGGTCTGGAATTTCATTTTGTTATTTTTATGCTCAGGCATTATTAATTATTGTTCAAGAGAGATATTTTTTTTTTCTAGATAAAATGTGTAATATTTTAGGGAGAACCTTTTAAAAAAAAATATATTATTGTACATAATAAATGAACATTTTGTGAAATTTGTATGGTGTATCATTTTCACTGTGAGCTACTGTACGTTTTAGGACCTCTGAGTCCAAATTACGCGTAAACGATAAGTTATATAAAGCTGAAATTTCATATTTTAGAAGTGTATTTGCCGGAAATGTTACAGCAACTTTTTCTACAAAATTGAATACCAGGCATCTTTCTCCTTTTTACGATTTTCTTCAAAACGCCTCTGGGATTTAGATCAATCTGGCTATATCGATGTAAATTTTAATGGGCTTTAATATCATGTAGATTTCATTCTGATTGAAATGGTCTGACAGGGCTTATATGCCGAAATTTTAGATTTTCTTCCTCTAAAGTGCATTTAATTTTCTAGCTTCGAAAAAATTAACCATAACTGAAAGAATTTGATAGCAAAGAAAAACTAATCAGTTTAAAATCTGAACTAGCAATGTCACCGTGTGGTGGATGTTATATCCTCCACATTGGAGCGTGGCATGTATTGCACGGGTGCTTTTCTGACGTAGAACAAGCGTTCGACCGTCCGATTAGCATAGCACAAAAAAGTGACGTTAAACGAATAAACAACAACAAGCGTTCGACCGAGTCTGGCACCCAGGACTCCTTTATAAACTCCGTCAATTCCTTCCCGCTACATACTTCCTGATAATCCGTTCCTACCTTACTGATAGAACGTTCAAAGTAAATCATAATCTTTCCTATTCTTCCACATTTTCTCAGTCTGCAGGTGTACCTCAGGGTAGTATCCTAGGTCCCATCCTTTATACGGTATATACAGCTGATATTCCACTCCATCCTAGCACTGTCCTCACAACTTACGCGGATGACACTTGTGTGTTATCCGTCCATAATGATCCAACCGCTGCATCCCAAACCCTTCAGTCCCACATCACAGCCATTGAGAAATGGTGTCAGAACTGGAGGATTAAAATAAATCCTAATAAATCCCACCAAATTACCTTTACCCTTCGTCGCAAACCGATGACATCCTGCCCCACAGTATCCTTTAACAATACCCCACTCATTCCTGTTGAACAAATCCGATACCTAGGACTCCATCTTGATAAACGTCTTACATGGAATCCTCACACGAGACTAAAACGACAAGAGACTGCCCGTAGATACCGATTACTACAACACTTACTCGACAAACGTTCAAAACTTCCAATTCATTACAAAAAGCTCATTTATATTACCGTCATCAGACCCATCTGGACATATGGAATCGAGCTTTGGGGCTCTACGAAGCCATCTAATTCCCCCCGTATCCAATCCTTACAATCCAAAATCCTTCGAAAAATCCTAAATGCTCCTTATTTCGTCACAAATAAAATAATCCATAACGACCTTAATATCCCATTTGTTACAGACCTTTCTCGTACCAGATATACCACTTTTAATTCCAAACTCCCAGCCCATATAAACCCTCTTGTCCGCAACCTATCAACCTCACATATTCCTGACAACCCTCCTAGGCGATTGAAAAGAAGATGGCCTCGGGATCTACTCACTTAAATAAACATCGAAGTTCTACCACTGGGTAGTTTCTTCACAAGCCTTTCACGCCCTTTATTCTAATTCAACAGTTTTACTTATTGTATTTATGTTAATACAGTTGTAAAATTTAATAAAATATGAATTAAAAAAAAAAAAAAAAATCTGAACTATGTTTTCAGTATTATTATACTATAAATATGTTGATATGAGGAAAAATGGTGGTAATTTTTAGTTCTCCAACAAAAAATATCTGTTACAATTTGCAACACTTCTAAGAAAAACTGAAGTTATTTAAGCTAATATAGTGATAAACTTTGAATTCTGTGAGAGGTTGAGGGATTTATTTTATGTCATTTGTACAATTATGGCGTATATCGATATAAAATTTAATGGGCTTTAATATCATGTAAGTTTCATCCTGATTAAAACAGTCTCAGAGGAATTAAATTGGGTATTTTTGCATTTTCATTCTCTAAAGCACCTTTACTTTTATTGATTCAGAAGAATTACCCATATCGGCTTATTAGGACTGATAAAAAGCAGCTTTAAGACTGTAAAAACTGTAATAATTTGATAACCAACAAAGGGAGAAAAGAAAGAAAATATTTATTTAATACATTTTTTGGTTTGATGAACATGAGAACAGATACTAAAAATTCCCAATCAATTACCCACTTTTTCAGATACTAAAAATTCAGATAACAGATACAGATATTAAAAATCAGAACAGATACTAAAAATTCCCAATCAATTACCCACTTTTTCTTATACCTCCAAATATGAACATGGAAACACGCGATTTTCGAGTAGTATTTCTGTACGAGTTTAAACTCGGCTATTCAGCAGCTGGGGCCGCCAGAAATATTTGCAAGGCGTTTTTGGAAGGGAGTGTATAATGAACGGGCCATTCCCCGTTGGTTTGCTAAGTTTTCAGCTGGGGTTACCGACTTGGAAAACTTGTCCCGAGGAAGACCTCTGTCCGTAATAGACAACGATGTCCTCAAACATACAGTATAAAGAAACCCCTACCAAACAGAGAAAAGGGGAAACATAATTTTTTTTTTTTTTTTTATGTTGAAATAGTGATATGGATGTATGTATAATATATTATTGGAAAGCTAAAGATTTTAAAAGAAGATGTTATCTTATACACAAGATTGTTTAAGGTAATGTAGAGTCACGAAAAAGAGATAAAACTATGAGATTGTTGTAGACATTGGAGTTATAAACAAGTTTGAGTCAAAAGAGCCTTAATTTCTTTCTTTTTTTTTTTTTTTTCGACTACAAAGGTTCATTATTGAAAATAGTAAACTAAAATAAATGAATTAACTTTTTGATTATTAAGATATTATATAATAATTTTCAATGTATTTATTTCTGAAAATAAGCCTGTTTTAGATAAAAAGTGAAGATCCGTGTGAAAAGCCGCAGATTACACGCTGTGGTAGTAGTGGTTGCTCCATTATAATAATTACCAAATGGCTCTGCTTCTAATGAATTAATATTTCCTCTTCTTTGTGAGCCTTTCCGTCAAGTCTCTCTCTTAATCTGCCTCGTCATATCTCTCTGGCTTTTGTACGTTAGTGTCATACTGTTTCGGTCTGGGAAAGTTGTATTAAATGGGGATATTCACACGGTGACAAAACCGTGAAAATTCTTATGGTTAATGCCAACGTCTACTACTAATGTGGGGTCGAATCTGGCAGTGGAAGAAGGACAACTGTCGTGCGACTGAGATTCAGTCTAACCACTATAACGTGGGTACCCAAAATTTTAGGGAAATACCTGACGGCCGATTGTGATTTCGACCTAATCACCTCCTTGCACGGCTTTTACCCAAGAAACATTAACCATCCTTAGATCTATATAAATAAAATTCTGTTAGATATAAAATAAAATATTATAAATAAAATTAGTTCCCGACAATATTTATAATAGAAGACCAAACTAAATTAAACCAAATATTATTATTATATAATTAACTGCCTAAAAATGAGATCATTCATTATCAACGAATTAAAACAATATGCTTACATACGAAATCTAAATAACGTAGTAAACAAAAACAATAATATGTCAACATTGTATATCCCCAATGAATGTTTTGATGTATAGAAATCGATGATAAACGCATAAACAATACTATCATACTCAATGGAAATATTAACTTAATATAAATCGTAACTGATGTAACCAGTCTAACCGAACTTTATCAATATTATGTCAAATTTCAATATAAAAAGTCTTAAAAGATATCTAAAAAGATATTTTTCTTAACTTTTTTTTTTTTTACTTTATTATATTATTATTTTTTAAAACAGATGTATTATTATTTTGAAAACATTTTTGTTTTTTCTTTTAACTCTACTATATTGGAAAAAAAAAAGAAAAAGGAGAAAAAAAACTGTTAATTTATCTATATCAATATACTAATTTATTTTTTATTTATTTTTTTTTTTAACAGATGTATTATTATTTTGAAAAGATTTTTGTTTTTTCTTTTAACTCTACTATATTGGAAACAAAAAAAGGAGAAAAAAAACTGTTAATTTATCTATATCAATATACTAATTTATTTTATATATATTTTTTTTTTAACAGATGTATTATTATTTTAAAAAACATTGTATTTTTTTTTCTTCTTTATTTTATCTTTATATAAAAAATTTAATTTATCTTTATCTTTATCATATTTATTTATTTTATCTTTTCAAACAGATGCATTATTATTTTAAAATCATATGTATTTGCTTTTTGTTTATACAGTGGAGCATTGAAGAAAAAAAATAAAATAAAGAACTTAATTTATCCTTATCAATATGTATTTTTTAGTTTTTATTTTATTATTATTTATTTATTTATTATTTTTTAAAATTATTTTAAACAGATGTATTATTATTCCAAAAGCGTGTGTATATATATATATATATATATATATATATATATATATATATATATATATATACATACATACATACACACAACTTAAAAAATGTATTGTGAATAGCCTAGCCAGGCTCTATTTGTAAAGGGAATACCCCAAAGACAAATAAAAATATATTGTATATTCTATTCTATAAATAAAATTCTGTCGCCGTTCTTGGTTTCTGCGAACTCCTAAATAACGCGGTGGATTTTAAGTAAAATACATTGGAATTAAGTTTTCCTTTAGAAGAGTAAATTCGATTTTCTGTATCAAGTCATCAAAAAATTATTCCTGAAATATGAGTTGTAATATAGAGGTATAATATACCGTTGGAAAGCGCAAGATTGTAGAAAAGTTTATATGCAACGAAAGAAATCGTAAATGTTGACAAAAAGTTGTGTAAGCCGATAAACTTATTATGTTATTTGTATTGCAATGAAGGAGGTTATAGTAATTCAATGTTGTCATCGTACAGTATTGTAATGGTTCGCTATTAAATACAGTAGTCCAGCTTTGAGAAGAAATATTACGTAGCAAATCTTACTTAAGTTGTTAAAAAAAATGGAAACTTGTTATAAACCCAGAAAATAACGTTATTAAATATTTCTGCTTTTAGATTATTTCGTGATAACAGTTGTTTCCCTGTAAAGTAAATTGGATTCTCATGGAAATTAAATTTAACTTCAAAAATTTATTTTTAACGCTCCTTACCTTGTCACATATAAGCTCTTCCATAAAGACCTTAATGTTCCATATGTTACTGAATTAGCCCGAACCAGGTATCAATCATTCCATGATAAACTCAATTTCCACTCTAATCCACTTGTTTCTATCCTATCATCCTCTTCAATTCCTGATAATCCTCCGACGCATCTGAAAAGAAGGTGGCCTCGAGACCTTCTAGTTTAAATTATCTTTAGAGGGCTGCCAATGGGTGGCGTCTCTTCATGTATTTCATGTCCGTTTACTATGTCCACCACATTTACTTGTTATATATAATAATACAGTTGTAAATAGCAATAAATATGTTTAAATAAAAAAAAATTATTTTCAATATTTCTTTTAAAACGTTTAATGTCTTCCACAAGTCTGTCACTTCGCCTCAGAACTTTAATAAACAAACAATATTACGCCCGTCATTATTGTATTGCACGCAACTATTTCCATGCATTGCGAAGCCAACATCAAACCGCGTTCAGTCGCTACAAAATGGAGTACTTAGAAGAATTGTTAAAGGGACAACATTACAAATAATAAAGTCAACTATGATCCACAACGAATTGAAAATCCCTTCAATCCGTAACTTAATTACAGAGAGGAATAAAAAGTTTTTTGAAAAAGTAAACCTTGTAAGAAACTCCTTATTTTGTCAGGTTACACCTCCTGGAGCACTCTAGCGATGGCAAAAATTGTTTGAAAAAGTAAAATTTTATTTTTAATTTTAGTAGTAGAATAGAATATATTTTATTTGTCTTTGGGGTATTCCCCTTACAAATAGAGCCTGGCTAGGCTATTCGCAATACATTTTTTAAGTTATGTATATAATAATAATAATAATAATATATATATAAATATATTGTGACATGGTTAACGGTTAAGGTCCAGGTTCTTAGAAAATAAAATTATTAACGATCTTCTACTTTATTTCCTTTGTGGCATACAAGCATACGGCAAAACATATTCTTCGTAACACCAACGCTGGGTATATTTTAAATATATATATGACGGAAGAAAATTAAATAAAAATATCCTTATACTGCTCCCTGCTAACTCGGTACTTCCATACATGGATACGTTACGAGACTTTCTACCGGAATGGCCTAAGATCGCGGAATTCCGGTACCTCCACGGTACTTCCTAGGCGGCGACACTGTACTTTCCATATGTAGGCTCAAGTTTAAAACACCGGGCGGACGAAACCGAGCGGGAAAATTAAAACTTGTTACACACTCCCCTCCAGCGGGTAAGTCCGTCAGGTGGTTTGGAATAACTTAAGCTTCGATGGATGCCATAAACCTACGAACTTTCCATTCTGATCCCTTAACTTACACGACCCGCCAGCCGTAACTGAGACAACTGTATAAGGGCCTTCATACTTGGGGTTAAGTTTAGCTGCGAGTTTATCTGCTGCTGAAGATAACTGAAAAGTCATTTTTAAAACCTGATCTCCCGGATGGAAACGATCTTTCCGGCGTCTCAAATTATAACGACTACTCTGATTTATGCTTGCTTTAAGAGAATTTTCCTCAGCGACATGATGAACTTCAGGCAATTTGGCCACTTTTGCCGCCCAACGAGTCTGTTCTTCTTCGCGAGCTGCTAGAATATCTCTCTCGAGAACTTGGTGTAAAGGCCTTAGCTCTCTACCGAAATTTAAGAAAGCAGGGCTGAACTTGGTCGAGTCCTGAACTGCGGAATTCAATGCAAATTGGATCTCTCCTAACTTCTCGTCCCAGCGTTGGTGTTTTTTCCCAAGATACGTGACGATAAGTTGCTTTATATTACGGTTAGACCGTTCTGTGGGATTTGCCTGTGAGTGATAAAGAGGAGTAGTCTCCCTCTTGATTCCGAACTCCTTAGCTACTTCATCAACAAGATTACTCACAAAGTTCTTTGCATTGTCGGAAATTAATTTCCTAGGTGCACCATACCTATATAATATTCGGGACTTTAATTTCGACACTATAACCGAAGAGGTAGCTTTCCTAATGGGACACAATTCCACCCATCGGCTAAATAAATCGACGAAAACTAGGAGATAAACGTTGCCTTTAGTGCTTCTAGGATAGGGACCCATAATGTCGACAGAAACGATTTCCCACGGCTGCTTGTTATAGCGAGGGTACATCAATCCACGAGGTGGTGTATTTCTGGGTTTTACCTTTTGACACAACTCACACTGTCTCACATATTGGCTTATATCCGAATAAAGACCCGGCCAATAATATAGTCTGCTAACCCGCGAGAACGTCTTATCAATCCCTAAGTGCCCAGACTGAGGAAGATCATGATTATCATATATTATAGATCTCCGCAGGTGTCTTGGAACAACCACTTTCCACTCCTCACTGGGGTCCTCCAACTCTCCTTTCAAAGAGTTCTTCCGATGATACAGTAACTGCCCGTCCTTTATCAACCAGCCAGGGTGAAATTCTGGGAACTTTTGGACTCTGTAAAATTTCTGATCGTACCATTCATCAGACGATATAGGGGTTCCCGAAGACGAAATATCATTGGAAGAGGAGCCATGATCGATACCTGTAGATAAAACAGTTATTGCGGCAATTCTGGATAATGCATCGGCCACTGTATTCAGTTTGCCCTTACGGTATTCCACTTTGTAATTATACGGTTGTAACCGAAGAGCCCATCTAGCCAAACGACCCGAAGGGTTCTTCAAATTTAGAAGCCACTTAAGACTGGCATGGTCCGTTATAACGGTAAAGGAATATCCCTCCAAGTAATGCCGATTCTTTTCGATACCAAACAGGACTGCCAGGCATTCCTTTTCGGTGACGGTATAATTTCTTTCAGCTGGACTGAGGGTACGTGAGCAAAAGGCGATAACCCTTTCTTCGCCATCTTGTATCTGTGTTAAGACAGCTCCAAGAACTGTATCACTGGCATCGGTCTGTAGTTGAAAAGGCTGCTCGAAATCGGGCCTTGCTAATATTGGTGCTTCAGTCAGTGCTGACTTGAGAGCATTGAAAGAGGCTTCTTGCTCTCCTGACCATATCCATTTAGCTTTGCGTTTGAGCAAGGATGTAAGGGGAGAGACAACCGCGGAAAAATCTTTTATAAAACGGCGATACCACCCTGCCATTCCAAGGAACCTTCTAAGTTGCCCAACATTGGTGGGTGGAGGGATCGAAGTAATGGAACTTACTTTGTCTGGATCAACGCTCAGGCCTTCACTATTAACTAAATACCCTAAGTATCTAACTTCTTTACAACCAAATTTGCATTTATCGGGATTAATACGCAACCCTGAAGCTTTAAGTCGACGAAATACTTTCTGAAGCATGTCTAAATGCAATTTAAAAGTTGGCGTGCAAACCAAAATATCGTCTAGGAAAACTACAACGTACGGGTATAGTTCGGGTCCAAATATGGCATCGGCTAACCTCTGAAAGGTAGCAGGTGAATTGGTTAGCCCAAAAGGCATAACTTTAAACCTAAATAACCCTCTGCCCGGAACTGTAAACGCTGTAATCTCTTTACTAGATTCGTCAGCTAGTGGTACTTGCAGAAATGCCTGCTTAAGGTCAAATTTGGACAGATATCTCGCTTGTCTAAGTCCGTCTAAAAGAGAAGTCATATTTGGCATGGGATATGAATCTTTACAAGTAACTTCGTTTACCTTGCGAAAATCGATACAGAACCGGTAACCCGATCCCCTGCGAACCATGACTACCGGAGATGACCATGGAGATTGGCAAGGCTCAACTAAGCCTTCTTCTAACATCCGATCAAGTTCCTGGTACATTGCCTCAAGAACTTTAGGCGAGTAGTGGTAGGAGCGTTGCTTAATAGGTTGAGCACCCATAACATCTATCTTATGTCTTATACGGGTTGTTAATCCCGGAGAATCTTGGAGAGTTAGCAAACCTTCACTAACTATCTTATCCAGATCTAACTTTTCTGAGGAACTGAGTGAATTAATACCACAAATTGATGTTTCCCTTCCCTCTATTGGAACATCCTGACGGAACGAAAACTTATGGCTAGGATCGTCTTGAAACCACCAGGTTGCTTCACGAAAATTCATGCACATATTAGAATTAACTATAAAATCTAATCCAAACAAAAACATAAATGGAAGTGATGTTAAAGCATACAGTATTATGTTGTACGACCTACCTCCAACTGTAATTGGAATAGAGAATATTTTATCCACAATACTGGTACTTCCATTAGCGACACAAATATTAAACTCGGGAATTTCCTCAACGACATAACCCAGTTGAAGGAGAATTTTGATCCCTTCTGGTCCAACGAATGAGGTGGTTGAACCAGGGTCAAATAGGGCCAAGTAATTCAACTCTCTTCGGCACTGTTTTCCTATTTGGAAAACCATGTAAAGCTGTTTAGGGAACGATACGGGATAAAGAGGTACGGTAAAATTTTCTAAAGAATTCGAGGCGACATTTGAGGAAACGAGATCAGATTTAGCGGTACAAAAAGGTATACGATACGGAACGGTATTTAGTGGGTCAGCTAAAACTGTAGGAATAGGAATGACCCTCACTTCCGATTCCCTCGCCCATTTCCCGGAGTACATTTAGGGCAGGCGTGAATGGAAACTCCTGGGTTACCACAACGATAGCAGAACAACTTACGAGGTAGCGAACATCTGGAATATATATGTGGTCCACCACAATTCCAGCAATTTAATTTCTTAGCTGTTAGAGCTGGCTGTAAGTCTTTTGAGATGTTTTTATTGTCAACGATTGATTCAGAACTATTTCTGGATCGTACTTTGGTCGATGGGGATAACCTTTCCATACAACCAACTGACTCGGTTTTCATTCGTTCGAATTCGGGATTACAATTTGATTTGTCGGCAGAAGCGTCAGAATCTGTTGGCACCGAGGAACCCGAAGGTAAAATACTATATATTCCCGAGGATTCTTTCTTATACTGCCTATTTGTAGTGGGATTCGTAAATCGGGATTTCTCTTTTCCATTCGGTTTTTCCGCTCGGCCTTCTTGAGCCATCATCTCGGAGATTCTAGATCGTTCCGTGACGAAATTTATTAAGTCCCTATAAGAGGGAATCTCAGTCGACTTTATCCGCTCTTCGAACGATCTTCTGGTCCCTGGGTCTAAATTGGTGAGGGCTAAATGAAGTTTAATGAAGTCCCCCATATCTTCGATGCCTAAAGCCGATAGGGCGGAAAAATTATTTTCATGTTCGGATAAAAATCTTTGCAAATTATTTGCGGACGAATTGTTTAGAGGGGTGAAATCCAACACTCTTTTAATGTAAAATCGGGCTAGCCGTCTTTTATTTTGATAACGAGCAACTACCGCATCATAGGCTAGGGAATAATTACTTTCCTCTAATGCGAACCCCGAGATAAGGGACAAAGCTTCCCGCGTAAACTACTTCTTAGATAATGGAATTTTCTTATGGTCGATAAAGATTTCTCTCTATGAACCATAGAATCAAAAAGAGAATAGAACTCATTCCAGTCTTCCAATTTCCCCGAGAATGTCGGTAAATCAATTCTTGGTAGCTCCTGAGGAACAGAGTAAGTAGGGGTAGAAAAAACATCAGGTTTCTTTTCCGTGGGAGTACACGTTTTAATTAATTTATAATAATTCGCTTTAGTGGTGTCGACTAAATCGAAAAATGAATTTTGTACAGCTGAGGTTTCGACCTTGTCCTTAGTACCCGTCACGGTTGAGTTGTATTCACGGATTTTGGACTGGATCTTTTCAAAACGCGACTCGTAATTGACCAGCCTATCATAAACTGGTTTAAAATCAACTACTGTATCAACACTCAAGGAGTTTGATTTAGTAAAAATGTTCTGAACTGCAGCAAATATATCCTCCCGTTCCGATATCAAGACGTCGGGATTACCCATTATGGCAAAGCAAACAAAACGTAAAAAATTTAAAAACAGAAATAAACTAGCACTCTGGAAACCGATAATAGAACCAGGAGAAAATTTTCCTTTAAGATAAAATAAAATAAATTCCTACTTTAAGGCAATTAAAATAAAAACCTGTAAAAAAGATTAAACAAAATATAATTTAAATTAAATTAAACTCGGTAAGCGTCCTTTACAAATTCAAGGTACAAGTTGAATAACAGGAAAACAAAGTCTTAAAACTTATATGAACCTATCAAAACAAAAGTTTAAGAAATAAATTAATGAGACAAATAACAATTATTCTCAAACTCTAATTAATCTAAATTTTGATTAATACGATACCTTATAAAAAAACAAAAAATTATTTTGTACAAAAAATTATTTTCTCTGTTATCTAAAGTTATTTACAAAAAAAAATAAAATATTGTTATTATAATAATAATTCTTATCAACCACAAAATTCATAATTATTAAATCTTAATTAAATACAAGTAAATAAAATCCTAATTTGAAACCTTTTAATTTGAGATTTTAATTAAAATAAAACAGTCTAAAATTTACTAAAAACAGTTTAATAAACGTTACTTTTAAATAAAAAATTTTAATCAATATAGAAATATTTTGTATTAATTAACACAAGAAACTTTTACGGAAGATATATTACCATAAAAAATTAAATGTTTTCCTTCCTAATTAGAACTATATAGAAATATTTTGTCGATACCATAAAGTTTTACGGAATATATTACAATTTTTAAAAATAAAATAAAAATAAAATGTTTTCTTCTTAATTAGAACAATATAGAGATATTTTGTCGATACAATAAAGTTTTACGGAATATATTACAATTTTTAAAATAAAAAAAAAATAAAATGTTTTCCTTCGATACGATAATCATAAAAGTCTTAACTTTGTTGATGCAATTGACTATACCTAATACCATGCTTGCGAATTACTGCAATGCAAATAGTGTCACTTAATTCTTCCAATGTATTATTCATTTCCTTTTAACAAAAAAATAACCATTAAAGTCAGCACTTAACTTAAAAAATTGTCCTTGTCCTGGTCTCGGGCGCCATAGATTTGTGACATGGTTAACGGTTAAGGTCCAGGTTCTTAGAAAATAAAATTATTAACGATCTTCTACTTTATTTCCTTTGTGGCATACAAGCATACGGCAAAACATATTCTTCGTAACACCAACGCTGGGTATATTTTAAATATATATATGACGGAAGAAAATTAAATAAAAATATCCTTATACTGCTCCCTGCTAACTCGGTACTTCCATACATGGATACGTTACGAGACTTTCTACCGGAATGGCCTAAGATCGCGGAATTCCGGTACCTCCACGGTACTTCCTAGGCGGCGACACTGTACTTTCCATATGTAGGCTCAAGTTTAAAACACCGGGCGGACGAAACCGAGCGGGAAAATTAAAACTTGTTACAATATATATATATATATATACGCTTTTGAAATAATACATCTGTTTAAAATAATTTAAAAAAAAAAGGTAAATAAATAAATTTAAAAAAATAATAAATAAAAAATATATATTGATAAGGGTGAACTAACAGTTCTTTTTTCTTTTTTTTTTTTTTTTTTTCTTCAATACTCCACTGTATAAACAAAAAGCAAATACGTACATATGATTTTAAAATAATAATGCATCTGTTTGAAAAGATAAAATAAATAAACACAATAAAGATAAAGATAAAGATTAATTTCTTTTTTTCTGTTTTTTCTTCAATATAGTAGAGATCAAATAAAGAAAGAAGAAAATACAATGTTTTTCTAAATAATAACACATCTATTAAAATAAAATAAAATAAATCAGTATATTGATAATGATAAATTAACAGTTTTTTTTTTTGTGTGTTTTTTTTCTTTTCAATGTAGTGGAGTTAAATTTTTTTTTTTAATTGTTTTATTGATATTTACAACTGTACACAGTACAACAAGTAAATGAGCTATTTACAGAACATTGGCTTGGAAAAGTCTTGAGAAGAATCTACCCAGTGTTAGCACTTCAGAGTTAATTTGGTAAGCAGGTCTCGAGGCCACCGTCTTTTCAGACGCCTCGGAGGATTATCGGGAATAGATACCGATGAGAAGATACGGACAAGCGGGTTTGTATGGGCGGACAATTTGGAGTGAAAGGAGGAGTATCTGTTTTGGGCAATTTCTGAAACGAGTGGGATATTCAGGTCTCTATGGATGAGTTTGTTGGTAACAAAGTAAGGAGCGTCTAGGATTTGTCGAAGGATTTTAATCCGATGGTTTAGTGGAGCCCCATAGCTCTATGCCATAAGTCCAGATAGGTCTACTAATTTTTGTGAAAATGAGTTTTTTGAAGTATAGAGGTAGTTTTGATCGTTTTTCAAGTAAGTGTTTTAATAGTCGATATCTACGAGCAGTTTCTTGTCGTTTAAGTCTTGTATGAGGATTTCATGTAAGACGTTTGTCAAGATGAAGTCCAAGGTATCGTGTTTGTTCTACAGTGATGAGTGGGGTATGTAGAGTTAAAATAAAAATACATATGTTTTCAAAATAATAATACATCTGTTAATTTTAGTAGTAAGGCCAAATCAAACTAAAATGTGAGCCCCATCACGGGATCTATTACATAAAAATGTAAATCTTTAAAAAAATTAACATGCAGAGAGATGACTCCTTAAATTGCAAATATGCAGAAAAAGGAGAAACCTCAAGCTTCCGTAAGGTGAAGCATTAGAAACAAAATAAGGAGCTAGGGAAACAAAAAAAATAATAATAAATAAATAATAAAATAAAACGTAAGTAATCTTTTAACATAGCATACAAATAACTGAACCAATTTTGATTTATTAAACCAATTTATGTTTATAATTACTGCCGATGATTTAATATAATTATGAATATACGTTATAAAATAAACATAATCATTTCGTTACGACGAATTCTTAATTGGCCAAACTTTACTTTTAACATTAATGACACCACATTTCAATTACACTCGTGTAGCGAAGCATGGTGTTTATTTTGAGTAATCCAAATTAACGAAAAGTAGTATAATAAATAAAGGTAGAGATATCCATAATATATTGTTTTTTCCCGTCATATATTTTGTTTTTTTGTTAAGATCAGAGGATCTTTTTATGCAATTATATAATCGCGAAGTGCCATGCAAAATTAATATCGTTTTAAAAAAATTCATTTATATTTACTATACATATATTTGTATTTTCTGCAATATTCCCCAGTGAGGGTTATCCAAACCCGAACAAGGAAGGGATTGGTTCTGACGATGACCGCAGAGCAGATTGGACCCGAGTAATCCCAGCGCAGCGGGAGGGCTAATGGGCTGTCTGTCTTTGAGTGCTAGGTCCAGTCGCAGGATATATACAGTCTTCGTAGGGTGTTGGTTGTTGCTTCTTGTTGTACAAAGGGAGGGAATGTTCTAGATTCTGGGCAAGTCAAACTTCACGGAATTTTATTGAAATTTCTTTTTCAATGTTATGGCTAACAATAATATTCATGGAGCTAAATTATTCTGTTTGTTTGGTTTTAGAGCGTACAACAGCCAGGTCATCAACGCCCGATGGTTAGTTATTATGGTTTATCCTTGAGAGGTATTTATTCTTAGTTCAAGAGGAATTATAATGATAAAAAAAAAATAATAATAATAAATAAAAAAATAAATAATAATAAAATAAATACTCAAATAAATAAATAAAAATAATAATATGAAATAAAAAATAAATTAAACATAAAAAAAATAATAATAATAGAAAAAGGAATTAAATAGATACATAATAAGGAGAGTACGTCCTCGATAAATGTGTTGGATAGTCAGAGACTGTTTAACAGTTTAACTTTTGTTAGAAATTTGCTAAATTATTCTTCCCTCCCCGAAACAAAGATGGTGCACGTAACACATGACTTTCACTTACCTACGTTTTTTAATTTAATTTAAATTATTATTTTTTATATATGCTAGAGATGAGAACAGATCTAAGAATTTATTACATAATGTTTCGATAGAAACATGTGTTTTATTTTTAAAAAAAGTATTATATTTTTATGTACAATGATCAGTTTTATCGGCTTTTCATCACTTTCCATTTCTTTTATAATATTCTTTCCATAATCTTTAGCTTTCTAACAGTACATTATACATCTATATTACTATTATTTTGTTAAAAAACACAAAAATATCATAAAAAATTTTGTACATTTCTTCCTTAACTGTTCTTTTAATTCGCTCAACTTGCATATTTAGCGGCTATTTATCAATGCTGATATGATGATATGCTTATCACTTACCTCCGTTGTTAAAATCAATTAACGATTTTTCTAATACAGTTAGAGATAAAAATTAGTGAAACTATTAAAGAATTAATTAAATTGAATTTATATAGAAACACGTGTTTTATTAAAAAATCTATTATATCTATTTATACATATAAAAATCTCGTGTCACAATGTTCGTTCGCGATAAACTCTGAAATTACTGAACCTACTTTGATCAAACTTCATAAGTATCTGTTATTTGGTCCAACTTAAATGATAGGATAGTTTTTATCACTGTTCTAAATGGTTGAAAAATATATTTTTCTAAAATGTAAAACAAAATTTGTTTAACTGTGTCAACACTGGTTCCCAGTAAGTAACATTCCCATACATTCACATGTGTGATTATTAATTCAAATATAAGTGTGTTGATTGTTTCTATAACTAATTATCTAAAACAATCACTTACCTTTATCAGCTTTTTATCACTCTCTATTAACTTTTAAAAGCTTGCGTATGAGATAATATCTTTTTCTAAAACCTTTAACTTTCCAATGGTATATTATACATGTATATTACTGCCCTTATGTTCAAAAACACAAAAATTGCATTAAACAATATTTTGGCCGTTTCCTCCTTTAGTTGGATATCGAATTCATTCAACTTATATATTAACCTGTTTTTTATCTATGCTATTAAGACTATATCGTTATTTTTATAGAATCTACATAACTAAAAGTACTTTAGTACAAGAAATTTTAAAATATCTGCATTTAAGCTCTGTCAGACTATTTCAATCAGAATAAAACCTACATCATATTAAAGGCCTTTAAATTTTACATCTATATAGCGAGTTTAATCAAAATCGTTAGAGTCTTTTGTGAGAAAATCGTAAAAAGGTTCAAAATTTATAGTATGAAGTAGCTCTGGCGGTTAGCTGATTTTCATAAAAACTACTAACATCTCGAGCGTATAGTTGTCTTAAATTTGAAATTTCAGTTTCGTACGGCGTTTAGTTTTTGCGCTAGACTTACCACACTCACACACACACATAGATATTTTTGCTTGACTAGGTCATTTGGACTCAAGGGACCCAAAAAAGTATATTTTTTTATCGCAATACTTTCCGTTACTACATATTCTATATATAGGTAAGTGAAAGTAAAAATTAACCATATTTAAGTACTGTTAGAGATGAAAAAAAGTTAAAGAATTAATAACATCGAATTTTGATAGAAACGTGTGTTATATTAAATGATGTTATATTTTATTATCAACAACAATCTGTTAGTTTTATCCGCTTTACTTCACTCTCCACTATCTATCAAAACTTTGTATATATGATAATATTTTTTTCTAAAATCATTAGCTTTCCAACAGTATATTATACATCTTGATTATTTACATCCGTGGCGCTATAGACCTATGTGATCCTTAGCCTCCTCATTAATTCTTCGCCAGGTGTTTAGTTCTAGTGCGGCCGCTCGGAGGGTTGATTTTTTAGGAGGTTGAGAAATAACTGGTGCTTGAATGTAGTTAAGCATGATACTTTACGAAGGGAGATGCGTAATGAGTTCCAAAGTACGGTAGCACAGATGATAAAGGACTTTTCAAAGGATGCCGTTTTGTAAGAGGATATATATATATATATATATATTGGGTTGTGTCACTGAAAATGTCCGTTTTCAAGGTAAAAGATTTTTATTAAAAATACGATATGAAAACAAGATAATTTTATTCGAAGTATTTACCTTCTTTTTCTACTAATTTTTCCCACCGTGACACCAACTTTTTTATCTCCGAACTGAAAAACTCTGAGCTTTTAAGTGAAACAAAATCTGAAAACGCACTTTTCACTTGATCATCATTTTCAAAAAGGTTTCCTTTGACGAAGTTGTCTAAATTCCTAAACAGGTGGTAATCTGTTGGAGACAAGTCGGGAGAATATGGTGGGTGCGGAAGAACTTCGTAGCCCAGTTCTTTCAATTTTTGCACGGTATGTTTTGAAACATGGGGTCTTGCTGCCGCTCAGTGATATCATGAGGTACCCATGTTTCGAGCTTTTTTACTTTCCCAATACACTTTAAATGTCTGGAAACGGTAGATGCAATTGCACTGAGTTGTGCTGAGAGTCCTTTAACTGTTTGGTAGGGGTTTCCTTCTACTGTATGTTTGAGGACATCGTTGTCTATTACGGACAGAGGTCTTCCTCGGGGCAAGTTTTCCAAGTCGGTATCCCCAGCTGAAAACTTAGCAAACCAACCGTTCATTAACACTCCCTTCCCAAAACGCCTTGCGAATATTTCTAGCGGCCTCAGCTACTGAATGGCCGAGTTTAAACCCGTACAAAAATATTACTCGAAAATCGCATGATTCCATGTTCATATTTGGAGGTATACTAAAAAGTGGGTGATTGATTGGGAAGCTAATGTTTATAATACAAAGGTAGAGGATTAGTAACTGTTTACTTTAAATATATAAACATTCGGAAGAAAACAACAGAGACCTGCAAAATCATTTATGTATTTCAGAAACTATAAAAACGGACGTTTCATGTGAAACAACCCAATACATTGGGAAATATGGTTACTCCATGTTAAGTTTGGATCAAACATAACTCCTAGATTTTTTATGGAGTTTTATTGAGAAAAAGTAATGAACGAACTCTTAGGAATGTTTTTAGGATAGCGATGGACTGCATCATCATTGCCGCTTCATTAAATGACAGAAAGCAAGAAATGGTGGTTCGGTATTTATCACTACATTCTCATCATTATGCATGTATAATGTCAATCATTTCATCGTTTCTCGGGTAGACTTCGACACTGTAAAGACTACTTTGTGACGGTTCTCGTGAACTAGCATTGGTTCTGAGGAAATAGGTTAGACCACAAAGCATTCGTCTGAAAGCACTTGATTTGTATAATTCATCACGCCACGAAAGATTAAAAAAAAAAGTTAGAAGTAACCACTAGAAGGCAGTCAAAGGTTTTATACTTTTCTTTTGAACCGATTGACCGGAGGAAGGACCGCAAGGAAGAGATATATATAGGGCAAAGAGGGTCGCTGCCTCCTAGATCATAAATATAGACAATGGCTTGCAATATATTTAGGCAGCAGTGTACTTCCTGTCTTCGCCAGGCTCTCTCCAACTAATCTTAGGGGAGGGAGGGTGGACCTTACTGGACAAACTTCTCTTCCGTTTCTTTTTTCTCTCCCCTTTTTTTTTCTCTAACCGTATCCTTACTCCTTCGTCCTTTTTTTTTCTCTCTCCCTAAAGATATCCTTAGTTCCTGATACGGCAATGTTAGCTTTGTGTATATTTATATCGAATGAACGAAATTGGGAGTTTAATACATATCATTGTATTTTATTGTAATTAAATGTTTAAAATCACATTAATTATAATGTATTAATGAATATATATTAACCAACGAGCAGCTACAATAAAAAAAAAAAATTATACACCTTTCTTTAAAGCTAGAGGTGATTTCCAATCATAATACTATCGTGAAAGTGCTTTCGTCTGTCGAAATCATCGTTTAGTGAGTGCGATTTTCTTCTTCTATTAAATGTTTTCCTTCTCCTACAAGACTCCTAACAAGTTACTTGAAGTCGAATACGTGTTACAGGTTACTTCTGTTAAATTTATTTGTTTTTTGTTCATTCATTGTACGTTCCTTTATACTGCTGTGGCTAATCGGACGATACTACAGTGGGAGTCTTTAATATTTCCTATCCTGGTTTGATTAGGATAGGGGTCATTAAGAAGTAACTGACATCTTACAGGCACAACTTCTTTACGTCTCCTCCGAACGACAGTATCATTAAGGATGTTTTACTCACTTTAAAGCCCTATTGTTATCTGCCTGGTTAAAACCCGCGACCTTGGACATAAAAGGCCGTTATGCTAACCACTATGCCACAATGAATCCGTTTATTCTTTTAATCGTTGAAAATCGCGAATGTACTCTCCTTGAAGATTATCTTACATCCTAAACGGCCTAACCCGCCAATCAAAAAAAAAAAAGTGTATATATATATATATATATATATATATATATATATATATATATATATAGTATATATATATATATATACTATATATAGTAGTATATATATATATATATATATATATATATATATACTAGCTGTTGCCCGCGACTTCGTCTGCGTCAATTCCTGTTATTATGATCGCTATTAAGACGTTTTTAAAAGAATATATTGTGTCCGGAAAGTTCGTAGAGAACATTTGACAACAATTAAAATTGGTGAACAGCTTAAAATGTATTTATTTAATCTACAAAATAGTAGTTTTAAAATCTTTACTAACTTTTCGGACAACCCAATTTTTTAAAGTACTTCTGCATAAATGATATGTTTTGTTTTATTTTCTTGTGCCAGAAGAACATACTGATTTTCTCCGCAACCCGATCTTGACATTAATCGATTCCTACGTTTGTCCAGTCGACTTATTAATTATTACAGCAAAAGATAACTTAACGGGAAATTAAATTTTAAAATTAAAAGGTAAATCATTTGGAATCGTTGGGATGCGAGACTAATTTCCTCCGTTTTTCACCAGATTTTTCACTGACTCTTCCCTCCTATTCGTCGGAGCGTGATGTTATATAGCCTATAGCTTTCCTCGATAAATGGACTTTTTCAATTTAAACCAGTAGTTTCTGAGATTAGCGCGTTCAAACAAACAAACTAACTCTTTACCTTTATAATATTAGTATATATATATAAACCTTTATTAAAAGTAAAGGGTGATCTCCAATCATAATACTATTGTGAAAGTGCTTTCGTCTGTTGCCATCATCGTGTAGTGAGTTTGATTTTCCTCTTCAATTAATATTTTTCCTTTCTTCTAAGAAACTCCTAACCAGTTATTTCACAAGTCGAATCCATGGAACAGGTTACTTCTGTTAAATTTATTGTTTGTTTGTTTATTTATTTAACGTCCCTTTATGCTACTGGGGCTAATCGAACGATGTCAGAATGGGAATCCTAATTTTTGCCTATCCAGGTTTAATTAGGATAGGGATCTTTAACGAGTACCTGACATCGCACAGGCTCGGGACCTTATTTTTCCCTCCGAAGAAAGACATAACCATGGATTTTTTACTCTTTATTTTGGCCTAGGATCATCTGAACCCGCGACCTTTAGGCATATAAGGCTTATATCCTAGCCACTACATCACAGATGACTCCTTTTTAATTTATTATTATAGGTGTTTAATGTTATAATATTATTGAAGAATAAAAGGTTAGTATAACGGGCGGAACTGGAACTGCAGGCGGTGAATCGAGACTACCGCTTCCGGGATGGGTCAGCGTCCGCCATGGCTACTGTTTATATATATATATATATATATATATATATATATATATATATATATATATATATATATATATATTATGTAGAGGGTTGCTTGGTGTGTATTCCCTCTACTTCTTATGTCTGTTTATTTATTTTTTTTAAATGGTGTATCATTAGCCTTGTTCATTACGAAATAAGCATTGACAAGATTAACCTTGTTATTTTTATCTAATAATCGTGACGTAGGTGATTGATGTCTAAATTCGCGGATTTGATAATGTTTTTTTCCCGTTGGCGATTTACTGAAATTGATACCCTGTTTAACTCCTCATCAATCATACTCATTTATCTTGTATTGTTATCGTTAACGTTGTTCATACAAGGGTTACTTTTAATGTCTCTAATATGTAGCCAAATATGTTACTTTACAAAATTATCGGGGGACTTTTTTATTTAGGTTTATTAGTTTCAATCCTTACTGCCTCTTAGATCTCTGATAATCCTACGAGGCGTTTTTAAATTCAATTTAAGAACTATTAAATAAAGATATAGTTTAAAGAATAATATTCACTTGCGTTGGAAACATGTATTTTAGATTAAATAATATAATAATTAAAAATTGGTATGTACAATAATCAGTAATAAGTTAACGCCCTTTTCGTCCCTTTACAACATTGTATAAAATATATTTTTTTTCTAAATTCTCTAGATTTCTAACGCTATATTATACATCAATAAGCACAAAAAAAAAAAAAAAAAAAAAAAAACCTGTACGACTACAACTCATGAATAGTTTTGAGCTCAGAGATTCGTACAAGTAGAGATTCGTACTGTTTCTAGGCCAACAGCCGCGCAATGAGGTTATTCGGCCGAGATCACGCTCAGCCTTTTTTTTCCACGCTCAGCCTCAGGTTTTTCCCCATTTTCTGGTACCCACTTTAAAGAGGCTAGGTGTACCCCAGGAGGGTATCTATACCCACAGTATCGCCCCCTGGCTGAAATAACAGAATAAATAATATTCCGCCACAGCCGGGATTCGAACCCAGGACCCGGAGCACAGCAGGCTAGCGCTATATCCACTAGACCACTCCGCTCCATTATAAACACAAAAAATAACATTAACATAAAAATATTCTTCCTTTTTACTTTCACTTATTATATATATAATAAGGGAAAGTATTGCGATCGTGAAAATTTTTTAATACCAGTTTTCAACGGAAATACACGTTTTAGAATCCCCTGGGTCGAAATAAATAAGTCCCGCTAAAAGGTCTGTGTGTGTGGTAACTCCCAGTGTTTATGTTTATGTTTGAGGACATCATTGTCTATTACGGACGGAGGTCTTCCTCGAGGAAAGTTTTCCAAGTCGGTATCCCCAGCTGAAAACTTAGCAAACCAACGGCGAATGGCCCGTTCATTAACACTCCCTTCCCCAAACGCCTTGCAAATATTTCTAGCGGCCTCAGCTGCTGAATGGCCGAGTTTAAACTACTCGAAAATCGCGTGTTTCCATGTTCATATTTGGAGGTATACTAAAAAGTGGGTAATTGATTAGGAAGCTAATGTTTATAATACAAAGGTAGAGGATTAGTAACTGTTACCTTAAATATGTAAACATTCGGAAGAAAACAACAGAGACCTGCAAAATCCTTTATGTATTTCAGAAACTATAAAAACGGACATTTCACGTGTAACAACCCAATAAATAGGCTATGTAGATAACAGTTTCATACTTACAGGTAAAGTTTGTCGGAGAGAGAAATTTGTTTAACTGATAATTCCAAATTACTACCGATAAATCAATATCATTTAATAGAATTATTTACAGACTGGCCAACCAATAACAACATTAATTCCTGTACGGTAAAGTAAGTGGCTTTCACGCAACTTTGAAATAATATTGAAGTTTTGTTCCCATTTACTCCAATGATCATATTTATCCCATTTTACGGTGTATACATATATATATATACACCTTCCACAAATATTACTTTAATAAAGTGTTGTTATATACAGGGAAAGCAGTGTAGGAAAATTCGGCTGAACACTATTTTCAACAGTAATGAACATCAATTTATAAACATTATTTTTTCCACCCCTTTATTGGATATAACTTGTATAAACTTTTTGTGCAATGGCCCGTGATTTATACAATCGCTGAAAAGGTTCGATGAAAGGAGAAAGAGTGCCCTGTGAAGTTCAAAGAGCCTCGAACCTCTGAGAGGATTTATAAGGCGCTCTTCGTTTGTACGGTATTAACTTCTCTCTCTTACAGTCTTTAGGCCTCTTTGAATTTAAAGGTTTAATGAGAAAATACCACTCCAATGGCAGATTTTTCTCTTATAAACATCAAAGCAATGTTTCATATTAATCATGTTTGAACTGTATGAATTCCGACGGCTTTGTAAATATTTAAGAAAATACTTTATAAAAGTCAGAAGGTTTTTTTTTTTTTTATTACTCAATACTTAAAAATGATTACATTCTCCGACTTATATAATATGTGAAGGTAATAGATCATATATGTTTGTACAATGAGGGGATATCTCTCATAGTGTTAATTTGTTTATTTATTTTATTTATCTAAACTTTATGGTGTTGTGGCTGATCGGACGATGCTACAGTGTGAGTGCAAAATGTTTTCTATCCAGGTTTAATTAGGATAGGGATCTTTAACAAGTACCTGACATCGCACAGGCTCGGGACCACCTTTTTACATCCACTCCGAAGGATGACATAACTAAGAGTTATTTACTCCTATTAAAAAATCTGAGCACCAACTGCCAGGTTTGAACCTGTGACCTCGGGCATAGAAGGTCGTTATACTTGCCAGTACACTACAGGTGAACCCCGTAGCATTACTTTATTATGCATATCACCAAAAAGTAATAATAATTCTTTATTAAGTGAGAACTAGTCAAGGAGCAGGCTATACAGTGCCTGCAACACCGAACGATTGTGAGTGTCTGGCTTATCTGAATGTGGGACATGGCCGCTCGCATTAAGGGGTTGTTTATTTTATTATATATATTTTTAACATTTATTTCTTTATTTTTTTTTTGTACCTATTTATTTCTTAAATATTTATCGAAAAGATCGGAGAATAAAGTGGTGAGGGAGATGATTTATTTTAAAATAAAACTGAACAAAGCTGCCTAATATATTTGGTTGCTTCATTTACACAGCGTGCTTATCTATCAATCTGACGACATATCATATTTTTATAATTACATTTAAGCTAATTTTCGATTGTGTTTTGTTAACATGAATCATCAGTTGTTTTTCGGGTAAATTATATTTCATGTCCCTATTCTCATTCAACATATATATTAAGATAAGAAAAAAAATGTGAAAACGCTCACCTTAATGACAAACATGCATTAAAACGCACAATGCATGTATTTAAGGGAGAAGTTAGTTTAGGGTGCAGCCAAAAGAACACACAATTAAGTTCACACTTCAACTTCAAATTCTCCCTTATATATTTTTTATTTATATTTTATTGAATTTTACAACTGTATATAACATAAATACAACAAGTAAATGTGTTGAATTATAATAAAGGGAGTGAAAAGTAGGGGTGGGTATAATCGAATGACGATTATCAGATCATTCGAATTAATCGATTATCGAAATAATCGGTTTGGAGAAAGGAATGATCATTCGGGCTGAATTTTTATAATGATCATGAGGGATTTGAAGAGATTGGGATAATCGAATGACCTTTTTTTTTATTATTATTATTTTTTTTTGTGCATATTTGCACCTGAATTCAGCCAGCTCAGCAATTATAGAGAAAGGAATAGTGCCTTATTGTCTTTCAGAATGGATATGAATCATTCGATTATTTAAATCATCGAAGTCCGATTATGACGATCATTCGATTATGCCCACCCCTAGTGAAAAGGCTTGTGAAGAAACAACCCAGCAGATCGGTAGAACTTCGATTATAAAAAAATATAGACCAAGATGTAATAAATAAATAAGTTGTTTGTACATAAATATAAATATCAGAACTTTTAATTTTGTTCTTGCATAAAAAATAAGTATCATTGGTTTATTCTTATCGTAATAAAATATAGATCAAGAATGAATAAAATCACAGAGAGCAAAAGAGAAAAAAAGTGTGTGTGTGACTGTAGGTAGGTATATAAAACGGAAAACTGTGATATATATGTAATATTTAAGAATTCAAAGAATCCAAATATCCATTACTCTTTATAAAATATATTCATGAAAATTAAAAAAAAAAAATTAATATGTAGTTTGCCACCGTTCAAAAAAAAAAAAATCAACAAATGTGTTTGTAATGCACTATGTTTTATATAGGTAACTGTTGAAATTTTCTTAATTTATTTCACACGATATTTGCAATTTTAGCCATGATATAGCAAGATAATAAAAAACAAAACAAAACAAAAAAACTAACAATTTTTATTGATTGATTTATATTTTAAAAACAAAATTCTCATTTAAATATAAAACTCGATTTTTGGAAAAAACTGGTTTAAAATCAGATAATATGAAAATGTCCCCTACAAAATTACATTGTGTATAAGCACGCGATTAGAAAATTATTCAGTTTTATCAGGGTCAAGAAAACATCAACTTTTAGAAATTAGTCAGCTGGTGGAGGTCAATGAAAGAAAAACAATGAAATATTCTAAAATATGTCCAACGTTTTTTTCTATATTCTCTTCAATTGTTCTTTCTCATACATGTGTTTCTATAAACTTATTGCATCCTTTTTGTATATTTTTTAGCCCTGATGATGACCTGCAATGTGGGTCGAAACGTTAGGAAAACAATAAACAGTTAGGAATTAATATATATATATTATTTTTTTTTTTTTTCCATTGACGCCATTCGGACTAATTTCCTTCTGAATCTTCTAACGGTCAAATATTGATATATATTATTGAAAATTTCTTTCTCTGAATGTATATCTTGTCTTATTGTTTATTTATTTTATTATAGTTTTAGTATATAGGAACTTGTTTTATAGGATTTTTAAGTTCCAGAGAGGTACTCAAACTACAACAGATCGTTGTAAATACGGGCTCGTAAACTTAACCCAAGTTTAGCTGGAATCGATAAAAAGAGTTATAAATACTGAAGGGACGAGCGTTGCCCTCAATCTCGATCACTGGCTTTGGACCATCTGAAAAATCCTGGCGAATCAGGAGAATATAGATCTGTTTACACTCCGATAGTTTTCTGCCATGACATTGGTTTGAAATAAACAATAGGGCTGTATATAAAACGGAATGTGAATACAAAGCTGGTGAAATGGGCGTCTGTTTATGACAGGCTTTGAAACGAAAGGGAGGTATTTTCAAAGAAGTTTTTTTCTCTTTTCATAAGTTGAAACAGAATTGTGACAATGCACCCTCTGGACAGAGTTCTTAGAAAATCGTCTAGAAAGGTGGTAGGAATTTTAGATAAAAAATTACTCTTAAGAAAATATTTTAATTTATGTGCAACGGCTGGCAGTTTTAAGGAGTTTCAGCTGTTCAGTTTTTAAACAATTTATGTGTATTTATTGATATTATTTAATTAGAAAGGGAGTACGAATCTCAGTCCCTGTTGGACTTTTTAATACATATCATTAAAAATCTGGTGCTGGCAACACACGACTTTCACTTGCCTCCGTTTTTAAAATCGATTAAAGAATTTTCAAATACAGTAAGAGATCAAAATTAGTGCAACCATTAAAGAATTAGTTAAATGGAATTTCTATAGAAACGTGTGTTTTATTAAAAAATCTATTATATTATTATCTAAAATAATCACTTAGTTTTATGTTTATTTCATCACTCTCTATTAACTTTTAAAAGCTTGTGTATGAGATAATATTTTTTCTAAAATTTTTAGCTTTCCAACGGTATATCATACATGTATATTACTGCTCTTAAGTTCAAAAACGAAAAATTGCATTAAAAAAATATTTTTTCTGTTTTCTCCTTTAGTTGGGTATCGAATTTATTCAATTTATATATTTACCTGTTTTTCATCAGCGTTAAAAGATAACGTAGTTATTTTTATTAAATCTACAAAATTAAAGGTACTTTAGGGGAAGAAAATTTAAAATATCGGCATTTAAGCACTGTCAGACCATTTTAATCAGAATAAAACATACATGATATTAAAGCCCATTAAATTTTACATCGATATAGCGAGTTTAATCAAAATCGTCGGAACCGTTTTCGAGAAAATCGAAAAAAGGTGCAAACTGCATGGTATAAAGTGCCTCTTCTGGTAAGCTTATTTTGATGAAAAAAGTTTTGTCTCGTTTCGGGCGTATAGTAGTCTTAAATATGAAATTTTAGTTTCATAGGACTTACCATTTCTGCCCGGTAGTTCACACACACACACACACACACACACACACACACACACACACACACACACAGACCTTTTTGCGGGACTTGGTTATTTGGACTCAGGGGACCCTAAAACGTTTATTTCCGTTGAAAACTGGAATTCGATAATTTTCACGACCGCAATACTTCCCCTTACTATATATAGTAAGTGAAAGTAAAAGCTTGTAGCCCGTCATCCAACTGGTGACCATTCATGAAATGAGGCGTAAGCAGTCAAGTTCTAGGCTATATCGCTCGGACAAGGATCTGCATGCCTGTCGCGCCATTGAATGGTTGTTTTTTACTTTTACATATCTAAATATGAAATATATAGTAAGAGAAAGAGAAAATTTTGGAATTACATTTTTCATCGGAAATACACGTTTTAGGGTTCCCTGAGTCCAAACGACCAAGTCGCCAAAATTGTATGAAACTGAATTTTCATATTTAAGACAAGTATTTGAGGTGTGGTGTCAAATTGGAGAATTAAAATAAATTCCAACAAATTGCTTTTACCCTTCGTCGTAAACCTATGACATACTGCCCTACAGTGTCCTTCAATAACATTCCGCTACAGATCCGATATCTAGGACTCCACCTAGACAAACTTAAAGCCTTACTTGGAACCATCATACAAGACTGAAACGACAAGAAACTGCTCGATGTTTTCGGCTACTCCAACACTTACTAGACAAACGTTCTAATCTTCCACTTAACTACAAAAGGCTCGTATACATGACTATTATACGGCCTATATGGACATACGGAGTAGAGCTTTGGGGCTCTACTAAACCATCAAATTCTTCCCTTATCCAATCCTTGCAATCCAAAATTCTTCGTAAAGTCCTCACTGATCCTTACTCTGTAACTTTACCTTAATGTTCCGTATGTTGCTATTTTGCCCCAAACCAGATGCCTTTCCTTCCACGACAAACTACACTCCCACTCTAACCCATTAGTTTCAACCCTCTCTTCCTCTCTAATACCTGATAATCCTCAGAGACGTCTGAAAACAAGATGGCCTTGAAACCTTCTAGTTTAGAATAGTTACTGGGGTGCTACCGTTGGGTAGCTTCTCTACGTATCTTGTTCATGACTATTTTCTTTTAGCATATTAACTAGATGTGTTGTTCAATACAAGTTGTAAATATCAATAGATAATTTTAAAAAAGACAAGTATACTTCCGACATGATACACCAAATGTTCCTCCAAAATTGGCAAACCTTAAGAGCCACTTTATACTAAGAATTTTGCACGTTTGTACGATCGCAAACACGACTCTTAACGGTTTCGATGAAACTTGCTATAGCCATGTAAAATTTAGTGGGTTTTAATATCATGTAGGTTTCATTCTGATTGAAATAGTCTGATAGCGTTTAAAGATTGATATTTAAAATTTTCTTCCTCTAAAGTACCTTAAAGTTTATAGATTCGAAAAAATTAGCCATATCATCTTTTTAGCCTTAGTAAAAAGCGGGTAAAATTTATAAGTTAAACTAAATCGACATCCAACACCGAAAGAGCAAACATTATTTAAATAATTATTGTTTGTTTTTTACTTTCACTTACTATATATAGTAAGGGAAAGTATTGCGATCGTGAAAATTTTCGAATTCCAGTTTTCAACGGAAATACACATTTTAGGGGCCCCTGAGTCCAAATAACCAAGTCCCGCAAAAAGGTTTGTGAGTGTGGTAAATCCCGGGCGGAAACGGTAAGTCCTATGAAACTGAAATTTCATATTTAAGACAAATAAACGCCCGAGACGTTACAAAACCTATTTCATCAAAATGAGCTTACAAGAAGAACCACTTTATACCATGCATTTTGCATCTTTTTTCGATTTTCTTGAAAACGGTTCCGACGATTTTAATCAAACTCGCTATATCGATGTATAATTTAATGGGCTTTAATATCAGTTAGGTTTCATTCTGATCAAAATGGTCTGACAGAGCTTAAATGACAATATTTTCTTTCTCTAAAGTACTTTTAATTTTGTTGATGCTATAAAAATAACTATATATTCTTGTTACCACTGATGAAAAACAGCTAAATATGCAAGTTGAGCGAATTTGAAAAGCAACTAAAGGAGAAAACAGAAAGAATATTTTTTTAATGCAATTTTTTGTTTTTGAACATAAGAACAGTAATATACACGTATGATATACCGTTGGAAAGCTAAAGATTTTAGAAAAAATATTATCTTATACTCAAGCTTTTAAAAGATCATAGGGAGTGATGATAAGAAGATAAAACTAACTGATTATTTTAGATAATAATATAATAGATTATTTAATAAAACACATGTTCCTATCGAAACTCGATTTAATTATTTATTTAATCTTTTTACTTTCACCTCACTACGTCACTTCATGCTTCTGTGGCTAATCGGACGATGCTACAGCGAGAGTCCTTTACCCAATAAGGTTTAATTAGGATAAGAATCTTAAACAAGTACCTGATATAGCATAGGCTCGAAACCACCATTTTACGTCTCCGCCCAAAAACGGCGTAACCAAGAATTTTTTTATCGCTTTCAAAAATCATAGATCCGGCATTGAATCAGAATATAGCCACATAACATACTACACCACAGGTGACCCCGATACACCTAGTATATGTATGTTTATTCACTTAACGTTGCTTTATGGTACTGTGGCTAATCGGAAGATGCTACTAAATTTTGCCCATTGGGGTATAATTAGGATAAGGATCTTTAACGTGTGATATCGCACATGCTAGGAACCACCTTTTTACGTTCTCTCCGATGGACGGCATAATTAAGAATTTTTTACTCCCATTAAAAACCGATACACCTAGTTTATATACATTAAAAAAAAAAAAAAAAAAATGTAACGACTATAACTGTAGAGGATCTGGGATTCAGAATTTAATTACTTAAGTAGACTATCCCTAAACTAATTGCTCTGCAGTAGGGTGATTTAGCTGAGATTTCGACTAACCGTATTTTACCCTTAATTAAGTGTACCCTTACTTTATAGTAGCTGAGAGAGATTTGTATTTTAAACAAAGTTTAAACTGACACATCAGTTTCTCTAACGTATTTTCATCAGAGTTGTTGAGGTGATATGACATTAATTTAAGTGAAAAAAAATCAACACACGACTTTCACTTACCTAAACTTAAAATATTTTAAGTTGATTTTAATAAAAAGTTTATTCATTTTCGTTGAAAACATGTGATTTAGATTAAATAATATAACTATATTAAATAGTTGTTTAGTAATTATCTTATTTCCCATTAGTCAGTTTATGTCACCTTTTACAACTTAGTGTATAAGATAATGTTTTTTTCTAAAATCTTTAGCTTTCCAACGGTATATTATACGTCTATATTACTGTTATTTTGTTCAAATATTGCATTAAAAAAATGATTTTGCACTTTTCTCTTTTAGTTGAATATCGAATTCGTTCAACTTGTATATTTAGCCGTCCTTTATAAATTTCATTAAGGGATGATATAGTTAATCTTTTGGAATGTACAAAATTAAAGGTACTTTAGAGGAAAAAAAATTAAATTATCGGCATTTAAGCCCTGTCAGACTATTTCAATCAGAATGAAACCAACATGATATTAAAGCCCATTAAATTTTACATCGATATAGTCAGTTCAATCAAAATCGTTAAAGCCGTTTTTGAGAAAATCGTAAAAAGGTACAAAATGCATGGTATAAAGTACCATTTCCAATTAAAGTGATTAAAAGAAAAAAAAGGCGAAAATTATTGTTATACATTTTTAATATAATAAAGATAACATAAATTGAAACTCATACTTATTAACAAAAAAAAAAAGAAAATATTCTTTTAAAAATGGACTCTAATAAAAAATTTATAAAAATATAAAATTACTATAAAATTAAAATGCCAATACACTACAATTTGTACACCTGGTGGCTCCCTCACTGCTACGTAAGAAAAGATTGGCGTGCCAATATATTTGAGGCTGGGTGTTTCTTCAATGTAGATGGTTGCAGTAACATAAAATGCACAGTGCACTATAATGAGGTCTTCCTGGGGCAAAGACTGGGCGAGAAGAGAGATAAGCGGCTGAAGCGAACAAGGAGTGGACGCTAATCCTACCGCTTATATACACTTAGAGTATTATAGCTGCATACAGAAACACAACATTGTTCAAAACAAAAGGTATCTTATATAAAAATAAACTTGTTATCATAATAAAAGATGGGCTTCAACACTATTGAAAACAGGAATTCGAAAATTTTCACGATCGCAAAACTTTCCTTTGCTTACATTATTTCATATATAGGTAAGTGAAAGCAAGATGTAGAAAAACCATACATTTAGTTTGTTATACATTTAAAAACTCTGGTGTCGGGCAACACACGACTTTCACTTACCTCCATTTTTAAAATCAATGAAAGAATTTTCAAATACAGTTAGAGATAAAAATGAGGGAAAATATTAAAGAATTAATTAAATTGAATTTGTATAGAAACATGTGTTTTATTAAAAAAACCATGATATTATTATCTAAAATAATCAGTTAGTTTTATCACTCTCTATTAACTTTTAAAGCTTGTGTATGAGATAATATTTTTTCTAAAATCTTTAGCTTTCCGACGGTATATCATGCATGTATATTACTGTTCTTATGTTTAAAAAACGAAAAATTGCATTAAAAAAATATTTTTTCAGTTTTCTCCTTTAGATGGGTATCAAATTCGTTCAATTTATATATCTACCTGTTTTTCATCAGTGGTAACAAGATAATATAGTTATTTTTATAGAATCAACAAAATTAAAAGTACTTTAGAAAAAGAAAATTTAAAATCTCGACATTTAAGCCATGTCAGACCATTTTAATCAGAATAAAACCTACATGATATTAAAGCCCATTAAATTTTACATCGATATAGCGAGTTTAATCAAAATCGTCGGAACCGTTTTTGAGAAAATCGAAAAAAGGTGCAAAATGCATGGTATAAAGTGCCTCTTCTGGTAGGCTCATTTTGATGAAAAAAGTTTTGTCACGTCTCGGGCGTATAGTGGCGTATAGACACACACACACAGACCTTTTTGCGGGACTTGGTTATTTGGACTCAGGGGACCCTAAAACGTTTATTTCCGTTGAAAACTGGAATTCGATAATTTTCACGATCGCAATACTTCCCCTTACTATATATAGTAAGTGAAAGTAAAAGCTTGTAGCCCGTCATACAAAACATTTTACCGATTGTAAGGATGCCTCATCCGAAATCATTCGTAAATATTTTGTCAATTTGTAAATATGTAAGTGAAGTTATATCGGAACCGTTTTCGAGAAAATCGAAAAAAGGTGCAAAATGCATGGTATAAAGTGGATCTTCTGATAAGCTCATTTTGATGAAAAAGGTTTGGTAACGTCTCGGGCGTATATTTGTCTTAAATATGAAATTTCAGTTTCATAGAATTACCGTTTCCGCCCGGGAGTCACCACACACACACACACACACACACACACACACACCACACACACAGACCTTTTTGCTGGACTTGGTTATTTGGACTAACAATGGTATTTCGATAGAAATTTTTATTATGTTTTATTAAATAATTTATTCTATTTCGTTTATGTATTATAAACTTTTAGGGATGGAGAAACTACAACGCCGCTCTCTCAACAACTCCTGCACAAAAAAATGTTCTAAAGAACCTTTTAGAAACCGTCCTCCCAATTATAGTTAGTCAAGTTTTTATTATAAACAAAAAAATCTGGTGCGGGCAACACACGACTTTCACTTACCTCCGTTTTAAAAATCGATTAAAGAATTTTCAAATATAGTTAGAAATAAAAATGAGTGAAATCATTAAAGAATTAATTAAATTGAATTAATATAGAAACATGTGTTTTATTAAAAACTCTATTATATTATTATTATGACTACTATTATGACATTAAATAAATAAACAAACAAACAATAAATTTAACAGAAGTAACCTGTTCCATGGATTCGACTTGTGAAATAACTGGTTAGGAGTTTCTTCGAAGAAAGGAAAAATATTAATTGAAGAGGAAAATCAAACTCACTACACGATGATGGCTACAGACGAAAGCACTTTCACAATAGTATTATGATTGGAGGTCACCCTTTGCTTTAAATAAAGGTTTGTGAAGTGTGCATCGTTTGAGATGCTGACGTGTTAGTTTAAACTTTTTTTTTTTAAAGTTAAAAAAATAAATTGGCACGAGAAAATCCATTATCTGGTCCTGAGAAAGAGTTCGGTTTTCAAATAATCCAGTTAACCAGGTTTAACTTGAAGGGTAGCTAATACCTAGCTCCGGTTACTGGAACTCCCACCTCCATAAAGGACTTTATTTTTCTTTATTACCACGCCTTAGAGGTTCCAGTTGGTAGTTGGTGAACCTTCCGGTACGGTACAAAGGGTTCAGTACCTTCAAAGCACCAGGAACCAGTTCTACAACGAGAGTCTAAATGGGAAGTACGTTGGCTCAATAGTACCTTTATGTAGTAAAACCATTTTATATTTTAAATAATTATTTATTTGTAAGTCTCGGTTTTATACCTAGCAAGTTGCCCTTTCTATAACGAAATATCTGTCTATAAAAAATTATAAATAATAATTTGTTTGTTCCTTGATTCATTTAACGTCACATGTTGTGGCTAATCGGACGATAGTGGAATTCCTAATTTTTGCTTATCTGGGTTTAATTGGGATAGATATCTTAAACAAGTACCGGAGGCTCTAGACCACTTTTTTATGTCCCCTCCGAAGGACGTCATAACATCATTATTTTACACACATAAAACATTCCTGGCATTTTTTAGGATTTATTTTAATCCTGCAGTTCTGACGGCGTCAATAGCTGACAATTCATATTTAAGAATGTTCTAGATATAAGTATGTTCAAATGTTACACAAAACAATGTTTATGTTGGCCTGTCCTTTTTTCAATCATGTAATTCAATTGTATATTTCGTATTTATCGAATTATAACAAGAGTAGTAAATCTTATTTTATTTTTATTTGAATACACACTCACATACTCACACACACACACACACACACACACACACACACATATATACACACACACACATATACACATACACCCTGACCCTCTTTTACAATGGAGGAGAATGGGATGGGCATCTGTTTAGGGCGCTAATTAAAAAACCAAATACTGCCGAAACGACAAGAGAATGCTCGTAAATTCTTCAACATCTATTCGACAAATATTTCCCATTTACATCAAAATCTCATTAGGGTAAATTCACTCTTTTTGAGTGTAGTAACACGTGAAATGTTCGATTTTTAAATCTTAATCTTTATAAAGGAGCGGAGAGGTCTAGTGGAAAGAGCACTATCCTACTGTTCTTCGAGTCCCAGGACCAAACCCGGGCTGAGACAGAATTATTTATTCTGTTATTTCAGGCGTGGGGCGACCCTGGGTTATGGAGACCCTCCTGAGGCATAACAAACCACCATAAAGTGGGTACCATAAAATTGGGGGTACATACTTAAAGTAATTGATTTCTTAATTAATATTATTCTACAAGACTTTTGTTTTTTAGTGTACTAGTTATCAAGATAGGGTACCAAAATTGTTTCTACAGTTTTACATTAAAAAAAAAAAAATAAAGCGATGAAATAATTATATTTCCAACCATTCTGAGAATCTCGAGTTTTCTCTTTTCCACTGAGAAAAAGTTTTATCCAACAGCGTCGTTAAGAGCATTTGAAATGGTTTCAAACTTTATATTCCTACTTCAAGAGTTGTTACTGAATAAATTATAGAGTTCTATATTTGGAATTTTCTAAGTAAAATCAAAAAAAAAGAAAAAAAAAGTAACTTTTGCAAGTATTTCCTCGCTTCAAAAGTTATAATCTCTTTCACCCTCTTCTTCTCAGAAAAGCTTTGTATCAAATTCCTGTTTGTGAATTAATTTTCCTAAAGGAACTTTAGAAATTACTTAATTTTTTGTGAGTGGAAGGGAGGAGGATGTAAAAGTTTTTTACAATATCAGGGATATTAAACTCATCCCAATCATTTTTCACATCCTTATATTTAAAAAAAAACAATATAAAGACCAACGGGAGTGCAAGGAGATGATTAGCTCAAGTTGTGTAAGCTAATCTCCGAAAAAGATATGTTGTTGTTTTTTTTTTTAGTGTCATTTACCTTATGAAATATATAGTAAAGGCAGTGTTGTGATCGTTAAATTTTCGAATTCATGTTTTCACCGAAAATACACGTTTAAGGTCCGCTGAGTCTAAATGACCAAGTACTCCTAAAAGGTCTGTGTCTGTGATAAGTCGAGCTCGAAAACTAAAAGTGATACGAAACTGATTTATTTTAGAAGCGTGTATGACCCTGTTGTTTGGGCAACTTTTTTAACAAATTCAACCTAACATAAAAGAAAATTTTTTATATTCATTGAAATTTACAACTGTATATTACAATACATCAAGTAAATATGCTGATAAAAGATAGTGTACATGAAAAACATGAAGAGAAACTGCCCATTGGCACTGTAGTAGTCAATCTAAACAAGAAGGTCTCGAGGCCATCTTCTCTTCAGACGCCTTGGAGGATTATCAGGAATTGAAGGGGAAGCAAGGATTGAAACTAGTGGATTAGAGTGGGAATGGAGTTTGTTATGGAAGGAATGATACCTGGTAGGAGCCAAATCAGCTACATAAGGAGATTGAGAGGCAATAATAGGTTCGTTATTGACTGATAACACACAAGTGTCATCAGCATAGGTTGAAAGGAAGATGTTGGAATATCAGCTGTATAGACTGTGTAAAGGATGGGTCCTAGGATGCGACCGTGAGGAACACCTCCAGACTGAGTAAAAAGGGATGAATAGGAACTATTGTGATTTATTTTGAAGGATCTTCCAGAAAGGTAAGGCTGGATAATGAGGTAGTATGTAGGAGGAAGGAATTTACGGAGTTTGTAAAGCAGTCCTGTGGCACCTATTTAGGATTTTCTCAAAAACTACTATCTACAATTTTCTGAAAAACTGCTATTTTCAATTTTCTCAAAACCTAATCTAGCTATCTCCCTGTAATATTTAATGGGCTCTAATATCATGTAGGTTTAGAAATTTAAGTAATGATCTTAAATTAAAATTAACAGAAATTATAATGCAAATTAACATTTATTTAATTTAAATAATTTCTTATAGGTGGAATAGTCAGGAATCAGTCATTTTTTGAAAAGTTTTTAATTTTGCCAACGTTTCGGCTCAAGCTTGTGAGCCATCATCAGGGCATTACTGAGCCATGTCCAAGCATAAACCTGAGTCCAAGCATAAAAGTGAGTTTATGCTTGGACATGGCTCAGTAATGCCCTGATGATGGCTCACAAGCTTGAGCCGAAACTTTGGCAAAATTAAAAAGTTTTCAAAAAATGACTGATTCCTGACTATTCCACCTATAATAGTTTCTAGTGTTGACGATACATCCTCAATTTAAAAAATTTAGTTATTTGACAAAAGAACTATATTGAATGAGCAAGATTTAATAAAATAATTTTGATTAATATGCTTTTTTCAACTGTTAATACTGCTTATATGTACATTGATATTTTTCATTGTCTGCCAAAATTACAGGATTTCCGACCAACTTCTGGTTTAGTGAATAATTATGTAATTATTTTTCAGAAATATATTGATATTATTCTGTTCTCATAATCAAACCATAGCATTGAACTGTTTTTTAGGAAATCAACTGTTTACATTTCAATGACAAAAAAATTGAATCAATTATTAATGCTTATTTACATATAATTATATTGAATTGAAACAAGCAATTTAACTAAATTGTTCTTACAAATCAATGAAAAAGTATTTTTCCTTTATTCAACAATAGAATTTACTCTGAATGAAAAATATTTAATAAAAACATTATCTAATTAATATTTTAGCTATGTTAATATTTTATATAATATTCTTAACTATTAATATTGCTCATATATATTATACATATGCATATTGATGTTATTACTTTTTAGCCAAAATTATGGGTTTTCCGACTGTCCGGTTGACTCAATAATTATGCAATTATATTTAAGAAATATACTGAGATTATACTGTTCTCATAATCAAACCGTAACATTGAACTGTTGTTTAGAAAATCCACTGTAAATAATAATTTTAAATTACAATTACAAATGAATAGACTAATTATCAATGCTTATATATAATTTAATATAGTGAAATGGACTATTTCACTGAATTGTTCTTACTAATTGATAAAACATTATTTCCTTCATCAAACAATAAAATTAAACAGAATGAAAAAGTATAAATTGTATTATATTAATAAAATGTTTGTCTAGTATACATACATTAACTTGTATGCACTAATATAATTTAGAAAACATCCAAGTATTCCTCTTAAGACATCTTTTACCCAAACAATTATTTAGTGTTCAGCAGCCATAAGATGGATAGTGTACTTATTTAAACCATTAATTCAATAACTGTTTTATTGCTGAACTTAAAACAATATTTAAAGTTTGTTAAGAAAGCTTTAACAAAAGTTTACTTACAGTCAAAATTGATGTAGAAACTTCAAGAAATTTCTCACCGGGATTTTCCCTACCGATTATAGTCAATTGCTTTGAATTACTGAATTGTTAAATAGTTCTAAGATTTAAGACCGAACTTTTAGAAATTAATTTGTTACTCTAGTACAGAAAGCTGTGGACGGAGGCGCCACTGAACAATGTAGTCACCAATATGTAGTACCGTAGTTGTCCAACAGGTAGCGCTTATGTAATCTTTATTTCTTATTTCAATGTTTTCCTAATAAATAATAATTAATTGAAATTTACGTAATAAAGTTATATATTCTTAAAATATACAATTAGTGTTTTTAATTTCTTAAATTGAGACATTGATTTTCAAAACTATATCCATTCTAAGAAATTTTACGGTAAAAACTCTCTAATTACTATTTTATTATTTTCGTATTGAAATCTAGAATTGTTTTAACTTTCACTTATCTATATATGAAATATATAGTAAGGGAAAGTATAACGATCGGGAAAATATTCGAATTCCAGTTTTCAATGGAAATACACGTTTTAGGGTCCCCTGAGTCCAAATAATCAAGTCCCGCAAAAAGGTATGAGTGTTTGCGAAAACTAAAAGCGCTATACAACTGAAATTTCATAATTAAGACAACTATATGCCCGAGATGTTACAGAATCTTTTTCATCGAAATCAGCTGACCAGAGGAACCACTTTATACCATGCATTTTGCACCTTTTTACGATTTACTAAAAAACGGCTCTAACGATTTTGATTAAAATATATATATCGATGTAAAATTTGATGGGCTTTAATATCATGTAGGCTTCATTCTGATTTAAATAGTCTGACAGGGCTTAAATGCCGATATTTTAATAATATTTTCTTCATCTAAAGTACCATTAATTTTTTAGATTCCTTAAAAATAACCATATTATCTTGTTACCATTGATAAATAACATATAAATATACAAGTTGAGCGAATTTGAAAAACAACTAAAGAAGAAAACTTTACAAATATTTTTTTTATGCAATTTTACGTTTTTGAACAGTAATATACATGTATAAAATATCGTTGGAAAGCTATAGATTTTAGAAAAAATATAATCTTATACACAAGCTTCTAAAAGTTAATAGAGAGTGATGAAGAGCGGATAAAACTAACTGATTATTTTAGAAAATAATGTAATAGATTTTTCAATAAAACATATGTTTTTATAGAGATTTCATTTATTTAATTCTTTAATGTTTTCACTCATTTTTATCTCTAACTGTATTTAAAAATACTTAAATTAATTTTAACAACGGAGGTAAGTGAAATTCGTGTGTAGTGCTAACCAGATTTTTTCGTTGTTGTCATGGTAACATAATATTGCACGATTTTTATGATTTAACCCGGTTTTAAATATTCAGAGATATCTAATCTCTAAGGGATAAGAAAGATTTGGCATTTGGGTCTTTATTTATTATGTAATTTTGCGGATTAAAATGTAATGACTAATTTGGCTTAACTCTTTTATAAAATCTGGTGCGGAAAACACACGACTTTCACATACCTTTTTAATCGATTAAAAAAGTTTTTGCGAGCGTGTGTTTTAACTCCCGAGCGAAAACTACTAGCGCTATGAAACTGAAATTTCATAATTAAGACAACTATACGCCCGAGATGTTACAGAATCTTTTCCATCGAAATCATCTAACCAGAAGAGCCACTTTATACCATTCCTTTAGCACCTTTTTACGATTTTCTCAAAAACGGCTCAAACGATTTTGATTAAACTCTATATATCGGTGTAAAATTTTATAGGCTTTAATATGATGTAGGTTTCATTCTGATTTAAATAGTCTGACAGGGCTTAAATGCCGATATTTAAATATAAAATTATCATATCTATGTGCTAATAATTATACTTTTGATTAAGAATGAGATAGCTTATAGTAAGACCGGACTTAGCGAACCTAAATGTTCGATACCATCTAATATTGCCTACACAGATGCAACCATAATCACTGTCAAAGCCTCCGAGATCAGAATTACCATCTCGGTTCAGCTCATACTAAATTTTTAGGAATTCATTCTTCACTGAGCTTAACAACTTGATTATACTGACAGGGTACAAGCTCCGTAATTCTGCGTTGTGTAACCTTCTACATTCCACGGTGAACGCATCTCTCTTTGGGCCAAATATATTATTCTCGAAAATGTTAAGGCGTTGTTCATCCATCAAAGTAAGCGACCACGATCCATATCCTAATAGATGATATGATAAATTGTAACCTTATATTTCGTTACAAAAGCCGCGAACTTGGTATATAAATGATGTACATAAGTTAATTATATATATATATATATATATATATATATATATATATATATATATATATATATATATATATAAAACAAACTTTATTCTGGAACAATGTCCCTTCAGAATAACATTAATGAACAAAATAATAATTTATATCTGGCCTAAAACAATATATAACTACATTTAAATAACAAAAGAAAGAAGAAAAAAATAAATAAAAGGTCATTGTGACATCTCTATGTACATATTCAAAAATAAATAAGAATCAACCTAAAATATATCTTTTACATCTCATTAAAGTATATAAACAAATCACCTCACATAAATAGGCATAATAAAAATTAGATTCAATTAAATTAAAATTAGCTTACATCGGACTGGAGAGAAAGGAAATATTGAAAGAGGAGGGATTTAAATGATGGTAGGGAAGGAGCATGTCGGATGTTTGAAGGGAGAGTATTCCATAAGTGGAACGGACTAAAAAAGAGCAATCATATTTTTGGATTCTGTGGAAAGGAGTTTGGAGGTCGGACAGGTGGGATCTTATTTACTGGTGATGGGTTGAGGATTTAAATACCAGAATGCTGTAGACATAAAATGGGTGGTGGGAGTTGATGATTTGATAAAGGAATGATCCAAGGAAATATTGTCTTCGAAAGATTGGGGATAACCACTTTAACTCGTCGTAGAGGTGGGATACATGAGACCCTCTCGAGGTACCGAACACGAATCTTAAAAAGCAATTCATAAATATACATATACATATATACATATACATATATATATATATATATATATATATATATATATATATATATATATATATATATATATACTGAGTCTTAATTTCTTTTATATCCTAGAATCTTAAAAGGGTTTTTAAGAAACTTTTCACTCCCCTATTCTATAGCTAATCTCGTTAAAATTCAAAAGGTTTTAGTAACTTTGTTATGAGATTTATTAAAGCCTTTCTTTTGTTTAAGAATGTCTATCCATCAATGCCTGGACTAAAACTCTTTATCACGGAAGGAAGGAAAATTGTATTTTTATTTCTCTTTTAGCCTTGCCTCGTCCGATTCACTTTTAAGCTGAAAACTATGTTCTGATCCAAAGAATCATTATAGTCGTAGTGGTAAAGATGTTTACTTATTTTTTTATTTTTTTATGAGTATTATATGTTAGCTGGGGCTGTAGAACACGTTACTGGCCTCTTACTTCTGTTCATTGTTTGTCCATTAATTTATTTATTACTGTGATTAATCGGACAGATGCTACAGTGGAATTCAAAAATTTGTCTAACCAGGTTTAATTAGGATATCTTTAACGATTACCTAACATCGCACAGGCTCGGGACCACTATATTACATTTTCTTCATAGTACGGGATTGCCAAGGATTTTTCCACACTCCGAAAAATCCTAGTGGCATGATGCGGGTATGAACTCGCGACCTTGGGCATATAAAGTGGTTATGTTAGCCACTACACCATAGGTAACCCATTTTTTCTTTATTTTTAACATATATATATTGATATTTACTACTGCATTGTATACATCTAGTAAATATGATGGCATAGTAAAGTGACATGATATACATGTAGAGACGCTACCCATTGGCATTCTAGGTATTGAATCTGTTCAACAGGTGCTAGTAGAGTGTCGTTAAAGGATACTGTAGAGCAGGAAGTCATTGGTTTACGGCAAAGGGTAAAGGTTATTTGGTGGGATTTGTTAGAATTAATTTTAATCCTCCAATTCTGGCACCATTCTTCAAGGTCTCGGATGTGGAATTGAAGAGTAAGAGGCAGTAACTGGATCATAATCTATTGATAGCTCACACGTGTCATCAGCTTATCTAGATAGTAAAGTGTTAGGATGGGTTGGGATATCAGCTGTATAGGCTGTATAAAGAACGGGTCCTAGGATGCTGCCTTGAGGAACACCAGCAGATCGAGAAAAAAAGGAGGTATAGGCAAGCTAACCCTAAATATACAATAGTTAGCATGTTTCTTTCTTTCTCCCTTGTTAGATAGTAACCTAGATGATTTCATAGGAATTTCCCTCTGTTTTAAAAAAAATTGTCCACACTCAAACAGCTTCATACTTCTGTAAAACACCAATCTCCCAAAATCCATTAATAAAGGAAATCTTTATTATATTTGGAATATAGGAAATCTTTATTATGATTATAATAAAACTTCACTGTTGAGTTTAGTTCACTCATAAAAGAACTAAACATGTGTAGCTAACTTTAGCTAGTTTGTTTCAATTTCTAAATTTTATATTTTATTTTATTCTTTTATTTTATAATTATTTTATCCGTTTATTTATTATTATTTTTTTTTATAAGTAGGTTTTTTGTATAAATTTTCCTACTACCATATTTAATATCAATTTAATTTTACCACATATTTAGTCATTATGCTAATAGATTATAATTAAAAAATCTGGTGCGGCCAACACACGACTTTCACTTACCTCCATTTTTAAAATCAATGAAAGATTTTTCAAATACAGTTAGAGATAAAAATACGTGAAATTATTAAAGAATTAATCAAATTGAATTTATATAGAAACATGTGTTTGATTCAAAAATCTATTATATTATTATCTAAAATAATCAGTTAGTTTTATGTTCATTTCATCACTCTCTATTAACTTTTAAAAGCTTGTGTATGAGATATTTTTTCTAAAATCTTTAGCTTTCCAACGGTATATCATACATGTATATTACTGCTCTTATGTTCAAAAACGAAAAATTGCATTAAAAAAATATTTTTTCTGTTTTCTCCTTTAATTTGGTATCGAATTTATTCAATTTATATATTTACCAGTTTTGCATCAGCGTTAACAAGATAATCTAGTTATTATTATTGAATCTACAAAATTAAAGGTACTTTAGGGGAAGAAAATTTAAAATATCGGCATTTAAGCCCTGTCAGACCATTTTTATCTAAATAAAACCTACATCTTATTAAAGCCCATTAATTTTTACATGGATATAGCGAGTTTAATCAAAATCGTCGGAACCGTTTTTGAGAAAATCGAAAAAAGGTGCAAAATGCATAGTATAAAGTGCCTCTTCTGGTAGGCTCATTTTGATGAAAAAAGTTTTGTCACGTCTCGGGCGTATAGTTGTCTTAAATATGAAATTTCAGTTTCATAGGACTTACCGTTTCCGCCTGGGAGTTACCACACACACACACACACACACACATCTGTTTGCGGGACTTGGTTATTTGGACTCAGGGGACCCTAAAACGTGTATTTCCGTTGAAAACTGGAATTCGAAAATTTTCACGATCGCAATACTTCCCCTTACTATATATAGTAAGTGAAAGTAAAAAACGTACAAAACATTTTGCCGATTGTAAGGATGCCTCATCCGAAATCATTCGTAAATATTTTGTCAATTTGTAAATATGTAAGTGAAGTTTATTTTCTTCTTCTTTCCTCTGTTTTCTTCTAGATATTGTTTTTGAAATACAAACGTGAAAATATGGTTTCAAAATACTCTTCTATTCAATACTTAATGGCTAGTCTTCACTATCATCTGGAAGGCTGTTTTCGATGACTCTGAATACCATGATACCTACCCTTTGTTTAGAAAACAAAATTCTGTTTACAGTAACTTGAGATGCCCTGATGGGTCTATCAGTTACACAACTCTCATGCAAGCCGCATGCACCACCAATTCTCGAACAATGGGCAATGTTCCAGAGTCCATCTTGAATAAAAAAATCATCCCAAGGACCTATTTCAACCTCTTTGTATATTACGCGTTGTCATACCTTCTGAGAAGGATTTCTTTGCGGAAGGAATGATGAATTATTTATATTAGGTTTTAAAATAGTGTTTATTGTTTTCATTAGCAGTTCTATTCTCGTTGCAATGGCTTTTATTAGGTTGTTCTAAATTCCTGGTTTTGCTGTTGCCTATATTAAAAAATATTTAAAGAGCTGATTATAGACCTCAAGATAACAGCCTTACATGTCCAATGCAGCGGGTTCAAAACCTGACGATGACCCTTGCATTTTTTAAAAGTAGAAAAAACCCTGGTTATGCCGTCAAACGGATGGGACATAAAATGGAGGTTCTGATCCTGTGCGATGTCAGGTATTCGTTAAACATACCTATCCTAATTAAATATGAATTGGCAAAATTTAGGACTCTCACTATAGCTTCGTCCATTAGCCACAGTAACATATTTTTGTTTATTTATTTAACGTCATTTTATGCTACTATGCCTAATCTGACGATGCTACAGTGGGAGTCTTGGATTTCGCCTTTATTTGAACTAAGGATTTTTTAATAGGAGTAAAAAATCCTAGAGACATCTCACTTGTTTGGACCCGAGAGCTTGGGCATACGAAGCTGCTATTTTGACCAGTACACAACAGATGACCCCGCTTAATTTAAGTGTTTCTTAAGTTACTAAAAATATTTTAAGAACTGATTGTAGGCCTGAAAATCAAGTTTCTAGAATTACATCATTCTATGTACAAGACAGATGGTTCAAACCCTGCAGATTGTCCTATCGTTTTTCAAATGGAGTAAAAAAAAAAAGTCATAGGTTAAGCCGTCCATCGGAGTAAACCTAAAATGGTAGTTCCGAGGCTGTGCGATGTCAGGTACTCATTAAAGATACCTATTCTAATTAAATCTGGATGGCAAAATTTAGTTAGTAATAGTAAAATATTTTTTTTTTATTCATTTAACGTCACTTTATGCGCAGAAGTCCTGGATTTTGCCTATCCGCCTTTCATTAGGACAGGGATCTTTAGCCAGAACCGGCTTGGGTACCACCTTTTAACGTCCCCTCCGAAGGACGGCTTAAGTAAGGATTTTTTAGTTCCATTCTAGACACATCTTACTGGTTTGGACTCCCATCGTAGCTACGTCGGTTAGTCACAGTAAAATATTTTTGTTTATTCATTTAACGTCACTTTATGCTACTATGTCTAACCAGGCGATGCTACAGTAGAAGTTCTGAATTTTGCCTATCCACATTTCATTAGGACAGGGATCTTTAACGAGTACCGGACTTCGCGCTCGAGATATTTTTTTTTTACGTCCCCTCCGAAGAACGGCATAACAAAGGATTTCTTACTTCCATTTAAAATCCTAGAGACATCTCAGTTTGGACCCGAGACCTTGGCATATAAAGCTGCTATGACCAGTACACCACAGATGACCTCGTTTAACTTAAGTATTTCCTAAGTTACTGAAAATATTTCAAGAGCTGATTTTAGGCCTGAAAATCAAGTTTCTAGAATTACATCATTCTATGTACAAGATAGCGGGTTCAAATGCTGCAGATGGCTCTAGCATTTTTCAAATGGAGTAAAACAATCATGGATTATGCCGTCCTTCGAAGTGAACGTAAAATGGTGGTTCCGAGTCATTGCTATATCAGATACTCGTTAAGGATACCTACCCTAATTAACTCTAGATGGGCAAATTAGGTGTCCTAGTAGTATAGTCCAAATTAGTCGTAGTTCGTCTTTTAGTCACAGTAAAATATTTTTGTTTATTCATTTAACGTCACTTTATACTACTATAGCTAATCGGGCGATGCTACTTTGGGGGTCTGTATTTTTCCAATCCAGATTTCATAGGACAGAGATATTTAACGAGTACCATACATCGCACTGGCTCGATACCACCTTTTTTCGTCCGACACTTTTTACTCCTATCAATAAATCCTGGAGCCATCTATCAGATTTGAAACCGCGATGTTGGGCATCGAAAGCTGTTATGCTAGCCACTATATCACAGGTGACCTCAGACTTTTTTATGAGTAGTTCGATAACTCGCAGTAATGGCTGTCATTAGATCGCTTCGACTTCCTGGATTGACTGTATGTTTAAAGGTTTTAGACCTGAAGATCAAGAAAAGAGTTGATATAAACTAAGATCCGATGCCATGCGTAAATTCTGAATGAAGTGCATGAATGAACTTGTTATCTACTCCCATTGATGACATCTGCCATTCTTATCAATCTTGATAAGGATGTTACTTGTGTGTGGGTGGGTGCGTGAGTCCTTGTTTACGCGTGTGTCAAGTACTTCATAATCCTCACAATATAGCTTTTTTTCAGTCAAATTCATAATTTTTTCAGTCAATTCATAATTTTTTCATTAATTCATAATTTTTTCAGTAATTTCAATTTTTTCAATTAAATTCATAATTTTTTCAGTCAATTTCATAATTTCTTGTACCCATTTTATACAGTTAATTTAATGAGATTTTGCTATCAAGAACTTTTTATTAAATCTTGTTGTTGTTGTTGTTTATCCATTTAACGGCACTTTATGTTACTGTGCTTAATCCGACGATACAACAGGAGTCTTAAGTTTTGCCTATCCAGGTTTAGTTAAGACAGGGATCTTTCACGAGTTTCACTTTTTAAATCTTTTAAGAGCCACCTGTGGTGCAGTGGCTAGCATAACATCCTTCTATCCATTAGATCACGAGTTCAGACCTGGTAGATGACCATTGGATACTTATATATGTTTTCAACTAAATTCATAATTGTTTACATCTCTTTTAAAGAACGAAATAACCAAGGCTTTTTACTACTTAAAAACAAATATAGGGCCATCTACTGGTTTTGAAGTTGCGACCTCAAGCATAGAAGGCTGTTATGCAGGCCACTACTCCACAGGTGACCCTCGATGTATTCAACAAGGTGTTTGAATCTGCCGGGTTTAAACCCGCGACCTTGGGCATATTAATCCTTAACACCTTGTTGTATGCACCAAGGGTCACCTGTGTAGTAGTGGCTAGCATAAGAGCTTTCTATGCTTAAGGTCGCAAGTTAGTATCCAGGTCTAAACTCGTGATCTAGTGCATAGAAGGATGTTATGCTAGCCACTGCACCACAGGTGGCTCTTAAATGATTTAAAAAGTGGAACTCGTAAAAGATCCCTGTCTTAACTAAACCTGGATAGGCAAAACTTAGGACTCCTGTTGTATCGTCGGATTAAGCACAGTAACATAAAGTCACGTTAAATGGATAAACAACAACAACAAGATTTAATAAAATGTTCTTGATAGCAAAATCTCATTAAATTAACTGTATAAAATGGGGACAAGAAATTATGAAATTGACTGAAAAAATTATGAATTTGGTTGAAAAAATTATGAATTTGACTGAAAAAATTTTGAATTTGACTGATAAAAGCTATATAACATGACAATTCAAAAATGCAAAATAAAATTATATAAATATGTTATTACAAAAATATTTATGTTCAACACTTAAGTGGTGATTTCCACCAATAAATGGGGCTGGTCCTAATCATCGGTAGGCCTAGCCGAATTGAGACGTTAATTTCCAAAAGGTACTATATCCACTTTAGAAATTTTTACAGGAAACGCAAAAATCTGTCATTTATTTATTATTGTACCAATTTACGTGATATTTTTTTTATTAAAATCAAAAGTTGATTTTTAATGTGTTGCCAACTCATTTTTCCAAATTATTGCACTTTTCCGATGATTTTAAACAATATAATATTGGATATCGTACTTTTTGGAACGAAACATGAATATAGTACTTTTTGGAAAAATGAAAAGGGGTATAGTACTTTTTGGAAGAATAAATTGGGAGATAAGTTGGTAACAGTCACTATAACCTTCCTGATACAACATTACCGATAACTAACGTCTTTATATCGTTGATTACTAAGTTATGTATATTTCCTTATTATCCCTCTGAGAAATATCCTTCTTTGTTGTTTAATTACATTTATAATCTATTATACATATAGAAAGTGAATATTCGAAGGACAATTTATCTATTTATGGCACTATAATAAGAAAGTATGTAATTATGAAGTTTGTTTTGAACTTGTATTTACTATTTGTGTGAATTCAGCAAATTTAACTATATTATTAATGACGTGTAAACAATATTTAACCATAGATACTGACAAATAATAACTTTTGAGCTTGTATTTTACACAAAAAAATCGACTACTAAGTTAGATCAGGCACGGATTTTCTTCACATATTTAGCAAGTTCGTGGAATGCTTAATTCCATCTATTTGCTGTATCAAATACCATTATTCTATTAAAATGTGAGTTTCTGAAAAATTTTAAACCAAATTTATGTTGCTGCAAGAAGAAATAGTATGAAAAAAATTAATTTAATTGACAACCTAAAAGAACCAAAGCGACGCAACTAAGTTGTTTCAAATAGCCTAAAAACTGATAATTAGGTTAAAACTAGTGATCAAAATAATAGCGGTGATTCAAGACGTGCTAAATGAACCAATAAAAATGCATAAAATGATGAAAACAATAAATTAATGGTGATATATTACGGGATTAGGTGCTTCTGCCTATAGTAGGAAATATAGTACCTTTTGGAAGGAAAGGTTATATCTGTTTACATGGATATAGTACCTTTTGGAATGAAATAAAATGTAGATTTAGTACATCTTGGAATGAAATGCAATTTTTAAATAATTTTTTTAAGGATATTTATGTTTATTAGATAAAATTTGATGAGGGATTTAGATAAAACTAAGCAATATAGAATACAAATATGTGAAAATATCAACTTTGAAAAAAATGTCCTTTAGTACTTTTTGGAAATCAACGTCTCAATTGAGACGTTGATTTCCAAATGGTACTATATCCATTTTAGGAAATTTCACAGGAAGCGCGAAAATCTCTCATTACTATATTATTAAATCATCTAATTTGATTATTTTCGCATTAAAATCTAGAATTGTTTTTTTACTATATTAATAATATCATATTAAAGTTATGAAATGAGATGTTTTAGTATGATTTGGAACGAAATTAAATGTGTAAGTAGTCCCTTTAGAAAATAATTATATTTCTAAATTGCGTTTATAAAGGATTAGGTGTACATTAGATAAAATAAAATAGGAGATTTAGATACCTTTAAGTGATGAGAATACAAATATCTAAAAAAATCAATTTTGTAAAAAATGTCCTTTAGTACCTTTTGGAAATCAACGTCTCAATTATTCCCTCCACCTCAAGATTTGTACTAGGCCTGACACGCGAAAACTTCAAAAAAGTTATATAAATCACTAAAATACGTTTTTATCCATTCTACCCCTCACATTTATTATTTTTTACCGTCCAACTTACCAGAAAATTATACGTTCTGTAAAAAAAGCTAATATAAAAAAAATAAAAGTAAAGATTTATTATAAGAGATCAGAGGTAGTCTGTATACCTGAGTGCTGGTTCAGGGTTTAGGAGGTATCCTATTATGTTCTTGACTTCAGTCGTGGAATAAATCATGTGGTTATATATAATCGGACCAAAGTCCATTATATTCGATAATATATTTATTATAAAAAACTGGTGCGCACAACACATCACTTTCGCTTACATCCGTTGTTTAAATCAGTTTGAGAATTTTAAATATAGTTAAAGATTAAATAATTAATTACAAAGAGATTCGATAGAAACATATGTTTAAATAAATGTATCTATTATATTATTATCTACTACAAACAGTTAGTTTATCGACTTTTCATCACTCTCCATTAAATTTTACAATTTAGTATTAAAGATAATAATTTTGCTGACATCTTTAGCTTTCCAGCGGGATATTATACGTCCGTATTACTTTTTTTATGTTAAAAAAGGCAAAAAATGCGTAGTAAAAAGTAATCCAAACTCTGAATAAAGAGGTTGTCTGTAGTGGATGGATCAGGGAAATGTGGTGTGGTAGGTCTTCATCGCCCAACTCCTTTAATTTACTAAGTGTCTGTATTGAAACATTAGGTCGGGCGTTATGATGAAGTAGAATAGGTACCTATTTACCTGTTTCTTGATCAAGATTTGATGCCTTTGGCCATTTTCCTTGCCATTTCGTAGAATCATTTTTTAATTTTTCCTAATACAAGGACTATTAACTTTTTTGGATGTAGATTCTGTTTTGTCAGGTGCCTATGAGGCTGATCGGCATCTAACCATTGACCTAATCAGTCTCGATTGTTATAGATCATCACTACTCTTCGCCATAAATTTGGACGAGAAATGGTTCGTTTCTTTGGCGAGCAAGACAAGACATGCCTTTTGACGTTTCGACTGCCGATATTCGTTAAGCTAGTGTGGAATCCAGGAAACAGCTTTTTTCCCTTTCTGATCAATTTTATATGTCTGGAAACTGTCGTATTGCTTCTGACTAGACCTAGAACTTAAGCAAACTCTCCGACGGTTTTATGATGGTCTTCAACATTCTTTACACCTTCATTCTCCATCGACGTTTAATGCCAGATATTATAACTTCGTATCCCCTTACGAAAATGTTGTTAACCAAAAACGGATGTTTCTTTCATTAGTACTTCCTTCACACGATTAATGTTTCTTGCCACCTGGGCAGTGGAATGACCGAGTTTGTACTAATAAACAAAAATCGTTTGTTGATTGAATGTTTCCGTTAGCACAATTAAAATTATACTAAAATCTGTATCACTACTTGGAAAAAACAAACAAAGATAATTTGTTAATAGAGGATTGGAGCGCCCGTGGCTAGTGCGCTAGTCTCTCATGTTAAAGGTTGTGAGTTCGGATCCCAGTTCCGGCGGGGCTTTTTTTAGGATGTAATTAAATGGGGATTCACTCACAGCCCCTTCCCCAGGTATGTGAGACCCGTCAGCCAAATGGTGGCCACTCACAAAATTAGGCGTAGGGAGTGATGACCTTGCACTTTAAGATGCATCGAGAAACGTGACTATAATTACTCCGCGAGGTCCAAGGCCTACACGGCCTGTCGCGCCACTGGAAGAAGAAGAAGAGGATTTACAAGTGTTTATTAGAGTAGAGATGGTAAATATTTCGCTAGGAATCAACAAACAACTCTTTAATCCTCTATAAAGATTAGGATTTTAAAAATCGGACATTCCCTGTGTTACAACCCATTGGAATGGATTTTCCACAAATGAGTTGTTAATGTAAATTGGGAGCTTGCCGAATAAGAGTTGCTGAAGAATTTACAAGTATTCTCTTGTCGTTTCGGCAGTATTTGTTTTTTAATTAGCGCCCTGGACAAATGTCCATTCGCCAGAAAAACAAAACAAACGTAGTTTGCTAATAGACGATTAACTAGTGTCTATTCCAGATTTTAAATATTTAGCTAGGAATCAACACACAACGCCTTAATCCTGTATAAAGATTAAGATTTAAAAAATCGGACTTTTCATGTGTTACAATCAAATAAGTTTCCAAATATTAGGGAAAATCCTAGCGGCTGAGCGTGGTCGCAGTTCCTTGCTCGTCCGTTGGCTGGAAACAGTTTGGATCTCTGTATGATACTGAACCCAAGATCCGAGAAACGGGACCACACAAGATTTGGCAAAGAGACAGCGGACCGACGATTAGGTAAATAACGCGGGGTGGTCTGGGGCTGCCATCTTGCGGGAGGATGTGATACTTACACGTAGCTCGGACACCTGATGCATCACAATTCCCCTCCGAAACGTCGCTACTGCGGAACTGATCCAGCTCTGATAAATAGACTCGCTCAGTTTATCCAGATACAATTTTTGGGGAAGTGAAGTAAGAGTATTACGAGAGATGGCAACGTTTTAGCGACAAATGATTTTCAAATGGCCTACATTTTGATATTTCTGTGTTCATTGAATGCTGAAAAGACTGCTCCACGCCTGGCAGCTTGGGGACGTTGCGTTTGCTGCTGCGTATCTCCTTTGTAAACGAACGTATACGCAGAATTTTTGTTGGGGTAAAGGGCTAGTGTGTTGAAAATATTAAGTACTTTTTTCCAAACACTATCTATAAGTAATTACGCGCTTGGACGTAAAAACAATCTCGGACAAGTTAATTACGAATTCTTGTCTCTGGGCCGAGGGGCTTTTATCTCTGCCTTAAATCCCCCCACCCTCTATCTCTGGCCTTAAAGAAAAAAAACGAAAAAAAAAAAAATCAAATAACGTATAGCCCAGAAAAGCAAGGTAGAGTAGGGGGAGATGGAACAAAAATATAAAACAAATAAAGGACAGTAAATAAAAAACTCCCTATCTACATTTAGCCCTAGTATTTTATGTTATTTTATCTTTTATTTAATTATCATTTTTATTTATTTAATTAATTTAAATTAATTTTTATGTATTTAATTTATTACAGTAACTTTAATTTTCCAAACGGTGAGGAGTGGCTAAGCGGATTACCCGCTCGTCTCCTGGCAACCTGATTACTCAGTATATAGGAGATAAAACTATTATAAAACTTGGCTTGTAACTCTGCCATTAATCCCCAGACTTACCATTCTTGCTCGAGAAAACAATCGTATAGCCTAAAATAAGAGGTATGGTTGAGGAAAAAAAAAAGAAAACAGTAAATAAAAGTGAAACTTTTTATGAATAGTACATTATCATACCTTAATAACTTATCTATTATCTATTACTCGCCGTGTATTGCGGCCCTAACAGTAGAATACTGCTGTATCCACTAGACTACGCCGTTTTTGGGTGTGTGTATATATATATATATTATATATATATTATTGGGTTGTTTCACATTAAATATCCGTTTTTATAGTTTCTGAAATTATAGTTTCTGAGTGTTTTCTCGTGCAAGAATGGTAAGTCGGGGATTAATGGCAGGATTTTTCAGATCTCTGTGGTTTTCTTCCGAATGTTTACATATTTAAAGTAAACAGTCACTAATCCTCTACCTTTGTATAATAAACATTAGCTTCCCAATCAATTACCCACTTTTTAGTATAGCTCCAAATATGAACATGGAAACAAGCGATTTTCGAGTAATATTTTTGTACGAGTTTAAACTCGGCCATTCAACAGCTGAGGCCGCTAGAAATATTTGTAAGGCGTTTGGGGAAGGGAGTGTTAATGAACGGACCATTCGCCGTTGGTTTGCTAAGTTTTCAGCTGGGGATACCGACTTGAAAAACTTGCCCCGAGGAAGACCTTCGTCCGTAATAGACAACGATGTCCTCAAACATACAGTAGAAGAAAACCCCTACCAAACAGTTAAAGGACTCTCAGCACAACTAAATGCAAGTGCATCTACCGTTTCTAGACATTTAAAGTGTATTGGGAAAAGCAAAAAAGCTCGATACATGGGTACCTCATGATCTCACTGAGCGGCAGCAAGACCCCATGTCTCAAAACATACCGTGCAAAAATTGAAAGAACTGGGCTACGAAGTTCTTCCGCACCCACCATATTGTCTCCAACAGATTACCACCTGTTCAGGAATTTAGACAACTTCGCCAAAGGAAAACTTTTTAAAAATGATGATCAAGTGAAAAGTGCGTTTGCAGATTTTGTTTCACTTCAAAGCTCATAGTTTTTCAGTTCGGGGATAAAAAAAGTTGGTGTCATGTTGGGAAAAATGTGTAGAAAAAGAAGGTAAATACTTGGAATAAAATTATCTTGTTTTTATATCGTATTTTTAATAAAAATCCTTTACCTTGAAAACGGACATTTCATGTGACACAACCCAATACATACATACATATAATAGAAGTGAAAATATTTTCAAATTATTAAGGACAATTTGTAAATCGTTTTTCATCTTTTATTTATCTAATGCAACATAATCGGATTGTTACTCCTTTCGTTATCAGTTATTTTGTTTGAAATATATATCTTGGGGATCAGTTGTTAGCCCTGTGTTAGGCCATGCTATCTCATCCTAATAACCTAGTCATATCTTTTTATTTTCACTATCTTCATTTTATTTTGCCGTCCATTGTTAGTTAGGGATCGCGTGTTGTTGCTTCTATTGAAGCAAGAGAATAGAGTCCATACCTAAGCTACCTTCGCCCGAAAACTATGAGGTCTAATTATTGTTTCTTCTGAGAAGAGTGGTGCTATTTAGTTTTTTTTTGTGACTGAGAAACGTCCCCTCCCCCCGCTTCATCCCCCTCCTATTCGTGTACTGCGCGGCAGTGTTAGTAATATTTAGTAGTGTCGGTCCGAGGCAGTGTAGTGGAAGGAATATCATTAGTTACGCAGGTAAATTTATTTTTTACGTAATTATATGGAACTAAAAATAAATAAATATCAAGTATTTAGACTTAGTTAAGAGATAAATTTCATATGAAAAATCTGGTGCGATTTACACATAAATATCACTTTTACTCCTTATTACTTACACTTTACTATGTGATATATGTATTAAGGGAAATTTGCCATATAACTCATCATCGAGAATAGTGGTGCTGAATCCTCGGATACTACATCGCGCGGCCTAGGGCCCAAACGGCTCGTCACGCCACCCAAAGAAAAATAAAATAATAAGAAACACTTATAATCTATTCCAATACACTTATCGTTAATAAAGCAATCTTTATTTCTTATTGCGTCTTTTATTGTTCAGATTATCAAGAGATCTTTAATTAGACCTTCATATAATGAACCTTTAATTTTGATTAAAAGAAAGAATAGTCTTACTAGAAGTGGAAAAATCTTGTGCGGGCAACACACGACTTTCACTTACCTCCGTTTTTAAAATCAATGAAAGAATTTTCAAAAACAGTTAAGAGATAAAAATACGTGAAACTATTAAGGAATTAATTAAATTTAATTTCTATAGAAACATGTGTTTCATTAAAAAATCTATTATATTATTATCTAAGATAATCAGTTAGTTTTATATCCATTTCATCACTCTCTATTAACTTTTAAAAGCTTGTGTATGAGATAATATTTTTTCTAAAATCTTTAGCTTTCCAACGGTATATCATACATGTATATTACTGCTCTTATGTTCAAAAACGAAAAATTGCATTAAACAAATATTTTTTTCTGTTTTCTCCTTTAGTTGGGTATCTATTTTATTCAATTTATGTATTTACCAGTTTTTCATCAGCGTTAACAAGATAATATAGTTATTTTTATTGAATCTACAAAATTAAAGGTACTTTAGAAGAAGAGAATTTAAGATATCGGCATTTAAGCCCTGCCAGAAGATTTTAATCAGAATAAAACCTACATGATATTAAAGCCCATTAAATTTTACATTGATATAGCGAGTTTAATCAAAATCGTCGAAACCGTTTTCGAGAAAATCGAAAAAAGTTGCAAAATGCATGGTATAAGCTCATTTTAATGAAAAAAGTTTTGTAACGTCTCGGGCGTATAGTTGTCTTAAATATGAAATTTCAGTTTCAAAGGGGACCCTAAAACGTTTATATCCGTTGAAAACTGGTATTCGAAAATTTTCACGATCGCACAACTTCCCCTTACTATATATAGTAAGTGAAAGTAAAAAAAGCTCGAACGAGTTTGATTAAACTGGCTATATAAGTAAAAAATTAGATGATATTAGATATCATACTGATTTTATAAATATTGAAAAATGAAAAAATCCAGCAAAGCTTTAAAGCCGAATATTTTACAGTGTATCGGAGCATTAATTTTATTTCATCTAAAAAAATAAGCATTTCCGATTATTGTTATTGATAAATAGTACATGATAATGAAATATATAAAAGAATTTGTGCCAATTACCCACCCAGCCTCTATAAAGTGGGTACCCAAGATATGAGGAGAAAAAACATGGCAGCTGAGAGTGATCTCTACATGTACTAAGCCCAAGATCCTTCATAGGTTGTAGAGGTACAGTTTTTTTTGTTACCTTCTTTCATTGATATCACATAATAAAGGTGTGTGAGGCAGAGATGGTTAAATATTCAAAATAAAAAATAAGAGTACCGTGCTCAGTAATTTAAAATAATTGATTTCAAAATCGATAATATGAAAAAAATAAGTCTAAATTAATTATTAATAGACCTAAAAACGGATAGATGCTAATCAGTGGAAAGTATACTCTGTACTTCAACTGCTTGATTATTTGATTCGAACTTTTTTGAGAGTATTTGACCAACTCCAGTGTGTGGCCCGTCAGCAAACTGGTGGCAACTCACAAAAATAGTGGAAGAAAATGATAACCCTACCCTACAACTCATCATCGAGAATAGTGGTGCTGAATCCTCGGATACTACATCGCGCGGCCTAGGGCCTAAACGGCTCGTCACGCCACCCAAAGAAAAATAAAATAATAAGAAACACTTATAATCTATTCCAATACAATTATCGCTTAATAAAGCAATCTTTATTTCTTATTGCGTCTTTTATTGTTAAGATTATCAGGAGGATTATTATAAATCAGTTAACTATTACATACCTTAAGCAATGGTTACTCAAGGGTAGATTAAATGTGATTGATATAGCAAAAAAATTCTACAATAAACCTTTAAAGCCGTTGGCATTTGTTATGTCATCAGTTTTTTACTTTCACTTACCTATATATGAAATATTGGGAAAATTTTCAAATACCAATATTTATTAGGAATAAACGTTTTAGGGTACCCTGAGTCCAAATGACCAAGCCTTTCAAAAAGGTCTGTGTGTGTGTGGTAAGTCTAGCGCCAAAACGAAAGTCCTACGAAACTCAAATTTGATATTTAAGTCAACTATGATGTTCTACAACTGAGATGTTTCCGCAACTTTTTCATCAAAATCAGCTGACCGAAAAATCTACTTTATACCATGCATTTTGGACCATTTTATGATTTTCTCACAAACGGCTCCAACGATTTCGATTAAAATCTATATATCAATGTAAAATTCTTATGGGCTTTAATATGATGTAGGTTTCATTCTGATTTAAATAGTCTGACAGGGCTTAAATGCCGATATTTTAAATTTTCTTCCTCTGAAGTACCTTTGATTTTGTAGATCATCTTATTAGCATAGATAAATAATGGGGAAATATGCAAGTTGAGCGAATTTGATAAATAAATAAACTTTCACTTACCTATGTATGAAATATATAGTAATGGAAAGTATTATAAAAATTTTCGAATACCAGTTTTCATTGGAAATACAATTTAGGGTCCCCCGAGTCCAAATAACCAAGTCCCGCAAAAAGGTCTGTGTGTGTGTGGTAAGTCCAGCAAGAAAACGAAAAGCCGTACTGAAACTTTATTTTCATAATTAAGACAAATATAACTTTTTCATCAAAATCAGCTTACCAGAAAAGCCACTTTATACCTTGCATTTTGCACCTTTTTACAATTTTCTCATAAACGGCTTGTAACGATTTTGATTAAACTCGCTATATGGATGTAAAATTTAATGGGCTTGAATATTATGTAGATTGCATTCTGATTAAAATAGTCGGACAGGGCTTTAATGCCGATATTTTAAATAGTCTTTCTCTAAAGTACCTATATTTTGTAACTTTTATAGAAATAACCATGTAATTTTGCCCGAGATGTTACGGCAACTTTTTCGTTAAAATCAGCTAACCAGAAGAGCCACTTTATACCATGCATTTAGCACCTTTTTACAATTTTCTCACAAACGGCTTGTAACGATTTTGATTGAACTCGCTATATCGATGTAAAATTGAATGAGATTTAATACCATGTAGGTTTCATTCTGATTGAAATAGGGCTTTTATGTCGATATTTTAAACTTTCTTCCTCTAAAGTACTTTTAGTTTGGTAGATTATTTTTAGAATTAATAAAAAATAGATAAATATATAAGGTGAACAAATGCGATATCCATCTAAAGGTTCTCCTTTTTAGTTAGTTTTTAGTTTTCTAACTGCATAAATTTATAATTTTTATATTTAAAATAATAATATATTTTATAAATATTATATATATATATATATATATATATATATATATATATATATATATATATATATATATTATATATATATAATATATATATATATTCAGGGGATCCTAAAACGTGTTTTTCTGTTGAAAACTTGAATTATAAAATTTTCAGTAGTGGTCACCTTTGGTGTAGTGGCCAGCTTAACAGCCTTCCATACCCTAGGTCGCGGGTTCAAAACGTTATTGGGGGTAATAAATTCCTTAAATATGCTGTCCTTCGGAGGGGATGTAAAAAGGTGGTCCCAAGCTTGTGTGATGTCAGGTAGCCGTTAAACATCCCTATCCCTAATTAAACCTGGATAGGCAAGATTCAGAACTCCAACTGTACCATCATTTGATTAGTCGCGGTAGCATAATTTGAAGTTAAATGAATGAACAAACAAAGATTTTCAGATTTCAATACTTTCCCTTTCTATAAAGTTCATTAATATATGTGTGAAACAGAACAAGAATAAGTCATTTTATTTGATCTACCAAAAATAGTTTTCTCTTTCTTTTATTTTATTATTATTATTATTTTTTATTTTTTTTTTGTAATCAATGCTTGACTGCAAACCATATTATTCTTCATTTTAAAGGAATAATTTCAGATATTAAATATTTCTAGGCCTGAAACACCCTCCTAAAAAAAAAAAAAAAAAAAAATGTTTTTCTTTGATATTCAGGTCAAACAGTACAATATTTGAAGAAAGATCAACTGATAAAATTTTAAACTGAATTCCTTTGGTTTTCTTATCTCTGGGCCCTGGAGTCTCAGCTATTTGTTATGTATTTGTTTAATTTCTCAGTATTCAATTGATTTGATTTAGTGTTTTATACTCCCTATAATATGCTTTTTTTTTTTTTTTTAATTCCCACATTTTCTCAACTTTTTGATACTTGTTTTATTTTTTTTTTTAATATAATATAAAACGACTTTATTACAACTTAAACGTTATATGTGATTTCCTTTATTTACTAGTTTAGTTATTTATATAGTCGTTTTTATTTACTAGTTATTAATTAAATTAAAATTAAATCTATTCCGGATAATTATTAGCATCGTCAGTAAAATCATAGCAATCCTTATTTTTGTCAGAAAATATTTAAATGAATTCAGCATCTGATTTTTTGTAAAGATATATCATTTAAAAAACGGAATTAATTACTTTGATTAATTATAAATATTATAGTGTCAATGCTAGATAAAATATGATATAAATGGTTTTGTATTAGAGTTTCCGATTGAGAAAACTTACTCTGTGAAAATCAATCCCCTTTAACCTTCAGTTCAAAGCCCTTCACAATATCTATTCACTCACTCCTATAGGTGCGAAGCTTAAAAATATTGTGGGCGATTAATCCATCTATGTGATCATATGTTTAGTCCAGCAATAATAATATAAAAGGTATGTGATTACATTTATCTATTTCTTCAATATTGCAGAAACAATAGTCAGTTTTAATTATAGCTATTTTTTTTTTAAATTAATAAAAGATGAATGAAAGTAATATAATTTTATTAAATACTATGAAATATCCACTTTTGAAAAAACTGTTTATTTATTTATTTAACATCACTTTATGCTACTGTGGCTAATCAGACGATGCTACAGCGGGAGTCCTAAATTTTGCCTATCCAGCTTTAATTAGGATAGGGATCTTTAACGAGTACCTGACATCGCACAACTTGTTTGTCCTCTCCGAAGGACGGCATAACCAAGGATTTGTTACTCCCATTAAAAAATCCTAGGACCACCTGCGGGTTTGAACCCGTGACCTTTGTCATAGAAGGCTTTTATTCTAGGAACCCTGCTACAGGTGATCCCTATATGTATATAAATAATTTTATTAAATACTGTGAGATCTCCACTATTGAAAACTCCAGATAATCACAAAAAACTTTTACTATATCTGTACAAATCTGTACAATATGACCTTCATTAGTGACTAATTGTACATATGGATTGAATTATTACAATTATTTTCTATATTACAATTGTTACTAAATTACTATATTACATAAGAATTAATTTACTTTAGTGTGATTTATTATGATAATGCATAATAAATGTTTCTTTATAATATAATAATTACAGAAACAATAGTCATTTTTTTTTTAATTAATAAAACATGAATGAAAGTAATATAATTTTATTAAATACTGTGTGTGAAATCTCCACTATTGAAAAAATTGAAAACTCCAGATAATCACTAACAAATTTTGATATATTAATTAAGAAGAAATCTGTACCAATAAAAAACCAAGATATGATTTTTTTATTTATTTATTATTATGATGGTTCATTTATAATATAACAAACGTTTATTTATTATATAATAACAGCAGAAACAATAGTCATTTTTTTCTTATAATTTTTTTTTTTTATTTAATTATTTGTTTGTTTATTTATTTATTTAACATCCCTTTGTGCTGCTGTGGCTAATCGGGCGATGCTACAGTGGAGTCCTGAATTTTGCCTATCCAGGTTTTATTAGGATAGGGATCTTTAACGTATACTTGACATCGCACAGGCGATTTTAACTTCTCCTCCGAAGGACGGCGTTACTAAGGATTTTTTACTCCCATTAAAAAATCATAGGGCCACCTGTGGGTTTGAACACAGGACCTTGGGCATAGGAGGCTGTTATGCTAACCACCTTTAATTAATAAAATATCAATGAAAGTAATATAATTTTATTAAATACTGTGAAATCTCCACTATTCCCTATTACTGATCAAATTTTTTCTAATGGTAAGGAAATTTGAAAACTCCAGGTACTCACAAATTATTTTTTTTTTAAATTGATTAAGAAGATATCTGGATGTCCTTGGGTAATTATTTTAAATGAAATTGATTTAAAATATTTGTGAAACTTTGGCTTTTAATAAAAATCACACGCTCTACACGGACAAATTCAACACTCAGTGTTCTACGATAGCAGTGACATGCCAGTGATCACTAGCAATTATATTACTAAACCTGGCAGGTCGCTCTAGGATTTTTTAATAGGAGAAAAATCCTTAGTCATGCCATCCTTCGAAGGGAACATAAAAAGGTGGTTCCGAGCCTGTGGATGTCAGTTACTCTTTAAAGATCCCTATCCTAATTAAAGCTGGATGAGAAAAATTTAGTACTCCCACTGTAGCATTGTCTGATCAGCCGCAACAGCATAAAGTGACATTAAATGAATAAACAAACAAAGCTACTGAACAATATACCAAAGATTTTTAATTTGTTTAAAAATTAAAGTAAAGATCTTTGTTCTCTCATCTTTTGTAAGAGATGGAACGTGTTAAGAAGTCTTAAACCTGTAGGAGCTCTTGTGTTCATGATCATAATTTCTATAATTTAGTACACAGTAATTAATATATTATTCCAAGATATTTTTGTTCTTTTTAATTAATTCTATTTTATTTTCCTCAGGTGAAAAACAAGCATTCCTCGGTCCAGAACCGGTAAGACTGACACCGGCCTGGGAGGAGACCAATCTACCCAACGATGAACTGAATTTCAAAGGAGTTACCATGGAGCATCATCTCGAAGCACACCCTCCATCGGATAGGTGAGTTAGAATAAAAAATAAAATAAAAATCGTTTGTCTGTCATTTTATTTAATAATATACTGTTTATATGAAGCATGAAACATAATTATTATCCTATGATTTTATTGTGCTGATAATCAATACAATTATAAGAGGTATCATCTACATTGAAAAGCACAAGGGAGAAAGAAGAAGATAATTAATAAAAATTTATCTTAAAGTATTTATAAATGTATTATTTATAAAAAAAAAAAAAAAAAATCTGGTGTCCGCAACACACAACTTTCACTTTCCTCTGTTTTTAAAATCAATTTAAGAATTTTTAAATGCTGTTAGGTATTAAGATATTATGAGTGGCGTGGTCTAGTGGATAGAGCACTAGTCTACTGTTCTCCGGGTCCTGGGTTTGAATCCCGGCTGTGGCAGAATATTATTTATTCTGTTAACTCAGTCGAGGGGCGATACTAGGGTATGGAGACCCTCCTGGGGCAGACCCAAACTCTATGGCGTGATCAAGGCCTAATCCCCTCATTGCACGGTACAGGGTAAAGTACAGATCTCTATATGTACTGAGCCCATGACCCTTCATGGGTGGTAGTGGTACAGGTTTTATTTTTTTTAGATATTAAATTAAAGTAAAAATGTTAAAGAATTCATTACATTGAGTTTTGATTGAAACATGTGTTTTATTAAATAATCTATTATATTATTATCTGCTAGTATCAGTTAGTTTCATCAACTTCTCATAACTCTTTATTAACACAAAAATTGCATCAAAAAATATTTTTGATCTTTTCTTATTTAGTAGTTGAATATCCAATTTGGTAAACTTACATATTCATCTATTTTTTATTATTGTTAAGAGTATGATATGGTTAATTTTTTGGAATATACAAAATTCAAAAGGTACTTTCGAGAATTTTTTTTTCTTATCTCCTTCATTGTTGAAAAACTCCAGTAACAAAGAAAACAATGTTGCAAAAAAATTCAGTGCAACAGTACAGGCCTTATCCGATCTTACGCTACCTTTGAGGCATTACAAGTTACTTTACTTTAGAGAAAGAAAATTCAAAAATTTGGCATATGACCCTGTAATACTAGTTCAATGAGAATGAAACCTACATGACATTAAATTTTACATCTGTACAGAAAAAATGTTAATTAGGTGCAAAATGCATGGTTATAAAGTGGCATTTCCGGTTGGCCAGTTTTGATGGAAAAGTTGCTGTAACATCTTGGATATATACACTTCTAAAATATGAAATTTCAGTTCTATACAACTTATTGTTTACGAGTTAGACTTTACCACACACTAATACCTTTTTACGGGACTTGTTTATTTGGTCTGAGGGACCCAAAAATGCGTATTTCCATTGAAAAGTGAAATTCAAAAATGTTCATGATCGCAATACTTTCCCTTATTTCCCCCCCTTTCCCTCCTCCCATTTCAAAAATAGGTAAGTGAAAGTAAAAAATCTTTGATGTCATTTTAGAAATGGTTATTACCTGTTGATATATGTAGCTGAAACATAGAGGATTAAAAGATTTTAATAAAGTAGTTGAATACATTAGCAGCCTTGTTTTGTTAATTCACTTTTTGAATTATATGGAAATGAAACATAATTTCTTTATGTATTTAATAATTATTTTTTTTTTTTTTGTTAGGTATAACATAGTCTACTTGATTATGTTCCTCCATGGAATGGGCACCCTTCTCCCGTGGAACATGTTTATCAATGCTAAAAGTGTATGTATTACCATTATTTACAATATTTGTATTTTTGTGGATTAATGTCTCATCATATTGTGGGAGCAGATACTAGACCTTAAGTGGAACTAAAAAGTTTATATGGCCCATAGTCCGATTGTCAACTGTTAGGGAAGAAAATTTATGATTTCTCCTGTCATCCATGGTTTTCATTGAACAGCTGGGATCACTTGTAGCTGGGTGTCTAGCGTAACAGCCTCCCATGCTAAAGGTCACGGGTTCAAACCCACAGGTGGTCCTAGGATTTTTTAATGGGAGTAAAAAATCCTTAGTTACGCCGTCCTTCGGAGGGGACGTTAAAAGGTGGTCCCGAGCCTGTGCGATGTCAGGTACTCGTTAAAGATCCCTATCCTAATAAAACCTGGATAGGCAAAATTTAGGACTCCCACTGTAGCATCGTCCGATTAGCCATAGTAGCATAAAGTGACGTTAAATGAATAAACAAACAAACAAACATTGAACAGCAAAAATAAAAATAAAATTTTATATCAATTACTATTATAGAAGAGTAATTTAAGTTATGAATATATTATTCGGAACAGTCTCATCTATTTTTATATCTAGATAAATGCTAATTTAGTCTACATGATAGTTGCAAGTGCATAGCAACAAAAGGTTGAGATAATTAATATGTGACAATGAAAAGATAAATTTTAACAGAAATATTCCTATCTAGGAACTTAATATGGATAATACTACAATATTAATTGACCTATATTAGGATATAATATGGAAATAAATGTAAGTAGAATTTTAATAATAAACAGATTGTAAATATTTTAAATGATAAATTGATTCTAATTTATTGATGATGTGTTGTTAATGTATGTATAGTTGCTTATAATATTTATTCAATTATATTTTAGACGATATTTAAAGATCTGAAGATGAGGCATAAGGTGCCTCGAAACGTAATGTTTTAATAATCATGTTTTATATGCTATGATAAATAAATATATAAACAAAATAGAAGAGACTGTTCCGAATAATATATTCATAAAAATAAAATGATTTTCCTCCCTAACTGTAGACAATCAGATTATAGGCCATATAAACTTTTTAGTTTTTATTGAGGTCTAGTACCTGCTCCAACAATAAGACTCAACAATTATGAGAAACATAAGAAGCAAACATTTTCTTTTTGCTTCTTTTTTTTTTTTATTTTTTTTATTTTTGCTTCCTCACACCCTTGATTGGCCAATGAAAGTAGATTTTTTTGCACCATTTTAAAGCTAATCAAATTAATTAATTAAACAAAGAAGTTTTTCTGAGATCTGGAAAATTCAAAACCTGACAATAGTAGAGCAATAGCAACTTAAAATGTCCGAGTATTCTTAGAAATATTATAACTTAATTTTCTGCATTTCTTATTTTGAGGATTTGACTTCTTAACCTTCTGTAAAATTTTCTTTTTGTACCGATTGTCTTTCGGATGTATTTTAGTATGAACAATTTCCAAATAATTTAAATGTTGTTTGTATTACAATAATTTGGTGCAGGCAACACTCGACTTTCAGTTACATCAGCTTTTAAAATAAATTTAAGAGCTATTAAAAAAATGCTAAAGTTAAACAAAATTTTAAGTTAATTCAAATAAAAAGTTTATTCAGTTTCAATTCAAACATATGATTTAGATTAAATAATATAACAATATAAAATTGTATAATAATCAGTATATAAGTTTAAGCCTTATTCCTCATTTAACATTACGATCATGTTTTTTTATAAAATCTTTAGCTTTCCAGCAGTATGTGTTAACACCAATTTATAGTTAACATATATGAAATACATTGAGGATTCGAATGAATTTTTGTTTTTATTCGGTGGTCATTGTCTACAGCATTCCATTCCTCTTTATACCATAACTTTCCAACCCCACACACTTACAATACATATGTTATTTTTTATTTAACAACAAAAATATTCTCTAGAAATAATTTACATAGCAGAAAAACATTTTTCCGGTCAGCTAGTAAAACATAATTATTTATTAAGTAATTTGTATTATTTTTAGGAGGGACTAGAACTTACTTATTTGTTTTATGTGATACTCCATATTGTTTAAATGTGCAAAAGTCTTTTATTTTTATTTTTCACCAATTTTGTATACAGTACAAATCATTCAAATAGTTTTAATATGTTTTTTGTTACATTTCTTTTTTTTTTTAAATACAATATACTCTGTTTCATACTTGGATTTATTTAATAAAGACATTTTTTTTTTATTTTACAGTATTTCGTCGATTATAAGCTGAGCTATAATTACACCGGAGTTGAGACTGAATACGCTGCTAATTTCCTTCCTTACCTCGGAATCGCCGCTCAGGGCCCAAACCTCATATTCAATTGGCTTAATGTATTCGTTACGATTGGGTAAGTTTTAAAGTATCTAAAATAATGAATGCGAATGAGGTGAACTGTTTCAAAATAATAGTTCTAAGGTTTTAGATATCCTTGTTAATAGTTAAATGAATGAACGAATGAAAATATATTTATGTTCTGGCTATAAATATTTTATAATAGTATTTTCATCATTAGATCCTAATCCTTAGTTAAGCCGTCCTTCAGAGCGGACGTAAAAAGGTGGTCCCGAGCCTGTGCGATGTCAGGTACTCGTTAAAGATTCCTATCCTAATAAAACCTGGATAGGCAAAATATAGGATTCCCACTGTAGCATCGTCCGATTAGCCATAGTAGCCTAAAAGTGACGTTTAATGAGTAAACAAATAACTTTTATTATGTATTATGAATTATATACATAAAGGTAATATTGGTACCTCTTAGGAATACAAAAAAATAAAACATATACTAAAATATTGAAAAATATAAATTGAATAAGAAACAAAAATAAAGAGCCCAATAATCCTAACTTAACTTAAATAACATTTAAGTTACATTAATACTTGAACATGCTAACCTTCTGTTTAAAATGTTTACTTTTTATTGTTTTTTTATTTCATTTCTGTTTATTTACTTTAATATTATTTGATTTTGATATTAATTTGATTAGCTTTCTAAAGTAAATATATCTGGCTCTGATGGCCAGGTTTTTAGAGCTAAAGAAATAAAAACAACCAACCAATCTTTCAAATTTACTCCTTCATTTTATCAATTTTTTCACTAATATGCCTGAAAAATGGATCTCTCCAAGAAACATAATGATTAATTAGCTACATATACAATTACCTATATATATTACAATTTTATTTATTTAAAGAAAATTTACTAATATTAATGATGTAGTTATTGTTGACCGTTGAGAAATTAGATGAGGAAGATGGTTGGAGGTGCGGTCATAAATTAGAAACACACATTTAAAACAAGTGCTATTTTAATTATGTGCCGACGTTTCGGCCTACAATGTGGGCCTTCATCAGGGCTAAAAAAACAAGATAACAACCAATGTAATATTTAGACTTAATAATGCAGTTAGGTATATAATAATAATATGACAGTAATATAATATGGGAACATAAATAAAATTAAATGTAATATGATAATAAAATGACAGTTATAAAGTATGGAAATAAACAAAATTAAGATGATAGTTATAAAGTATGGAAGTAAACAGAATTGAGATGATAATATTGTAATAGGAATATATAAAGAGAGACTAATTTTCATTTCCTTAGTCTCTCTTTATATATTCCTATTACAATATTATCATCTCAATTTTGTTTATTTCCATACTTTATATCTGCATTTTATTATCATATTACATTTAATTTTATTTATGTTCCCTTATTATATTACTGTCATATTATTATTATATACCTAATGCATTATTAAGTCTATATATTACATTGGTTGTTATCTTGTTTCTTTTAGCCCTGATGAAGGCCCACAATGTAGGCCGAAACGTCACCACATAATTAAAATAGCACTTGTTTTAAATGTGTGTTTCTAATTTATGATCGCACCCCCAACCATCTTCCTCATACAAATATTAATAATTTCTTTTAGTTAATAGTTTATTAATAATGATTAAAATTTTGAAATATTAATTAAAATCATATTTTAACTTTTTTAGAGGAAAGCTGAGCACTCGAATAGTTTGGAGTATTGTTGTCGAAATGTTGATCTTCGTCGTGACTGCTGCTCTTGCCATGATAGACTCAAAGGATTGGCCTGCCATATTTTTCTACGTCACTATGTTATCCGTAGTCTTATTAAACAGTAAGTAATAGATATTAGGTATTTGCTAGTTACATTTATTGTATCCTAGACTGTGACTATCAATCGAGACGTTGATTCCAAAAGATAGTAAAGGACTTTTTTAAATATATATATATAGATATATATAAATATAGATATTATGACATATTTTTATTCTCATTATTTAGTTTTATATAAATCTTCAATTTGATTTTATCTAATGAACTCTCAAGTCCTCTAAAAACAAGATTTACAAATGCAGTTATTTTTTAAATGTGCTAATTACGCGATTATTTTTGTTCCAAATCATATTAAAACATTTCATTCCATAACTTTAATATGGTGTAATTAATATAGTAAAAAAACAATTCTAGATCATAATGCGAAAATAATCAAATAACTTGTTTTAATAATATAGTAATGAGTGATTTTTGTACTTCCTGTAAAATTTTCTAGAATGAATATAGTACCTTATTGAAATAAGGGTCTCGATTGTACCTATTACAATTGTTATTTAACTAATAATTATTACATTTTATTATTAATAAAATGACAATTTTATTGAATTATAATGTTTTTCAGTGGCTAATGGTATTTACCAAAATACAATATTCGGAATGGCTGCCAAGTTACCTCCAAAATACACTGGTGCTATCATCCTCGGAGCTGTAAGTAACTAACATTTACATTTTGTTGATATATGGTTACTATTTAACTTCAAAAATAATTTTATATATAATTACAATTATAAGATCTATTAAATTGTAGGTTAATATATTGTAGATATGATATCACTCAGGCTTCAATGATTCTCCATCCTTAAAATATGAAAATCGGGCATATTCTTTGAAATAGTAAAATTAGTCCTTTTCGTGCGTAAAACACTATCCCTCGCTTATATAGACAGTTAGACTTATGCTATTTTGGACCGATTCTCGAATGTGGTAATCCTAGTTACCTGTGAATTATTTCGATTTGCATCCTTTTAAAAGGAGAATCGAGTCAAAAATGGTGATTCTCTTCCATTTTGAACTGTATCCTAGTTACAATAAATGTCGATTGCTTAGAATCCTTTCAAAGAGAATGGCGACTTTAACTTAGAATAAAAAAATTAAAAGTCCTTTTTGTGCGTTGCAATAACCAGATATACACTACTTACAGTATTCTGGTTAAGAGTGGATTTATCTCGATGCTCAAAGAAAATACCTACTTGACATCTTCCTATTCCAATCCTTGGGAGCCAGAAAAGCTTCCTATAGCCTTCGACTTCCTTACTCTGCACTCTTTTGTACATACTCTAAACACAAGATTTCAAACTACCAATTTATATATACCCTCTAACAGAACTGCATTCTTTGAATGACCTAGGAGGGTAGATGGGGAACAACAAATAAATAAATTGTAGATTTCAACACAAAAATAAAAACAAATTAATGAGAGATTTTTACGTTTTCTATAAAATTTCCTAAAACGGGTATTGCACCTACTGGAAATCATTGTCCCAATTGTTGACTTTATTTCCAAAATGATCATTATTTAGTTGTAATTTTAATAGTAATTTAAAAATTTGTAGCTAGAAACTTTATATTCATTATTAACATTTTCTATCTTTATTTTCTAGAATGTCAGTGGAACTTTTTCATCGTTGATCAGCATAGTTTCACTGATCATCGCGCCTAATGCTAAAACAGCTGCTATTTACTATTTCATCACAGCTCTCTTTGTCTTATCTCTATGTTTCGACACCTACTTTGCTTTACCTCTCAATGTAAGTATTGGTAATTTTTTTTTTTTTTTTCAGATACACTTACTCAAAAAAGTTTCCATACATCCATAAATAAATTCTTAGTTTTGAAAGCTGAGGTTGATTTCCTCCACACTTTCGACTTTCCATCTAGCCCAAAAATATTAAATTTAGATTCCTATGACCTGTTCCCAGAAATGTTTGGGTTTATTTACAAACTCCCCAGCAAATTACAGCCACTTCTTTTGGTTTGACTTACTGAAGAAAGGCTTATGTCTTGCGACTCAATCACTGTATCCTTTTCTTCTTAAAATATTTTTACTGTTTCTGAGTGGACTTGAATCCCATTGTACCTATTTATTCTGATGGCGATTAAGGTGTCAGGTAGTGTGAGGATTTGCATGGACTTCAGCAAGAATGGCTCACTTACGGCGATTCTCCAGTCTCCTGTCTTCCAGTACGTGTTTTATCCTCCAAAGATTTAATTCTCTATGTCTTTGTAATCCATACTGTACAGTAGCATATGACTTATTCAACAGATATGCACTTTTTCTTATAGATAAACCCTGCGAACCATGAGCTCTTTCAAATCAAGAGAAACACTCATATTGAGAAGAAATCAGTTTTCCAGGCCCAAGTAAAGTTAATAGTAAACTAAGATTTGATTATCGAGATAAGATTTATACATATAACACTGGAAAGACGGTCATAGTACAATAATTAGGATTAATATTGTAAAGTGTATGGAAACTTTTTTAACCTATCATTAACAATGACATTCTGCCTCGTTTTATATTAATGATGAAATGAAAATAAATAAATACATTTTTTCATCTAATATTAGTATTAATAGTTTGTACATTAGAAAATTGTTAAGTTAAAAATAAATAGTTATGCAAAATATAAGTATACTGTATGGAAACTTTTTTGAGTGAGTGTATATTAAGGGAAAGTAATAATTAGTAAATTACTCTGCTCATTAATAATTTTGTCATTTATCTTTCAGAGATTCTACAAATATAATGAACTGATGCATCAGAAAGAGATTCAGAAGAAGACAAAAGAAACAACATCTTCATCAAACGAAAAGGCCAAGATCCCTCATCTGAAAGTTTTATCGAAGAACTATCCCCAACTCTTTAATATATTCTTTGTCTTCTTTGTGTCTTTAGCACTTTTCCCATCTGTGCAATCAGGTATGTTCTCTTCTTAATACCTGTAGAATGTACGTATTGGAATTCCTAGAAAATTACCCATTATTTTTTTTCTGTTATAGATATTAAGAGGTCTGATGACAACTTCTTCATTAACGACAAATTCTACGTTGAAATAATGTGCTTCTTGACTTTCAATGTTAGCGCCATGTTAGGAAGTTACATAGCCACCTTATTTCAGTGGGTGAGTTTATTTTAATATTTATTTAATCTCATACTGATTCGGTCAACTTAAAACACTCACCTGTGGTGTAGTGGCTGGCATAACTTTCTAAGACAAGGTCACAGGTTCAAACCTGGCAGGTGGCTCTATGATTTTTTAATGGGAGTAAACAATTTTTAGTTATGCTATAATTTGGAGGGGACGTATAAAGGTAGTATTGAGCCTGTGCGATGACAGGTAGTTATTAACAAGTACCTGACATCGCACAGGTTCAATATTATATCAATAGATCCCTATCATAATTAAACCTAGATAGGCAAAATTTAGGACTCCTGCTGTAGCATCGTTGTATTTTTAATAAAAATACTTTACCTTGAAAACGGACATTTCATGTGGCACAACCCAATAGGTAGTCAGCAGGTGGGTATTTGTATGCTGGATTTGATTTTATTTCTATAGTTTCCTTGTTTTTTGTGTCTTTTTCTAACTGTAAGAGTGAAATTCCTAATGTAAACCTAATTGTGTTGCAGCCTAAACCTAAGTACCTGTGGATCCCGGTAGTCCTGAGAGGTCTGATATTCGTCCCACTGTTCGTGCTGTGCAACTACCAGCCGATGAAGGTCGACAGGACGCTACAGGTCTACATTACTAACGACTTTGCCTACCTGGCCATCGGCATCACCATGGCCTTCACCAGCGGCTACTTCAGCTCGCTGGGTATGATGTACAACCCTGGGTAAGTTATTCTTAATCTTCTTAAATTTTTTTTTTTTGTGCAGCACTTTAAAATTTTTTTCTCTTTGTGTATTATGTGGGTTATTCGAAGCAATTCACCGGAAAATTCATTTTTTTTAACTCTTTAATAAATAAAAAAACCTGGTGTAAGCAACACACGTCTTTCACTTACCTCGACTGTTAAAATCAATTTAAAACTATTAAATATACCTCAATTTGAAAAATATTTTAAGATGATTTTAATAAATCTCGTATTCATTTTCATTAGAAACATATGATTTAAATAATATAACTGTGTTAAATTGTTATTCAGTAATAAGTTTATTGTTCATTCGTCACTTTGTATTAAATTTTACAACTTTGCTTATCAGATAATATTTTTTCTAAAATATTTCTCTTTCCAGCGGTATATTATACATCTTTATTACTGTTCTTATTATCAAAAACACAAAAATTGCATTAAAAAATATGTTTGCACTTTTCTCAGTTAGTTATTTATCAAATTTGCTCAACTTGAATATATAGCTGTTATTTATCACTGCTAATAAGATGATGTGCCTATTTTTTTTAAATCTACAAAATTAAAGGTACTTTAGATGAAGAAAATTTTAAATCCTTTTAAAAGGAGAATCAAGTCAAAAATGGAGGTTCTCTTCCATTTTGAACCGTATCCTGGTTACAATAAATGTCAATTGTTAAGAATCCTTTCAACGAGAATGGCGACTTCAACTTAAAATGAAAAAAACAAAAATTAAAACAGTCCTTAAAATATGAAAATCGGGCATATCCTTTAAAATAGTAAATTAGTCCTTTTCGGGCGTAATCATAAAAAGGTGCAAAATACATGGTATAAAGTGGCTCTTCTTGTTAGCCGATTTTGATGAAAAAGTTGCTGTAACATCTCGGGCGTATAGTTGTCTTAAATATGAAATTTAAGTTTCGTACGACTCATGGTTTTTGTGTTACCTACACTTACCACAGACACATAGACCTTTTTTTGGGACTTGGTCATTTGGACTCAGGAGACCCTAAAACGTGTATTTCCGTCGAAAACTGGAATTTGAAAATTTTCACAATTGCAATACTTTCTCTTACTATATATTTCATATATAGGTAAGTGAAAGTAAAAAAAAAAAAAAAATAAAAATTGCCTCTGCAGTGGACTTCTTACAACTTAGGCAGTCAACAAATCAATCAAACTAAGATTAAAGTTTTTCTTCTAAATTTCCCTTAGGGACTTCATTGAAGGTAAATGAATCTCCAGACGCTAAAATCACATTGTTTATTCTTTTTTATTTTTATCACCTTAGAAGTGTCAGTAAAAATTAGATTTAATTAAATTATTTGTTGTTATTTAGAATAGTCACAAACCTTTCTTACAGCTGATTATTAAATTTGTTTATAAA